>OY728149.1:106835342-107344140 GCA_963277665.1 Viscum album | reverse complement strand
TTTATTGACTAGGTTCTCATTTTATTACTTGTTCACTTCATGTTTTGGGTGGAAAAGTTTAATGGAATTTGTCATGGACATAGAGGAAAGTGTTGGGGATATGAGATCTTCATAGAGACCAAATCCATTTTTATAGGGAATGAATCATTTTTTTTCTTATGTTTTGATTCTTGGCTTCCTAGGAGACCTATTTTCTACTCTATTATTTAAAAAAATATATGATTCAAATTTATCCATGTTTTCCTCAGTTTTGGAAATTATCTCTAATGGTTCATGGAATCCACCAATTCTTGTTTCTATGAATCTCATTAATATCATGATGGATATCCTTTATTTTTTTAGAATAGAGGATATTGTGAAAGAAATTTATGGAATGGATAAGATGGGTTCTCCGTTATCATGGTTTGGGGTGATCCTAGGAAAAAATTTGATTTTGTGTAATTGATATCTTCGGTTTGGAAACATTTCTCCCCAAACAGGGGGTACGGGGTGTCCAGGGGGTGGGCGGGGTTGTCGAGGGGGTGGGTGTGGCTATCCAGGGGGTGGGTGGGCTATCCAGGGGGTGGGGGGTGCTGTCCACAGGGGGTGGTAGGGCTGCCCATGGGGGGAGGGGCTGTCTAGGGGGGTGGGCGCATTGTCCACGAGAGTAGGGGGATGTCCATGGGGGGGAGGGGCAGTCCAGGGAGTGGGTGGGCTGTCCAGGGGTGGTGGGGCTGGCTAGGGAGACACAGGGGTGTCCATGGTGGTGATTCGGCTATATAGGGGGGTGGGGGATATCTAGGGGGCTGGGGGGAATCAGTCATATCAAATCATCAAGTAATGTTTTTTATTTATAGATAAAATAATATAGATAATGTGACATACTTAATCACACATATATTCAGGCACATGAAATAAATAAGCTTCAAGGGTTAGTAATACCAGTCCAAAATGAATCATGTCAATTTGTCCTTCATCACCATCACTACCATCACCATAATCATCATCCTCGGCCTCCTCATCGCCATCCTCCTCCGTCACTCCCTCCTCCTCACCCTCGTCCTCCTCCTTGGTCCCCTCATCGCCCTCCTCCTCCTCCACCTCAGCTTCCTCCTTTCCATTTCATAGAACTCCACTAGAACTTCCACAAGGTCCACCATATATAGAATTCATCAATGAAATATATTCATCACAAGCAGTGTTGGGATCTTGTGTAAGTGTTGGATTTAAAAATTCCATCAGTTTCATAAATGCAGTGTTTTCCCTAGAAAATTATTCCACCATCTTTGTGGCCCTTTTTCAGTCTGTTCTGTCTATGCCTTAACTAGCTGGAACATAGTGGTACTACAACTGGTACCTGAGAAGGGCCAATACCTCGTCCGAACTATACTCTTCTGAGGTCGGTAGCATACTCTACCAGGGTGATTATCTCCCAACCCCTAATGTAAGTGATCATTTGGCCCAAAATTGTCAGGATCCTGGGCATCAAGGGCCTCTAAAGCAGCTTTTTAAAAATATAAATATATTAATATGTTAAAAAATATAGATTAAAAGTTTTAATCTACAAAATAAAACTTACAATCTTATGTTGAGTCGGTTCATTAACCACACTTCCATCATTCTTCCTTCTACTCGAGCAAAAGAGTTTTTCTCATTGAACATGTCCTTCTATATACAATTTATGCCTCTACAGTGAAATTGAAAGTTAGAAACCATAATTAATATTAGGATTCCAATAATTAATTTCAGACACAAAAATTATATAAAAACTTTAGTAATTGAATAAATTATGGAGGTAGAAATAGAAAGTGCAATTCGTAAAGAAAAATTATAAATGATCATACATGATACCTCCCGTGATCTGGCATCGTAGTACGTCCCAATATGTGGATGTATTTTTTAGCATGAGTAATTCTTTTTTATTTCTTCGAGATGAATCATAAATAGAATTCAATAATTATTTGAAAATTTTTTATTTAAATATCGCTAATGTGATTAATATCTTAAATTAGATACTTTTCCAATGAGTAATCATATGTCCATAATGTTCTAATGAACAATCATAGCTTATAGGGACCACCTACAACTCTTTTCCCACTCTAGCATGCTATACAATGTATAGCTCATTCTTATAATCTCTCTAAGGCTCACCTACATTTTTTAGACATACTGGTCGTGCACCCTCACCATCGGGGAATTTAACCCGTAGTTGACACCAAAATATTAATTCATATAAATACAAAAATTAACATATTTCAATAAATAAAATAGATTTGTTTACCCATATCACTATTAAATCTTTATCCTTAACTTCATTTGGCAGGTGTCTCCATGAGATTGGGCTGACAGTAATGATACCAGAGTATTTGGCAAGCATCGACTAAAAACTCCCACATTACTGACCTAATTTTTCAATGATTTGACTATCATCATTGTAGTCATCCATCAAATGCGTGTCATGGTTCCACATTTCACGCATGCATGTATGCCCCCTCCCATGCCTCCTATCAGTAGATGTATCTGTTATGAAAGAAAAAATATATTTCATCAATACATGTTTTATTGAAAATAAAAAATTCTGTAAAAATTTGTTCGGGTTGTATAAGTATACCTATAGTAGTCTGATCAATGGGTACCACTGGATCTACATAAACTAAAGGAACACCCTATACAGATGGAGTGGGTCCTAATGTATTCTCCTCAGGGATATACTCTGGTGGAGTAGGAGTCGAGGAATATGGGATATAAATGACTAGAGAGAAGAATTCAGAATTAAAAAAAGATGATAGAGATGGTTGGCCGAATGCTGGATGGGGAGTGGGAATCATCATCGAATATGGTACAGATGGTGAGGAGGCTATGTGGTAAAGGGTGTTGAAAACATAGGAGGCCTAAATATCTTGTGTGTCCCTAATGGTACACCTGGATCAGAATGTGGGATGGATGGTATGATAGTGGGAGGGGTAACGTCTAATCGGGTACACCGACCAGATCATCCAGCTCTCGTACCACCACCCTCGTACGAAGACCCCAAGAACTGGGACCACTACTAAGCTCTCCATCAAATAATTGTATCCTAATAGATGAATCCTGAAATAATTTTAATAAAATTAATCACATGACATTTTATATTATTTAAATAAATATATTTGAAATAAAATACTCAATGCAGGCACTAGTAGTGGAATTCCTAGCTCAGTCATGCGACGATTATTGTCCATAATCTGTTTTTGTCAGCTCTCTTCAATTGGTTTCATATCCTGAATTTGAAATTAAATATAGATATAAATATAAAAGGATAACTAATATGTAACCCAAAAAACAAAATAAATGAGAGGGAATAGGGGCATTCAGGGATAATTTAAATATCAATTTTTTTAGGAGAGCTTGAACCAATATATATTGAAGTTAATAAATTATAGATGATATAATAATGAAAATTAATTATTAGTTGGATAATTATTTACTAAGTGTCATCTGTCTATTAAATTCATGGAACAACGATTCTACCAAATTTATAAGTGGTAAAGTAGTAGTCTAAATTATGGGAAATTTTAATATCTTTAGGCCTGGTAGATGGTACTGGTTTTAATACATGTTTTGCAGAATAATACAACCCATAATGTTTATTTCCTAGTAAAATGTTAAACAAAGGTCTCAGAGTTTTACATATTTTATAAATATCACAGTTGAAACATTGAAATTTTCACCAAGTTAGAAATTTCTGCTTCATAGTTTTGAATACAGTTTAATTCCAAATTAGAAAATGAAATTCAAATAAAATTGAAACCAATAAAAATTTAAAATTTACATAACAATATTTTCAGATAAAACATATTTGTAAACAATATTAAATCAATTTTCATAGTACCAACATTAACAGCCCATGTCCATGTAAAACAAAATAATTGACAACAATAATGGATGATTTTAATATTTCCCACCACAACATCTGGTTGATTGTCAACTCTGAAAATTGAGCTATCAACATCATAAAAAGTAATAAATTGATCATTTCTAATGGCAGTAAAGATGGTGTCAATTCCATCATCACCATCATGAAAAATATATCTTGGAATTACTTCACTAATGACCCCAAATTCAGGTCGAAGATGATATTTGACATAAAAAACTATTTTCTCCATTGATGCC
The DNA here is from genome assembly GCA_963277665.1 of Viscum album. NCBI lineage: Eukaryota > Viridiplantae > Streptophyta > Magnoliopsida > Santalales > Viscaceae > Viscum > Viscum album. The sequence goes on along the minus strand of OY728149.1, from coordinate 107,340,009 downwards.
AATACATATGGTTTATCAGTAGCAAGAGTGAGAGTAATATCAATTACTCGATATCCAAAATCATCAATAAATGTTCCATGCCTCATCGTCAAATCAAACCACTGGCATTTCATCATCGCGACTCATCCATGAGAATAATAATCCAATATTATTATTTCCTCAACAACTCCATAATAACCTAAATTTTCAAATCACGTTCTGCTTTCTGACGCACTAGAATAATAGTCTATTGTGGCAATAACCATAACACCGTCATGTTGTGATTTCATATTATTTTCTCATTTAATGATAATAAATCTGTAACCTTTGATAACAATTGATTTTCAGTCACGAACCATGGTATTGGAACCAAAATCCAAAGATCTTATTTTTTAAGAGTGAGAGTCAATAGGAAAACATAATACCTGAAATATAAATCAATATTAAACATAATTAAATATTTTTCTACATATTTTAAACAATAATATTATTACCTTCATTTTTAACCAAGCAGAAAACACTTTTCTATGAAAGGTTTCCCTCCTTCTCAAAGATAAAGAATTATGATTTCTATTTATCATCACATTATGTTACCTGTAGATAAAAATATGAACAGATTAACATATATATATATATATATAAGATATAAATATTGAATTTACTTACAATATGTATTCATCAAACAAAACACAGTTGAACAAAACAATGCGATGAGCCATCTCCCACTATTCAAGGCATAATGTCGTTAATGTATATGATCTAAGAATTCCTCCTATTAGAGGACGTGATGGAAAATGGGGTTCAATTTGATCATATTTTTATTCTTCATTTCTCATTGGTATGTTCACTCTAGTATTAAGATCAGACAAATACATAGAGCAGAAATCAAAACATTCTTGAGCCATGTAACCGTTCATGATAGAACCCTTAGGATGATTCCTTTTATGGACATAAGGCTTTAATGTGTACTTATTTCTTCCAGTAGGATATATCCAACAAAAATAAATAGGTTTTTGAGAAGTATTTCATTTGTAATATAGATAGTCAGATTCAACATGCATGTGAAAAATCATGGAGGCAATATTTTCTCTAACTCACACAAAATTAATGGGGAATCTACCAATATTTTTTTAAAGAAAGACTGGGAAACCATCTTAGAACAAAGATCTCTAAACAAATGTCAAAACTAAATAACAACCAAAATTTCATTATTGTAAAGAAGATAAAGAATAGTTATTGGAATCAACTCATACAGAAGGATGTGATAATCATGAGCCTTCAAAGATTTTAACTTCAACTATCCTCTGTTGAATAGTTTGGATATGTTGCTTGAATATCCATTAGGAACATTAATACTCTATAGTCCTTCTAGAAATTTATTTTTTCTATAGGTGTGATCACATAAGAAGCACATGAAACTTTTCATTTATTTTCACTGATATGCACATGATGCATTTCAAGTCTGATTCCCCAATCGACCAAGTCATTCTGAGACAGTAAATCATCTTTTGCATTTCCCTTTACATTTAGATGAATCAAAAGAAACATTTAACACATATTTTTTTCAATGTGAATTACATATATGCAATGAAGTGACAAATTGGTTAAAAAATAAGTCAAATCAATGATGATACTTCTATTTTTCCAATTGTAACATGTTTCAGTGGAATAATTCCTCTTATTTCCATATATCATTTGACCCTTCTCGAATGAAAAAATGAAATCTCTCAATTCATTGAGCACATCAATCCTATACATACGCTAAAGTGGCTCTTCAGTCTCTATGGTATTGTGAAATCTTCTATGATTATTTCTTTATGGATGGTCCTTTGTAATGAATCGTCGATTCCCCATAAAAATGAAACTACAATGATGTTTCAGTATTTTATATCATGTATTCATCATACAAATAAGAAATGATAATTTTTCCTTCGTGCTCCATCCAGACATCATTGCATAAGTAAGAAAGTCAATGATCATCCACATAAGTGTAGCACACATCTGAAATATGTCTTTCGAACATGCATCGTATGTCCACAAACCCTCATCCCAAAGATGTATCAAATCTTTTATTAAATGTTGCATGTATACGTCTATATCATTTCCAGGACCAGAAGGGTAAAATACGAGTAAAGTGAAAGGTTTTTTCATACACAACCATGGGGGAAGATTATTAATGTTTATAAAAACCATCCATGTGATGTGCGATGTAGGAATCTGACCATACAGATTAAAACCATCACATGAAAAACCCAACCTCATATTACACACAATAGCTGAAAAATCAGGATATCGTGCATCAAATCTGTACCATGAAAATTCATCTGTAGGGTGAACCAACTCATCATTAGTCTTCTTTCTCTCAGTATCATACCATCACATTTTTTTATATTTCAGCAGACATAAAATGATTCTGGAGTATAAGGATCAATGGAATGTTCCACAATACTTTCTATGGAACACAAGATGGTGTTCCATAAGCTTTTGGCTTCCGGTGGGATCTGCTACATTTTATATAATCATTTTTTCAGCATTATCCTCCCAGAATAAACTGCAATCTTTTTCATAAGCAAGATTTTTATTTCTTGAAAATCCATTTTCATCAACTAACATCCATGCCATATAGTGGTTTGAGGGAATATCTGCAACATTTGGAAGTAATTACTTCAATAAGGTAAGAATGTAATCAATGGCAGTATTTGAAATCCCATACATATTTTTCCCATGAAACAATCAGATTAAAAATTCCATCTTTGTCATTTTACACCATTAGAGATATACTGGAGTCGTGGCAACAACATTCAGTTATTTCACCCTAAAAATTTCATCATTTTCAAAAGATGTATCATGTGTGATAATATCTAAATTTTCATGGGTTAGAATCCTTTTTTTTCATGATGAATAATAAATTTAAATAGTTCATATAAGAAATTCTCCAATCTAGTCCTCTCATTTGGATCATCAGCAATTTGAGAAGACACTTTCTCCACATTGTGATACAACAAATAGTAGTTTGCTTGAAACCCATATTTGGTTATGTGGTTTCTGACCTCTTCACAGCTCAACAAAGGTATTCTAACCCAATTGTAACAGGGGAAGTTTATGTGACCACAATATGAAGCATTGTGAATTCAAAAATCTAAAAATCTTGCCAAATTGTTTTGAAAATTTATTGAGATCCGATCGATTTCATAAATCCAACTTATATCCATTGTGCAAAAAAATGTTATAATCCATTTCTTCAAAATCAATTCAATAAGATTGATGTTTCATTGAAAATATATTTTAGTAAATGAGAATTTTTCACTTTATATGAAACCATAACTGATAGACTACTCAATTTGAGAATTGTATTATTAAAGACAAAAAAATTCTATATTTATAACATAACATCTATGAAAAACAATACATGAATGTACAAGATCATGTACACTTGTGGAGGAGAATTATTAAAGAATTGAGTAATTTTTAGATCAAAATAATGTAATATTTTAGTAGATTTTTTTACTGATCACATACACTGTCAAAGGTGGTGGGGGTGTCCAGTGGGTGAGGGCTATCCCAGTGGATGGGGGCTTTCCATGAGGGTCAGGGGTGTCCAGGGGTGGGGGATGTCCAAGGGGTGGTGGGGATACCCACAAGGGTTGCGGGGCTGTCCAGGGTAGTATGGGGTTTCTAGGTGGTGGGCTACCTAGGGGATGGGGGTGTCTTGGGAGTTGGGTTGTCTAGGTGCGGTGGACAGGTTGTCCACGGGGTTGAGGGGTTGTCCAGGGGGGAAGGGGGTGTCCAGTGGGTGGGCGGGTGTCCACAGGGGTGGAGGGGTTGTCCAGGGGGTACGTGGTGCCTTGGGGTGGGGGTTGTCCAAGGGGGTGGCCAGACGGTACAGGGTGTAGGGGTGTCTAGGGGTTGGGCGGGCTGTCCACGGGGGTGGGGTCTATCCATAGGGGTGGTGGTGTTGTCCAGGGGGTAGGGGGTGTCCAGGGGGTGGGCAGGCTATCCTCGATGGTGGGGGTTGTACATCACATGTATTATATAAACAGAAATATATATGTACTTCTTTAACTCAAATGGTGGAATGAAATTCATGAAATATTCATGACCAAAATGTTGGAAGAAGCATCAATATAGAATCTAGAAAGGAATTGGGATGGGATTTAAATGATTAAGTACATGTCATAAATCCTATGAATGCTAAAAATTTATTAATGGTAATGTTAATATTATTTAGGAGAATATGATACCATCTAATGTGCCATGCACACTATAGTGTTTGATGTGAAATGAGATAAGACATTATGTGAATCAATGCCAATATTGAAGGGAAAATGTCAAAAATAAGCTACAAAAACCATTAAGAATAATGTTAAAAGGGAAATCACATGAAATAAAAGTTGATGAATTGATTTTGGATAATTACATAACCCTTATACTTCCATACTTAGTTATGAATTTCATCTTTTATTTTTTATGAATGAATTCAACTAAAATATTATTGTTTATTCAATGGTGAAATTTCATGTGATTATCTCCCTCTACATGGATTCTGTAATAATGTAGTGACATTTTATTTTCTATCAGTACAATGATAAACCAAATATTCTAATGAATTTTTTTTTTTTATTAGATATGATCATATATAATATATAAAGGATAAATTAAATATTTTATGTATATATTTATCCAAGTAATAATAATATAATATTTTTTGATACCATTATGTGTTTGATTATTTATAAATTACCATAAGATAAAATACATTGACACCCCCATTGTGGTTTTAGGTAATATCAGATCCTAATTATTAAGTATATTTTTTATATATTTATGGAAACACAGTCTTTTAGTTTTTTATAAGTTTCATTGACAATATTATTTAAGGAGGAATGCTTTAGAGTTAGCAGATATTTGATTAAAGGTACTAGAAATATATCGTGTGTGTCATGCATATGTCTTCAATTTCATTCCACCCCCACCTTCAATGTCCACCCCACACCCCCACCTCTAAATCCCCCCCCCCACCCCCACCTCACGCCCAATAAGCTCCTCCCACTACACACCCCCACCTGGACATCCCCCTTCACTCACTGCTCATCCCCCCACCTGCACACCCTCTCCCCACTACCCACTACACCCCCACCACCTACACCCCCACTTGCACAGCCCCCTCCCACTACCCCAGCCCCACCAATATAGCCCCCCCCCCCCCCACACACACACACCCACCTCACCCTAGCATATTCCCCCTATATAGCCCCCCTCCCCACCAACTCCCCCACCCTGCACAACCCACCCCCACCTTCACACCCCCCCCCCCACTTCACCTCCACCTTCACCACAACTCTATCCAGCCCCCATCGCTTCATTTGGTCCACTAACTCTACAAAGTAGTGGGTATAAATACTTCGAATAAAGTTGACTCCCAAAATCTGACTCATAAATCATGATAGTTTATGTGTAGAACAAAAACAAAAAATAAATCAAATTACAATTCCTGGTTATACCATAGAGTAAAGACCTCTAGTTTAGGAGAACTCAAAACATAAAACAAAACAATAGAGGAAAACATTGAACCTAAGGAACCACTTACATATTTGAAGTGGAGAACAAACAAATTTCTGATTGAAGGGTGGAAGAATTTTCTGAGTGAGAGAGCTCTGTGTCTCATATTTAAGTCTGAAATTGGTCATATCGGGGATTGGGGTTGGAGATAAATTTTGGGGAAAACATTCCTAATAGTTTTTAATAACCATTGGGAAAGGTATGCTTTACCAAAAGTTTTTTAAAACTATTGACAAAGGCTTCCAAAAACTTACTTTACCCAACAGTTCTGTAAAATCATTGTGTAAAGTCTCACATATCCCAATGGTTCTGTAAAACCATTGGTTAAAACTCATCTAAACTTAAATATTCTAATGGTTTATTGAAATTTTTGGGTAAATACCTATCAACATCCCAATTCTAATGGTTTTCAAAAATCCTTGGGAAAAATCCACTGGTATATCCTCTATTTCTAGTAGAGAAAACTCTAAACCAAAAAAGATCCTCAATATGAATTCTTGACATAATTCACGATTAGGTAATGTTTAATGCTATGGCCTTATAATAAATTTATTGAGAAAATAACTATTGTAAAGACAAGTAATTTCAAAGTATTTTTTTAAATAAATTGAAATTTTACGAGTTTGTGAAAATTAATGACACGTGATTCTGAGACCCAAAGTGCCCAAAAAGAATTTCTGAACTTTATTTCGGGTATGCCCAGTTAATGTGAGATCAGGTATTTATAACTTTGAAACTGGTGCATAGAATTAAAATTTGAAGGCACCATTGAACTCACAGTGCCAATTTTTTCTTGAGGAGACTTTCACCTCGATGACAGTTGGTTGAGGGTGAAAGTTATTTTTTTTGGTTTTTCATGAATGAATAAACATAAAAATAAAACTATGAAAACATTTTATTTTAATTTGGAACACCCGTGTGGGTGTTGGGAGGTGGGGTCCACTAGAATCCAACCTCCATGTGGAAGTTGAAAAGTGGTGACCACTAGAACCTAACCTTCTATGAGAGGTTATGGTGGTGGGGACCACCCGAACCTAACCTCCCATGACAGGTTATTTTGGTGGGGACTACCCGTGGTGTAAACCGCTTGAACTCCCCTCATCATGGAGAAAAACCTCCCAACACACCTCATTAATATGGAGGAGCCACTTGAATTTTTCCACATTAATTGTTCTAATGCACATACCTTTAATATTCCAACCCTTGGTATCCTTCCTTTTTAATTTTCCCATTGCAACCCATTTATTGTTTCCAATTAATGAAGCCAAATTTGAATCACCAACAAATTAAATAGTTAACAATATTTTATTTTGTTGGCTATTCATGTGTTGGATATTTAGGATTAGGGAGAAATTGGGAGAAAGCCCTTCAATGAAGAACCTCACCTCTGAATGAAGAACGCTCCACCATCGAAGAATGCCGACCTCCTTCGATCTTCTTCCTCGGGACTTCTTCCAAGGTTGGACATTCTCATCTACAGAAAATCGATAACCGTACTACCTTCTGGATCCAACATCATTAGGTGAAAGAGGTAGTGGTTTACTGATTATCGCTTCCCATTTTATCCCCTTCTAATTCTTTTTCAGGATTCGGAAAAGAGATTGTAGAGGGTTGTGGGAAATGATGTTTTAAAATATATTCCATAAACGTTCAGGATTTTTTCTTTTTGAAACACTTTCTATCACTCAAAATGCAAAGGGTATGGGCCAAAAAAACATGGCCCATCCCCTCTGTCATTCTTATTTGGTGTACTCTTCAATATTGAGGAAGGCAACGAAGTTGAGGAAGGAGACAAAGGAGATGAAGGTGACAAAGGAAACGACGCAGCCACCCGCGGCCTCTGCAACCCGTACTACCCCCATGACACTCCTGCCTCCCAGCCGAACCTGAGACAGTGACATTTTCTTGAGTTCCTCCAGGACTATGACTTTGAGATATTATATACCTTTGGGAAGGGGAACGTTGTTGCAAGTTCACTTAGTAGGAGATCTGTTATAGAGTTTCTAGGCAATGAGACGGAGTAGCTGGGCTCTTTAAAGAAATCCTTCATGGAATGTGATTGAGCAGCTTTCCTTCAATCTTTTACAGTCCCCCCCCCCCAGTTCATCATTGAGTCAGGGAGGCACATCATGGGGACGCTGACTACGAGACACGACGTGCTCAGATATCCACATGACATGCACCTGATAAATTTTCTGAGGGGTGGGGAGAATGTCATCCTTCTCAGAGGATGTACCATGGTACTAGTGTCACTTCATAAGAAATAGTTGAGGGAGTTACACACATCCCCTCTAGCAGTACACCCAGGAGTGGAGAAGATGTTCTAGGACCTCCGACGACCGCACTGGTGGCTAGGAATGAAGAAATATATATCCAAGTTTGTCTCTCGGTGCCTCACTTGTCAGCAAGTGAAGGCGGAGCATCAGGTACCAAAAGGCTTGGTTCAGCCTTTAGGGGTCCCAGACTGGAAGTGGGGTGGGATATCCATGGACTTCGTGATAGGACTTTGACGTACATTCAGGGTACTTGACTCGATTTGGGTGATCTTCGACCGACTCATCAAGTCGGCCCACTTCCTACCAATCGGAAAGAAGGGTTTAGTAGAGAGCTTGAGAAACCTCTATGTTCAAAATATTGTGCGGCTACATGGAGTAAATTTGACGATTATCTCTAATCACGATGCATGTTTTACTTCCCAGCTATGGAAGGGTTGTAGGAGTCTTTTAGGACACAGCTTCCTTTGAGCACCGCCTTCAATCCTCTAATGGATGTTCAGACTGAGCAAACCATTCAGATCCTTGAAGACATGCAGCGTGGTTGTGTCCTAGACTTCTTTCATAGTTGGGAGGATCACTTACCTTTTATGGAGTTTTCATAAAACAATAGATATCACTCCACCATTGGGATGGCACCTTTGGAGGAGTTGTACGAACGACCTTGCAGATCACCTTTGTGCTGGACTGACCTAGGGGAGTCAACACCCGGGAGACTAGAGACGGTTTGGGCTACCACAGAGAAGGTTCAAATCATCCAAGAGTTGATGAAGACTGCTTAGATCAGGTATAATTCATATTCTAACAGGGGATGAAGACCACTAGAGTTCGAGGATGGAGACCACATATTTCTATGGGTTTGACATTGATGTGGTTTGTAGAGATTTGGCTGAGGCAGCAAGTTATCTCTGAGTTTTTTCGGATCTTTTCAGGTCCTCAGCAGAGCTGGAAAGGTGGATTACCGCTTAGCTCTTCCACCTCAGTTGCAACAGATGTATGACATCTTCCACGTATCCCGGCTGAGGAGATAAGTGCCCACACCTCTCACATCATCCACAATGGCGATCTGGGAATTGACGATGGGGCGTCCTTTAAGGAGGTTCTAGTAGAGATTGAGGATCGACAGGAGTGGGTCCTTCATGGTCGGTCTTTACCTATGGTGCACATTCGTTGGCATTACGGGAACATCTAGGAGAGCACATCGGACCAGCAGGCTCAGATGCATGCTCACTACAGTCACTTGTTCCCTTAGTTATGAGTTGTGTCTTATGTGGACATAGATCCCTGAGGTGGGGAGAATGAAAAGACCATTAATTTCCATGTAAATATTTTTTAAAAATAAATTAGAATTTTACGAGTTTGTGAAAATTGACGGCATATGATTCTGAGGCCTGGAGTGGCCGGAATGAATTTCTGAACATTATTTTCGGTACGTTCAGTAAATGTACGAGTTGTATTTTATAACATTTAAAAAATTGCCCGAAATGGAAATATAAGGGAACCGTTGAACTCACAACACTTGTTTTCACATAAGGAGACATTTACCTTGATGGTAGTTGGTGGAGGGTGAATTTTAGTTTTTGGGTTTTTCGTTAATGAATAAAAACAAAAATAAAATTGTGCAAAATATTTATTTTTATTTGCAACACCCATGTCGGTGTTGGGAGGTGAGGTCCACCAGAACTAAACCTCCATGTGGAAGTTGAGAAGTGGGGACAACCAGACCATAACCTCCCATGAGAGGTTATAGTGGAGGGGACCTCTCGAGGCCTAAACCCCTTGAACTCCTCTCAGTATAAAGAAAAACCTCTCATCCCCCCTCATTAAATCGGAGGATCCTCTTGACTTCCTCCACATTAATTGTGCCAATGCACATACATTTAATATTCCAAACCTTTGTATCTTACATTTTTTAAATTTTCCACTGCAACCCATTTATTGTAGGCAATTAATTAAGCCCACTTTGAATCTCCAATAAATTAAATAGTTAAACATATTTTATTTTGATGGATATTCAATTTTTGGAAAAGGAGGATTAGGGAGAACTTTGGAGAAATCCCTCCAACAAAGAAATTAACCTCCCAATGAAGAACGCTCCAACAATGAAGAACGCTGACCTTCTTCGACCTTCTTCCTTGGGACTTCTTCCAATGTGGGACATTCCCATCTACGGTGAATCAACAACCGTAAAACGTTCTTATGCCATCATCATCGCACGAACGAGGCAGGGGTCTATTGATTATCACTTCCCATGTTCCCCCCATCTAATTATTTTGTGGGATGGAGAATAGAGATTGACGAGGGTTGTGGGAAATGATGTTTTAAAACACCTTCCCAACACGTTCATGCTATGTTCTTTGTGAACCGATTGCTTAAACTCTAAACATGGAGGGTGTGGAAAAAACAAACAAGGGTCAACCCCTCCACCGTTCTTCATTGGTGTACTCTTCGAAATGGAGGAATGCAAAGAAGGTGAGGATGGCATGGAAGGCGATGAAGGTGACGAAGGCAACGGCGCCGCCACCCACGGCCTCCGCGACCCGTGTTTCCCATTAATTGCTCCTGCCTCTCGGACGGACTGACCATGCACCCCAGCCTCTCTCCCCCGCGGTGCTCTGGCCTCCCAGCTAAACCGGCCCTGAGCCCCTGCGACACTCCGTCCTACAGTCGGAACTGGACCTACGCCCCACGGTTCTCCAGTCTCTTGGTCTAACCAGTCACATGCCCTAGTTCTGTGCCCTGTCCCAACACCCCCACGATGCTCCGGCCACCTGACCGAGCTATCCCCGTGCCCCGGCCGAACCGCCCTCACCGTGGCCCTCTGAGTCGGCCCTGCTTCCGCAGCCCGCTGGCCCTCCGAGCCGTCCTGTAGCCTCATACCCTCATGCGACCCATGACCCTTTATGGCCCCTTGTAGCTTGTTAGACTAGGCCACACTGTGGACCGGGCGAGTCCCAGTGGGTCGGGTCGGGTCAGTTCAACACGGTCGGACCGGGCCTGGGCCCACTACGACCAAGTTAATTTCTTTTGGCCATAATTTTGGCACTAGGCGTCTGTTTGATGAATCATCAGTGGTGCTATAAATAATGGATTGAGACAATCTATTTGAGTGATACCCCACTATTTTTTTCATTATTATGGGACATAGTCAGGTTGGATCGAGAACGAATCCAACTGGGCCCCTAGGACTAAAAGGATATTAACTCATAGACAGGGTATATGATTGATGCAACATCTATTATGTTGATATCTCTTTGACATGGAGGACAATTGAGAGAATTAATAATTGGAATTCACGGTAGTTGTATTATCGACCAGTAGTGTATTCTCTTAGAGATGAGAAAGTATAGTGCGGAGACCTAGTGGATGGCTGAGACTTGACTACTGCTGACCGTTTCGACATGGAGTGACTCGACAAGCCCAGTGGGGAGCACCGTGGTGACAGACCAAACCCACGGTGGGGAATGACTTCGTGACCCGACAAACCCATGGTACTCGACAAGAGGAGTACCTCATCAGGCCTTGAGGGGGAGTGCCTCTATGTGACGTGAAATACCCACGATGGGTAGTGCCTCTGTGTGACATGACAGAACCATAGTAATCGACAGGAGGAGTACCTAAGCATTCCAAGGTTAGTGGGAAGCACCTATGTGTGGCGTGGCAGGCCCACTGTACTCGATAGAGAAGGAGTTTTCTAGAATCTGAGGTGTTCGACATTGTGACTCGAGATGTTACTTGTTCTACCCCTAGAATAAATCCTGGTTTGACCTGAGTCAGAACCTCTTTGTTTTCCTCAAGATTGAGATAGATTACTTAATAACATAGGTATATCTATGGGAATAATCCTACATAAGGTTATCTATTTATTTAATTATTTTTGTTTTATCCTTTTTGGATTTTGTGAGACCTAGAGGGTCTCGAGGTCCCAACTTAGTACCGTTATACTCACCACTTCACGGGCTATTACAACACCTTGTTGTGTTGGATATAGACTACGGATAGCACTGACTAAGGCTGGGAGTACTAGGACTGGATGGTACCTAGAGGTGGACCTTACGACGAGTCGGTACACGGAGGAGACGGGCGGACGAGGAGTGATGAGGAGGCAATTTGTACCTACCCTTCAGGAAAGAACCTCAGAGGATAACCCATCAACTGACTTTCCCTTTTCTCCAGTTTGATTGTATCACGCCTGTACTGGTACTTTCCAGTTGTGCTTCTATTCTGGCCCCTTTTTCTTACATCACTAACTCTGTTTACAGATCAGTTTACTTGTGTTTCTATCTTTCTATGTGCATGGTTTCAAGTGCTTGTAGTTTATAATGGAAATGCCTCCCCAGTTTTAAGGAATACACCTTCGGTGCTAGTCACCAGCACCTGGCCTATGGATGTTCAGCTTGGGTTAGTCACGTCATGGGCTTCGAGGGATGGGTCGTGACACCTAAAATATTTTTATTTAAATAAAAACACTTTTTTGGAGTTCCAAATTTGAATAATGAGTTTTTTTCCTTCTGTACATTCTTTTAGATTAAGAAAATTTCATAAAATTATTTGGTTTGTTAGGTGATAATTAACCATATACCTGCTTTTCAATTTTCTTGTAATTATTTTGAGTTAATTTTTTCTTCAAATTATTTCACTTTTTAGGGATACATTTTTATCTACTAATATGTTATTTTATTTCCATTTTAATATAATAGATGTTGAAATAAGAATAAAACATTCATGTGATTAACCCCATTATAAAAATCACAGATATTTCCTTGTTCTTAAAACACTTTTGCATAAAATAAACCACAAATAATTTATAAATGTTGTTTCTTCTCAACATTTCTCTCTTTTTAGATGGGCTTAGTAATGACCCAAAATTTCATTAATGAAAATTCCCCTTGATCTAATTAAATGTCTTATTATTGTTATATAAAATGTAAACATAATTGGTTTTATGATTATATATTTTAATATACCATTATGAATTGGGAATGTTTATATTATAGTAGTTGAAAAGTGATCATGTGATTTTTATAAATATAGGGATTTAATAAATCCAATTTACTCAGACAAAGGAAGCGATGGCCTCATCCAGTAGACATTCCACATATGAAGCCCATTTGTTGGATCTTAGAAAGAAGGTGGAATCATTGGGCTTCACTCTTGACCAATCCCATGCCAATCTTGAAAACGTTAATCTTGAGCAGAACCGACTATGGGATAAGTGGAAGTTAATAGAGATAACCACCTGAGTGATGTTATCTGAGCCACCCCAAGAGTCCATCACCATCGCACACCTTACCCTTCATTCAAATGAAAGTGTTATAAGGGGTTATGTAACAATACCCTATCACTATGACAATTTAAATTATTTATGTATAAAGAATGTTAATTCATTTTATTATTGTTACTTTATAAATTGTTTTTAAAGCACAAATATTATTTTTAGTTAATATTCAACTAAGAAATCTATTCTGATGAATTAATGGATTTTTAATTAGATAATATTTTAATAAAATATTACTATTAAATTTATTTTTATTAAATATAAATGATCATATAATTTTATGAATGCAATTGTAATTTTTATTAAGTTTTGAAAATTACTTTTTTCAAAACCCATGAATTTTTGGTAAATGTCAGTTTTTATTATAAATGTAAAAATTCACATATTTATAAATTTATTTAGATAAAATAAATATTATTTTTAGAATCATGATGATGAAATTATCCAACGGTAAATTTTTCATAATTTTCCGAGCGAGTAAAATGTTTGTTTAAAAATTAAATATCATTTAAATATATAATGTGTTTTAAGAAATAATAATGACACAATAGTGAGGTAATAAAATACTATAAACATAAGGTTCGGCCAATATATTTTTTAGCATTAAAATAATATGATTTTAGATTTGTTTGATTTATTTTACAAAGCTTATGTGGACCCTCCAAGACTTATAAAACGTTTTGTATTTTTAAAATGTTTTCCTTGAGAGTGTGACTCACCTCCACATAAGCAACCCTCTTATTATAAGAATTTCAGTGATTGGCCATATAAAATATTGTTTTCCACACCTCTTTGACAAAAAACATTTTAAAAAACCATGGAATGGTTTGTGGTATTTATTAGTTTAATGTGAGGTGTCCCAAACCTAAGTAATAAAATAATTCCCTATTCTTTCCTACATTAACCCACCCAAGATCCCACTTCCTCTTCACTAAAAGCCTTTGGAGTTCAACCAAACCCTTACCTCCCCTCTCTATAATCCTCTAAAGCTTCCTGAATCTCATAATAATCCTCTATCAAGCCTCTACCAAGCTTTTGGGATCACACTTCCAAGTAAGGGATTTCTTCCTTTCTCATTTTGAATAATTTTCTCTAAGTTATTATGCCTTTTCAATTAAAAATGTTGGGATATGATTTTTAACCTCCCCCATACATTCCAATTTATGTTTGGATTATGGGATACCCCATTCTATCTCATTAATTCCTCCCATGTACACTCGTTACCATGTCGAAATTCCGTGAGGGATTTCCCTCTCCTCTTTTACATCCAAGTAATTATTTTGTATTATGCATCTAAATTCCCTTAGTTTTGTTGGGAAATGTATACATATGACCCCCTTACTATCCATTTCAAGTAAATATGATGTGACACCCTTTTATATCTCATCAAATATTTTGATTAATCTTTATGTCATGCTGTTATGTTATTGAAATTGCACCTAATTTTTCAAAGACCAGATCATTGTGTAGTGAACACGATACCCATGTCTCTATCAAAGGTTATCAAGTTTATGAACATATAATTATTTAATGGTAATATAATATACTTATTCCTCATTAATAAATCATGGAATAACTAATGATGTTGATTTATTCCATGTTATATGATCCATGTGGCACAATTATGAATTAAATGAAATGTTTAAGAAGGGTTTGCCCAGATATCACTACCACAAAACAGGGAAAGGGAAGTGCTGCCTTTATCAGCACTAAACAGAAAGTGTGGATAATGGGGTATGCCTTTATCAGCGCTATCTAAAAGTGCTGATAAATATTACATTTATCAGCACCAAAATAAGCGCTGATAATGGGTACACCTTTATCTACGCTTTTTTAGCGCTGATAAAAGGTAACATTTAACAGTGCTTTTTTTAGTGCTGATAAAGCTATCTATATATCAGCGCTAAAAAAGCAATGAGAAATGAATGTTTTATCAGAAATTTTATTTTAGTGCTGATAAAACATACCTTTATCAGTGCTTTCAACGAGCGTTGATAAAGGTTACATCGGTTTTTATTTAATAACCCTAACAGGCCATCCTCGCTCACATGCGGTCAAGTGCTCGCGGAAGTTGAACTAAGACCCTCTCTGTCGCGACCTCGTCCTCCTCCTCCTCGTCCTCCTCATCCTCCTCCTTCTCTGCTGCCGCTGCCTCCTCTGCCCCCACCCCTGCTGCCGCGACCCCTACTCCCTCTGCTTCCTCCACCCCCGCTGTCGCGACCGTCGTCGCCTCTGCTACTGCCACCGCCTCTGCCTCTACCACTGCTGCTGCATTTGACGCTGCCACAGCCTCCGCCTCTGGAACTGCCTCCGCTACCACTGCTACCATTATTGTTAGTCATTTTCTGGTAAATTCTTTTTCTATCGCTTGAATTAATGTGTGAAATCCTGATTTAAGCTGTTATTGCAAGAGTCAATGGATTATTGATATTATTGAATTCTTTATTTAATCCTTGCACCTAAATAAACACCTATTGAATCTTGTTTCCTGGATCGGATGTTCTTGAACTGTTTTATAGACACCCCTTGAGTGTTCCAAGTAAATTTATCCCTTTAATGTCAAATTATTAATTTCCCGGAACACCTATTTAGCTTATGTCAAAGATTTTAAATGAGGTTTCCCTTGATACAAGGGTATATAAATGTAATTGAAGACACATTATAGGTGTTTGGCCTAGATTCATAATGGAATTTACCCTGTAGGAAATTTCCATGTTGATTATGCCCCATTTTGAAGACCCTTTGAGCCTTATTAGTGAATTTTCCATTTTGGTAAAATTGAATGTGTAATAATCATGAGGAATGAATTTTACATGATAGATTTATTTTAATTTAATGAATTAATTAAATGAATTGAAATGATCTATAATGGGTTGAAAGGTAACACCATCTAATGCATGTTATATAGAATGACAATTATGTATTTCATTTCATTGAGTGAAATTGTACATGGATAATAGGTAATATGATTTGTTTTTCTTCATGTATTGTAATATAAATATGAATGTACATAATTCCTTATATATATAAATGGTCCTAATTAAATTGATGGATGGGAGGTAATTCCCCATTCTAGTCAAAATTAAAATACACCATTATAGAGGATAACATAAGTTGGTAAGGTAATTGTTGAGAATATAGGAAAATCACACTCCCTTACATCGGGTATTGAGTATAACATATCGCACCACAAATACTAATAGGATGTTGGGCTTTTTTCACCATACCAATTGGTTAGAGTTATTATAGGATGGCTTACTCCCCATCTTGAGTTCTATCTAGTTCACATTGTTCTTTTCTTGATCACTATTGTGGTAGGATTTCATTTCTCGAGGTATGTGATCCTTTTGATTCCTATTTGGATTTGTTTGCACATATATTTTGGATAAAAATTAGGGATCAGATAGTGATTTCTATCAATAAATTTAAATTTATTTGCATGCATTGTCTTTCAGGGTTTGTGGGATGAGGTAAATGGGGTAGTTGGTTTTAGATTATTTTATTCTCATGGGTTTCCCCTATTTTATGTTTTCTTTTCAGTTATAAATATCATCTACTGTGCGCCTCTCCTCTGCCATGTACGCACCTCTGATGTGTTCTTAATGACACCTTCGCGGTGAGTTTTCTCCTATTGCTCATTGGTTTCCTATTGTTTGCATGTTATTACAATTTGATATTAATGGTCATAATGTAAAATGTACGGGCTAAACTCCCCGCAGAAAATCGTGTCCGTTGGTGGTCCTTGTTTGCACACTAAATGAATTGAATGTTGTTTGGTTCTTGTTGAACATTGAAATATATAAATTGGTAATTTATGTATACGTGACTTATGAATGAACACCCCAGTATGATAAAACTTCTATGATAACCCCTGAATTAACAAACAAAATTGAATAAGGGATGCTTTGTAAAATCTAAAATTTTGATTGTTTAGTTTGTATGGTGTTGCAATTGGGATCACGTTTTGTTTTTGTATGGTGTTGTGTTTGTTGTCATGATTGATATGCCATTTTTTTCATGTTGTAGTTCATCCGCCATTATATATAAATCCAAAATTTACCCATTTGAATGGAACCACCACATTGTTATAAGTGAAATTACACTGAATCCTAGAAAACCACTTCTAGAGGGCTCTATAAGACACTTTAAAATACATGAAAAATTCTTCACCATGCATGGATGTTGTATAGATTTTAATACCAAACAAAATTTATCTCCAAACTTTACACCACATGACTAATCTTCTGACTCAAATTTGGAATAAGTGTCATTTTAAATATTACATTTCATGTGAACCTAGGTCACACATAATGTATCTCCAAGACATATACTTCAGCATGAAACCATGTACATGGCATGAAATAATGGTAGAACCATATGACATGTGTTTTACTTCACTCAAACCATGTATAGATACCATAGAGACTTTATGTGTATAGACTATACACCCATATTGGTCATGTAAGGACTACACACCATGTATTCCACAAAAATGTGATGCATAGCTGGTGGGGTGACTCAATATGTATCTAAAGTACACGCCTTTAGCTCAAGTTGTTCTAAATGTCATGTATTTTTAAAGGCATCATTTAGTCTTTATAATACTAACTTGGAATAAATTTGATATATGTTAGATTAAATAAGGTATCTTATACATACACGATGTTCACCCTACTAGACCCACCATGTATATGGATTTCACATGTGTTTAATGGCATTTGTACCATTATTTGTTTTTATAAAACCCAAACAATGCTACCTGATTAATTAAAACATAATATTAAAAAAGTTTGAGATCGAACCCATAAAGACGATGAATATGAATAATGAATGGATGAATTACAATCGGTTGACAAAAGAGTATAAAGACGGCGTGAAAGAGTTTATCAAGTTTTCAAAAGATCATGTGTGTGACCCTTCTCAAATCCTTTGTCCATGTTTACGTTGTTGTTATTCAAGACAAATTAGTCTAGAGGAGTTGGAAGAACACCAGATCAATCACGGAATAGATCAAAGTTATACATGTTGGAATAAACACAGGGAAAAAACTAATACATGTAGTGACTCAGATAACAAGACATTTTATAGATCATCTGATGTGATTAGAAGCATGAACAGTGAAGACAATTGTATGGAGGGTGTGATTACAGATGTGAATGATGATAAAGATCATATTGAGGAAATGACAAGGACAGTTGAAGATGATCATTGTGATTCCCCCCCCCCCCCCCCAAATTGTTTGAGATGTTAAAGAGTTGTGAAAAAATGCCATTGTATGCTGGTTGCACTAAATATATAGCATTGTCAGCCGTATTGAAGCTGTATAATTTGAAAGCAGGAAACGGGTGGAGTGATGCCATATTTACGGAACTACATGCTCCCCTGAATGACCTGCTCCCAGAAGATAAATAACTCCCAAGCTGAACATATGATGCCAAACAAATTCTACAATCGATGGGTATGATCTCTGAAAGAAAAAATGCTTTCCCGAATCACTGTATATTTTTTTTTCAAGGACCACAAATCACTTAAAGAATTCCCAAAGTGTGGTGATTCCCGATACAGTAAATATGATTCTAGTCATATGAAATTTGTATGGTACTTTCCAATACTTCCTATGTTTAGACGCCTATATGGATGTGAGGAGACTACAGGACAATTGACATGGAATGCAGATACAAGAATTAAAGATGGGAAACTACGTCACCCGACAGACTGTCCTCAGTAGAAGAGAATTGATCACGATTATCCTGAATTTGGGAATGAGCCGAGAAACCTTTGTATGGTGTTATCTACCGATGGGGTGAATCCTTTTGGTTTTCAAAGAAGCAGTCACAGTACATGGCCAGTTATGTTTGTGAAATATAACTTACCACTGTGGTTATGCATCAAACGAAAATACATCATGTTATCTATGCTTATATCAGGACCAAAACAACCGGGTAATGATATTGATGTTTATTTGGCCCCATTGATCAAGGATTTTGAAAATATTGTGGGATTCAAGTGTTACGTTGTATGATGATTACAAAAATGAACATTTCACTTTGAATGCCTTGTTGTACGGGACGATAAATGACTTCCGTGCTTATGGAAAGTTTTCAGAATATATCATTAAAGGAACTCAAGGGTGTCCCGTTTGCAAACAAGGTACACAGTCAATTAGGTTGAAACATTCATCGAAAACCGTGTTTCTAGGACATCGTAGATTTCTACCCCAACGACATAAGTACCAATCTTGGATGACATCATTCGATGAAAGTTCAGAATAACGTAAAACACCACCTCCACTAACAGGTGATCAATTTTTTTAGAAAGTAAAATATTTGGAAACTACATTTGGTAAACCGTTTTCGAAAAACGTTACGAGAACTGGTTGGAAAAAGAGATCAGTTTTTTGAATTACCATACTGGAATTGTGTGTATGTCAGACATTTTCTTGATGTTATGCATGTTGAAAAAAATGTATGTGATAGTGTCATTAGCACGTTTCTAAATGCACTCGGAAAAACAAAGGATGGAATTAAGGCTAGATTGGACATGGTTGTGATGGGAATATGAGAAGAGTTGCCACCAGTGAAGGGTAAAAAACGAACATTTCTTCCTCCTGCTGCTTACACTCTTTCTAGGCAGGAGAGATATTAGTTTTGCAACTTCTTAAACGACATAAGTGTTCCAGATGGGTATTCATCAAATATCAAGAACATCGTGTCAATGAGAGATTTAAAATTAAAGGGTCTGAAATCACATGACTTCCATGTTTTGATGCAAGATCTAATTCCTATAGCTTTACATTGTATTTTGCCCAAGAATGTCCGCCATACATTTGGTGAGAGGGGTTTGACTATGTGGTCCTGTACATTATAGATTGATGTACCCCATTGAACGGTAGATGAAGATTTTGAAAGGGTATGTCAAAAACCGAAGTCGGCCAGAGGGTTGTATTGAGGAGAAATATATTGTTGAGGAATCTATTAAATTTTTTACCGAATACCTATATGGTGTGGAAATCGTTGGACTACCGAAATCTCATCACACTGAGAGGCTTGAGGGTGAAGGAATTTCTAGAAGGGAGGTTGTCACAATCAATATTACCGATAAGGAGGAGGCCCACCTTTACATTTTTCATAACAGTTTCGATGTTGACCCATATGTTCAAACCCACAAAGAAATTCTTAGGCATTTGAATCCTACTAGGGATAAAAAATGGATATCAGATACACATAATCGACAGTTTATAGGATGGTTTTGAGGCCATATTTTTAAGCAGTTAGATGAAAATTTAGAATCAATTTCAGAACGACTTTGATGGCTAGCTGGAGGAGCAAGTGTGTACAAACTATCTTACAATGCTTATGCAGTTAATGGTTATACATTCTATACTAATAAACATGATGAAGACCGTACCATGCAGAATAGTGGGGTTACACTTTTGGCAGAGGCGATGCATATTTCTGGTGCTAATGACAAAAATCCAATTTATGTGAATATGTCATAATTTGGCATCATCAAATGAATATGGGAGTTGGATTATACGAAATTCAAAGTGCCGATTATTCAATGTAAGTGGGTTGGTGACATGAGTGCTGTTAAAATAGATGAATTAGGATTCGTGAAAGTTGATTTCAGTAAGGGAGAGGAGAATGAAAAACCATTTATAAAGGCATCACAGATAGTACAAGTATTTTATGTTCCAAACCTCGCAAACCAAAATTGGTCAATTGTTCTGTTATCGACAAAAACAACTGAAGGGTCAGATGAAAGTTCAACGGAGGTTGAACCTTTTATTGGAACTTCAATATCATTTCATAGTGGTCCCAATGTAGATGGTGTTTTTTATTTCAGAGGAGACCACAATGAATGGATTTATATAGTCGATAGAGTAGTCAAATCTCTTAAGCCATTAAAGAAAACAATGGGAGTACAATAATAAAGTTATTTGTTTATTGTAACATATATTGTGTTACGTTATGTTATTATATGTTCGCTGATATTTTCATGTATTATATATTAAATATTAAACCACTTCTGCAGATAATGACTGCTGCATTTGCTGATGCGCTCAATCCCAAGGCACAAAAGGTACAAAAAGTTTATCAACCTATTTCTGCTGGTCCCATTGTCAATGCTAGCGCTTCAGGGGAAGATATTGATGCTACTTCTGAGGAAATGGTAGGAAATGAAACCCTGCAAGCACAAAAAAACAAGAGCGTCATAGTTTTATAGTGTTAGCCAAAATCCTTAAGTCAAAAGAAAAAGGCATCAAATTTGAGGTGGGATGGAATAAGCGAGGCCAACATGTTAACCCCAACAGAGCCATCTTTAGTAGCTACATTGGAATCGTCAATCGGAAACGCGTGCCGATTGATGTACAGTCGTGGCACCATGTTTTCACCAGGCTGAAGACACTAATATGGGAAGATATTATGGTAACATTATGATATCATATTTTTAATTAATTAAAATAAAATAAAATACCAAAACATTGACTTACTCTTCATCATCCATTGTAGAGTGAATTTATAGTAGATTCATCACACAAGGAATATGTATTAATATTTTCAGGAAGTATTCATAGAGGTTTCTGCACAATTTTAACGAAATATCATCTTAAAGATGCAGAAGGGAAAATAAAGTTGCACCCACCTCCTCTTTACGGACACCTGATATCCCATGGAGCGTGGGAAGCATTTAGCAACCGTCATGGGGAGCAGAATTTTCAGGTACATTGTGTGGGGTAATACATTTTCTGAAGATTTCTTGTATTCATCACTCTGATTGACATTTTTTATTTATGAAATAGCTAATGAGTGCTGAAAATAAAAAACATGCAACAGAACCAACATACCCTTACCATAAATTAAGGATAGGGTACACTGAACTTGAGAAAAAATTGGTACGTCTTTTAAATCTACCCTACTACTAGTATGTGACATAAAACAACACCATAAACATGTTTCTCTATTTATATGTAGATTGATGAATCGAAATGGAAATCCATATCCATCCCATGCCATGTGATATGGAAGGATGCTCGTGTAAATAAGGAGGGGATACTTATAGATGAAAACACACAATATGTGTGGGAAACATGTGTAAGTATGACATAATATAAATTTTATTTTCTTCAAATCACTATTACATTACAATAAATACTTATTTTTCTATATTTTCTATCGGACATAGTCACAAGAATCAACAACAACCACACCAGATGCAAACATACTTTCAGCAGCATTGAACTAGCCAGAAAAGTATGGCCGTGTCAGAGCTGCGGGTTTTGGGGTGACACCCCGAACATATTTTCAAAAACAAAAACAAGTGGAGGATCAAAATGAAAAAATGGAAAAGTTGTAAGAACAGTTATCTATTTTTCAATAATAATTACAATACCAGGGAGATATGATAGCAAAATTGTTGGGGGGATAGGCAAAGAGAAGAAACAACTCAACCACAACCCGTGCGTGACAATCCCGCCCCATACCCACCAGCTTTGAGGTGATCCATTCCCCTAAAAAACCTGACTTAAATGAGGTAATCAATGTTTTAATAATTGTTTCTATGAAATGTGATTTACATAGACATGAATACCTTTACTATACTAATATTCCACAGGGTGAAAATGAATGTGATTTATATTTATCAACTCCCACTTATCTCCTTGTAGCAAGGGCTACGGTGTTCAATACAAAAAATGACATGCTACCCAAAAGACAGCTTCCAAATGATCATCTTAGAGAGTCAATTAACATAGCTAATGAGACGAGTGCCGAGATACCTTTTCCAAATGACGATGATGAAATTCATACGGTTAAACAATCTGTTGGAACATTAATCACATGGCTGACAGTTTTTGTAAAAAAACATGTTGGTAAAAAGGTATCCATTTCCAATTTATTTTTCAAGATGGACCTTTAACATTTTATGAAAAAAGTTCTGAACCGATGAATGTTATTACAGAATGAAAAAGACGGTGGGGTGAAACGAAATATCAGCTCAAAATTATCTCAAGAATCAACCAACCGATTGAAAGGGTCTATTGAGAGCACCTTCACCCCGCCCGTTCTACATCCACATTTAATATCATTGCAGGCTCATGTGGATACAAAGTTGAAAGACAAAAATACTCACACAGTTGATTTCGAAAAAGATATGTATGGATAGGAAACTTCAGATTTCATCAGTGCTAAAAATGTAAATGAAATCTTCAAGTATTAATGGCTAGGAACCTTAGTTGTAAATGTATACATGTGGTAAGTTTCCATGATTTGATTTTACAAAAGCTGATATACTCTGATAATTATGACTAAATAGATTTTACATTTATCTCATACGTATATATGAAAAACAATTGAAGGGATTTCCCCATGAACAAAAATTTGGACTCGTTAGTCCTTACACCACCTCTTCAAAAGATGAAATAGATTATGATAAAGAGGTTGCAATAATGTCATCCCTGCTCAAATTGTTTGAAAAAAAATTACGGATGACAGACTCTATTTAATACCAATGATGTGGGGGTAAAACTCTACAATTTAATCATATTATCTATATTTTCATTTCTTTATTTATTTATTCCTTTTTCTATTTTTAGGGACCATTTGATGCTGATTGAAGTCAATTTGGATACTCCAATGATTTATTTTCTGGATTCAACACATGGATATCCAACAAACAGACCACGAATGATGGTGTTTGTTAATTTGTAATACACTAGATCCAACATTTTAATACTAAACATCAAGTTATATAATTTATGTTATCTTTTAATGAGGATTCTATTATGTTAGGGCGGTGCATCAATATCGTCTAATGCATGGAATGAATCGAGGGAAAAAGGATGAGCAAGCCTACAAGATATACAACTGGAAAATTATTTGGGTATATATAGTAACATTTAAATATCCAAACACATATCAAAACAAATTAATTATTGTTGTCAATGTTTCTAAAGTGTCCAAAACAAACAAATGGAAAGAACTGTGGTTATTATGTTGGTAAATTTATGAAAGAGATCATATTACATCAACAAACTAGCATCCCTGATGAGGTATTTTCTAAAATAATTACGAGTTCATTTAAAATATTTATTAATCCTTTGTGTATTTATATTTTTCAGTACAACCATGACTGTCACAAAAACTAATATTCAGAAGATGATATACATGTGTTTTGAAACGAATGGGCAACATACCTGATGGATGATTGTACACAAATAGGATAAAGGGGAATTCCTACTACTTATGTTATCTACATATGATCATTGATTATCCTCCAACCTTCTTTGGTGAATTTAGAATGATCTGATGTATTGAAATCATAATTTATTACTCAATGTTTTCTATCCCCGGATTCATATTATTGATCTTTGAACAACTCAATATTGATGTAAGGCATGATGGTGTGCAGTGCGTATGGAAGGTATGGGGAGTCTGATGAACCCCATGGCCACCATAAATAAAGTTTATAGACAGCTCCACATGTTTTTTGTGACTCTTGCCTCTTTACAAGGATCATTCCATTCCCATGGTCCATCTTAGCATGTATGTCCCATTTATCCCATTACTGCTCTTGGATGAACCTGGGAATCTGACAATGCATAAGCCCCACAAAACCCATAATCATCCAACCAAGAGTATTCCTAGTGTGTAGGGATGCTAACCATGGGTAATACCCACACCATAACAGTATCATGATAACCATCCCACAAAATGGTATAATGGGATATGACCCACAAAATGGTCCAATATTCTGAATCCCAACAGACAATCTTATAGAAAAATTCCTTCAAAATAGGATATTCTACTAAATAAGAGCACTAGTTAACCCACATATCTATAAACATGGTATCATCTGGGTCTAAAGATGTTCCCACTAGTTCCGATGAGCACTCCAGAGATGAGTATGACTATAAATTCCTTCAATATTATAATCCCTAATAGGTTTTTCTCACCCTCTACAATTAGAATTGTTATAGAAGGGCTCAATGATACCATTTGTACCAATATAGAAGGTTTTATTAACCATGTTTATGATTTTGAGAGCAAGGTTGATGGAATATATTCCCAATATAAATATAAGATCCAATATTTAGGTTCTGGATTGTGACGCCCATCATCATCCACCAATCCTACAATTGAAAACGGGGTGTAGAAAATTCTGTTGTATTTTTTCCCTTTGATGATAATAGATACATATTTTCTAAATAATAGATCACTCAGTTGAAGAATGAAAATTAGGATCTTCATGAAGTAATTATAAATATTCATAATGGATATTTTATTTAAGTAATATAGGCATACTCTGAAAATGGAACTCCTTGCATTAAAGTACCCCATCCCATAGGGATGGGACTATCATCAAAAGTTTCACCGCCCTCATCGGTTGAATTATAAACTTAGTTCCACATCACCCCTTCCCACAGGAATGGGGGGATTTTTATATTTTAAATTCCCCCAACCTACTATGATGGGGGAATTTATACATTTTCCACCTCATCATTAGGTGAATTTTGTATGATATTCAGACTTAGTAGTTTCCAAATAGCTTCCCGAAAAGTCAACATTCCCCAATATAGGGGTGACCACATCCATATATGGCGCCTCTAATTATTTATCTTCTACCCCTAAAATGTTTGAGATCAGGTTATTTCCTACCAAATCTCAAATTCAGAAACATGTTCATACCAACATAGTCATTTTTTGATAGAACAAAGAAACAATTTTGTTGTCCATCTCTTGAATATGGGAAAAGGAACGTGTATTGCCTCCAACCAAATAAATTTCCTATGTTTTTTCCAATATCACAAAAACTTATTTGAGGGATCTCTCATAGATTAATTGATGAAGAGATAAAAATATGTGCCAACATCCAAAATACTACTGCTACCATCAATTTTTAGGACATTAAATTGAGAGGTGATTTGTATTGAAGGATTGGATTCATAAATAGATAGACGATGGTATATTGAATACAATGATACCTGTGCTTATGGTTCATCCATGTGGACACCCTTAAAAGAACATATATAGTATATCAAAATTCATGGACTATCCCTTACTCAATGAAAGGCACAAAAAGGTATATTCTTTTTAGAGTGAGCTTGTTTCTACATACTTCACTTATTCATTTGAGTGTCACATTCTTAATCTTCCGGAGATCCAAATACCCAAGGAGTAAATAATGAATGATATTCCAAATTATTTTACCTATAATAGAATTATGGGATATATAATTAAGCAATTAAACATATTTAAATATTGGCTCTTGAAGAGAGTAGATTATGGATGGACTAATTGAGTTATAGAATTCTCAGATACATGCCCCATGCATATGATTCGTTATCACTTCGCTAAATGATCACCATGATAGATGAGTTATGTTTCCACTAGTTCTAGTTATATGACCCTAAACTTCAAGACACCAAGGCCTTAGTTATACTACCCAAACCTGAATGATGCCATAGTTTTATATGCATGAATTTATGCCACTGAGAACTTTTCCATGTTTCATGATATTAAACTTTAGAAAGAAATCTATTTCACAAGATGTTAAATTGTGTTGTTCCCCATATTTACCATAATACCTTAAATTTTATGTCAAAAATCATTTCCATAATATATTAAATTATACAGTTCATGACCCTATCACATGACAGAAAACTACATGATGATCTATCCCTATCCTAAGAGGACAAATAACACTTTCACACAACATAAACAACACCCAAAAACAAAGCACAGAAGTAAAAAAATGATACATACATTTACTTGAAATCATGAATACAAAACAACGCACTGCTATATACATTTTAAACAATGCTTAATTTAGTTACAATTACATTTATCCAACAAACAGTTAAAAAACAATGATGTTCCATCCTTTTTTCATCCATCCGCTCTAAAAAATTGTCATCTATGGCGGTGGTTTCTGAAAAAAACATTCGAACTGAGGAAAAACATTTCACCTACATAATGAAACAAATATTATGTTAGTAGTACAATAATGAAATATAGAATGGGGTTGCTAAATGGAATTATACTAGTGAGGCACAAAACATAAAATAACCAATTAACGAAGAGACATAATAAAATAATATTGATTCATGAATGAGTTTTCAAAGATGGATTATCAAACTAAATTTGAAAAAATTAAGGAAAATTATGATAGTACCAACAACCATACTCAAGTCGAAATGATTTTTTTTCTAATCACATTTATTTACCATTTCATGTTATTATAAGTTTAAATTTCTATTCTATATGCCCCTTAATTATATAGAAAATAAAAGAAACCCAAATTCATTAGTTTTCATAAAATAGTATTAAAAACTTATTTTAGGTGAATTATATTATGTAAATACACAAGCTGAGAATCTACTCAACTAATATGACCTCGGCCAACCTATTTTCTACATTATGGGAAAAAAATATTTTTCTATGACCTATGACAGGCGTGCATCATATATTTTGATACTATAAAACAAAACGAACATTTTTAATCCCTTGGAACATAGGAAAATGGATGGGATAAATCATGTCTTCAAATTTCTCAATCAGAGAATGGAGACTGATTGGAATAGAATGACCATTAGTAATGGTGGAAAACTAATTCCCTACCCAGTCAATGAATACTGATGGTAGTAGGATTTATGTTACCACACACATTTCAGGGATAACACATGGGGTTTAGGTGGAAATTTCTACAAGGGCCAAAATATACTTTAGGGATTAATCTATAGGCTTAGTGGGAAAATATTCTATTCACCATCAAATCCAAAATGGTTTATTCTGATCAGTAAATAACTTCCAATAATTTTCATGTCTATAATATAACTAAGAAAGGTTCATTTAAAACTCATGAGGAATGGGTTTTTAACTCAAGATATAAAAGGGGGATCTTGATTATTGATTATGATCATCTGTGAGTTACCCATCTGAGAATTTTATGGTTATGAAGGCTATACTATGAACCACTTAGTTTAAATGTCATGTGTCTATAACCAAATGTTACATAGTAAAACGTTATGCATAAAGGACTTAATCCATGACCTATACCATGAAATTTAATGTCATACTGTGGGATGTTAGAATATTTAGTTTAGATTCAAATAGTCAGAACATTTATTTCTTGAATCATAGGGTCATATGACTAGGACCAATGGTGAGAGAGGATATATTCTCCATATATTAATAAAATATCAATGTGAATAGAGATCTTAGGGGTAAAATTCTGGCAAAGTCAGTCTCAACTAAGAGGAATAATTTTTTATTGTACATGAGATAGAGGGTCTAGGATTCACTATATATCCCATTAAATTTGGAATTAGGCTATAAATAGTTCTTAAAGGCATGCAGTTAGAGATCGATGCCCAATAGATGTCCTCTTAGGTGAGGGAGAGATCATCATGTAGTTTTATGTCATGTGACTGGGTCATGAACTGTGTAATTTAATATATTATGGAAATGATTTTTGACATACACTTTAAGGTATTATGGTAAATATTGGGCACCACACAACTTAACATCTTGTGAAAAATATTTCTTTCTGTAGTTTAATATCATGAAACTTGGAAAAGTGCCCAGTAGCATAAATTCATGCATATCAAATTATCATGTCATTCAGGTTTGGGTAGTATAACTAATGCCATGGTTTCTTGAATTTTAGGGTCATATAACTAAAACTATTGGAAACATAACTCATCTATCATGGTGATCATTTATTGTAGTGATAATGAATCATATTCATGTGGCCTGTATCTGAGGATTCTATAACTTAATTAGTCCATCCATAATATACTCTCTTTTGGAGCCAATATTTGATGATGTTTAATTCCTTAATTATATGTACCATAATTCTATGGTAGGGAAAATAATTTGGAAGATCGTTAATTATTTACTCCTTGGGTCTCTGGATCTCTGGAAGATTAAGAATGTGACACTCAAATGAATAAGTGAAGTATGTGGAAACAAGCTCACTCTAAAAAAAATTCCCTTTTTGTTCCTTTCGTTGAGTAAGGGATAGTCCAAGAATTTTTATATACTATATGTGTTCTTGTAAGGGTATCCACATGGATGAACCATAAGCATAGGTATTATTGGATTCAATATACCATCATCTATCTATTTATGAATCCAATCCTTGAATACAAATCAACTCTCAATTTAATGTTCTAAAAATTGATGGTAGCAGTAGTATTTTGGATGTTGTCACATATTTTTATCTCCTAGTCACTTAATCTATGAGAGATCACTCAAATAAATTTTTGTGAAATTGAAAAAATACTCAGAAAATTTATTTGGTTGGAGGCAATACACGTTCCTTTTCCCATATTCAATATATGGACAACAAAATTGTTTCTTTGTTCTATCAAAAAATGACTACGTTGTTATGAACATGTTTCTGAATTTGAGATTTGGTAGGAAATAACCCGATCTTAATCATTTTAGGGGTAGAATCTAAAGAATTATAGGGGCCATATGTGGATGTGGTCACCCATATATTGGGGAATGTTGACTTTCCTGGAAGCTCTTTGGAAACAACTAAGTCTGAATAACATATAGAATTCACCTGCTGATGAGGTGGAAAATGTATAAATTCCCCCATCATAGTAGGTTGGGAGAATTTAAAATATAAATAATCCCCCATTCTTGTGGGAAGGGGTGAGGTGGAACTAGGATTAGAATTCATCCGATGAGGGGGTGAAACTTTTGATGATATCCCCAGCCCAATGGGATGGGGTACTTTAATGCAAGGAGTTCCATTTTAAGAGGATACCAATATTAAATAAAGAAAATATCCATTATGAATATTTATAATTACTTCATGAAGATCCTTATTTTCATTCTTCAATTGAGTGATCTATTATTTAGAAAATATGTGTCTATTATCCTCAAAGGTAAAAAATAACATAGGATTTTCTACACCCCGTTTTCAACGGTAGGATGGGTGGATGATGTTGGGCGTCACAATCTAGAACCTGAATATTAGATATTATATTTATATTAGGAATATATTCCATCAACCTTGCACTCAAAATCATAAACATGGTTAATAAAACCTTTTATATTGGTATAAATGGTATCATTGAGCCCCTCTATAACAATTCTTAGAGTATAGGGTGAGAAAAACCTATTAGGGATTATAATATTGAAAGAATTTATAATCATACTCATCCCTAGAGTGCTCATCAGAACTAGTGGGAACATCTTTAGACCTAGATGATACCATGTTTATAGATATGTGGTTGAACTAGTGCTCTTATTTAGTAGAATATCCTATTTTTAAGGATGTTTCTATAAGCTTGTCTATTGGGATTGGGTATATTGGACCAATTTGTGGTTCATCTCCCATGATACCATTTTGTGGGATGGTTCTCATGATACTGTTATGGTGGGATAGTGCCCCTAACCATTCTTTGTCCTCGTTGGGTAGAATGGATAAAACAAATGATACATATTACATGTAATTTTCCATTGTAATTTGACCCCTAACCATTCTGTACATTGTGCTATAGCTAAAAAATCTCAGAAATCACCAGGGTACTTCAATTGAAACCCATGTTTAACTTGGTCACATGTATTCACCGTCGTCAAAGGGATTCTCAACAAAATGGAAACCCATGTTTAACTTTTGGTATTCCATGAGTTTAACATCCCACAAGGATAGAGGTTCATGATTTAATGTCTTACAATGATGTAATGGGTGGATCAAAACACTTATAAAGGTGGATCAAGTAGGTATATCTTTAGGAGGGAGCACCTGGAATGTTTACCTGATAGATGGATCAAAAAGCCCAATGAGGTCTGACCCATGTGTGGTGTATCCCATAAAGGTAAGGTTTCTCAATTTGATTACTTATTCGGATGCCACTAAGGGAAAACAGGAGGGAAAATAAGCGAAGGTGTACCCCAGTGGGGGGTCACCATGGTTTACCATTGGTTAGGAGTTATCCTCATGGAGGCTTCCTACGTACCCTATTTAGAATACAAGGATCAAAACCCATATATTTAAAAGAGGTATGGTGTGGGTATTACCCATGGTTAGCTTCCCATCACACTAGGAATACTCTTGGTTGGATGAGTATGGGTTTTATGGGGCTTATGCATTGTCAGATTCCCAGGTTCATCCAAGAGTAGAATGGGATGAATGGAACATACGTACTAAGATGGACCATGTGAATGGCGTGATCCTTATAAAGGGGCATGAGGCACAAAAAACATGTGGATCTATCTTTGAACATTATTTATGGTGGCCATGGGGCTCATCAGACTCCACATACCTTCCATATGCACTGCACACCATCATGCCTTACTTCAATATTGATTTTTTGAAAGATCACTAATATGAATCCGGGGATAGAAAACATTGAGTAATAAATTAGGATTTTAATACATCGGAGAATTATCAATTCACCAAAGAATGTTGGAGGATAATAAATGATCATATATAGATAAAATAAGTAGTAGTAATTCACCTTTATCCTATTTGTGTACAATCTTCCATCAGGTATGTTGCCCAATCGTTTCTAAACACATGTTTATCATCTTTTGAATATGATTTTTTGTGACAATAATGGTAGTAATGAAAAAATATAAATACACAAAGGATTAATAAATATTTTAAATGAACTCATAATTATTTTCGAGAATACCTCATCATGGATGCTAGTTTGTTGATGAAATACGATCTATTTCATAAATTTACAAACATAATAACCACAGTCTTTTCCATTTGTTTGTTTTGGACACTGTAGAAACATCAACAACAATAAGTAATTTGTTTTGATATGTGATTGGATAGTGCGTTGTTATTATATATACCAAGATACTTTTCCAGATGTAGATCTTGTAGGCTTTCTCATCATTATGCCTAGGATTCATTCAATGCATTAGACGATATTCATGCACCACCCTATCATAATAGAATCCTCATTAAAAGATAACATAAATTATATAACTAGATGCTTAGTTTTAAAATGTTGGATCTAGGGTATTAAAATTTAACAAACGCCATCATGCATGGTCGGTTTTTTGGATATCCATGCGTTGAATCAAGAAAATAAACCATTCGAGTATCCAAATTGATTGAAATCAGCATCCAATGCTCCCTGAAAATACAAAAAGTAATAAGTAAAGAAATAAATGAAAATATAGTTGATATGATTAAATTGTAGAGTTTTACCCCTGCATCATTGGTATTAAAAAGAGTTTGTCATCTATAATTTTGCTTTCAAACAATTTTAGAAGGGATGAAATTATTACAGCCTCTTTATCAGAATATATTTCGTCTTTTGAAGAGGTGGTGTGAGGAATAACGAGTCAAATTTTTTTTTCATGGGGAAATCCCTTCAATTGTTTTTCATATATACATCTATGACAAATATATAATGTATTTAGTCATAATTATCAGATTATATCAGCTTTTGTAAAATCAAATCATGAAAACATACCTCATGTAAACATTTACAACTGAGGCGCCTAGCCATTCATACTTGAGGAGTTCATTTACATATTCCACACTAATGAAATCTGATGTTTCCTATCTATATATATCTTTTTTGAAATCAACTATGTGACTATTACTGTCTTTCAACTTTGTATCCACATGAGCCTGCAATGATATTAACTGTGGATATAGAACGGGTGGGGTGAAGGTGCTCTCAGTAGACCGTTTCAATCGATTGGTTGATCCTTGAGATATTTTTGAGCTGATATTTCGTTTCACCCCACAGTCTTTATCATTATGTAATAACATTCATCAGTTCAGACCTTTTTTCATTAAATGTTAAAGGTCCATCTTGAAAAATAAATTATAAATGGATACATTTTTCTCGACATGTTTTTTTACACGAACTGTCAGCCATGCAACTAATGTTCCAACAGCTTGTTCAACTGTATCAATGTCGTCATCGTCATTTAAAATAGGTAGCTTGGTACTCGGCTCATTATTTACGTTAATTGACACTCTAAGATGGTCTTTTGGAAGCTGTCTATTGTGTAGCATGTTGTTTTGCGTATTGAACACCGTAGCCCTCGATACAAGGCGATAGGTGGGAGTTGATAAATATATATCACAGTCATTTTCACCCTGTGGAATGCTAGTAAAGGAAAGCTATCTATGTCTATGTAAATCACATTTCACAGAAACAATTATTCAAACATTGATTACCTCATCAAAGTCAGTTTTTTTGGGGAATGGCTAGCCTCAAAGATGGTGGGGGTGGGGTGGGATCGTCACGCACGAGTTGTTGTTGAGTTGTTCCTTCTCTTTGCCTCACCCTCCTCAATTTTTCTATCATATCTCTTTGGTATTGTAATTATTTCTGAAAAATAGATAAATTTTCTTGCATCTTTTTGTTTTTTTCATTTTGATCCTCCACTTGTTTTCGTTTTTGAAAATATGTTCTGGGTGTCACCCCAAAACCCACACCTCTGACGCGGCCATACTTTTCTGGCTGCTTCAAGGCTGCTTAAAGTATTTTTGCATCTTGTGTGGTTGTTTTTTATTATTGTGACTATGTCAGATAGAAAATATAGAAAAATAAGTAGTTATTGTAATGTAATAGCGATTTAAATCAAATCAACTTTATATTATGTCATACTTACACATGTGTCACACAATTTTTGTGTGTTTTCATCTATCAGTATCCCCTATCTATTTACACAAGCCTCCTTCCATAGCACCTGGCATGGGATGGATATGGCTTTCACTTTTGATTCATCAATATGCATATAAATAGAGAAAATGGTTATGGTGTTGTTCTATGTAATATACTAGTAGTAGGGTTGATTTAAAAGACGTACCAATTTTTTCACAAGTTTAGCGTACCCCATCCCTGCTTTACAGTAAGGGTACGCTAGTTCTATTGCGTGTTTTTTATTTATAGCACTCAGTAGCTATTTCATAAATAAAAAACTATCAATCAGAGTGATGAATACACGAAAACATCAAACAACATATTACCCCACACAATGTACCTAAAAAGTATGCTCCCCAAGACGGTTTCTAAATGCATCCCACACTCCTTGGGATATCAAGTGTGCATAAAGAGGAGGTGGGTGCGTCTTGATTTTTACTTCTACATCATTAAGATGATATTTCATTAAAATTGTGCGGAAACCACTATGAATCCTTCCTACAACTCTCAATACATATTCCTTGTGTGAGGAATCTACTATAAATGCACTCTGTAATGGATGATGAAGAGTAAGTAAATGTTTTGGTATTTTATTTTATTTTAATAAACTAAAAAAATGATATCATAATGTTACCGTAATCTCTTCCCACATTATTGTCTTCAGCCCGGTGAAAACATTTTGGCACGATTATACATCAATCGGCACGCATTGCCAAGTGACGATTCCAGTGTAGCTACTAAAGATGGCTATGTTGGGGTTACCATGTTGGTCTCGCTTATTCCATCCCACATCAAATTTGACGGGTTTTTCATTTTCATTAAAGATTTTGGCTAACATTTTCAAACTACGACACTCTTGTTCTTTTTTCAATTTCAGGTATTCATTTCCTACCATTTCCTTAGACGTAGCATCAATATATTCCCCCGAAGCGCTAGCATCGGCAATGGGACTAGCAGCAATAGGTTGAGAAACCTGTTATACCTCAGCACTAGGACTAGCAACAATAGGTTGAGAAACCTGTTGTTGCT
Source organism: Viscum album (assembly GCA_963277665.1). Lineage (NCBI taxonomy): Eukaryota > Viridiplantae > Streptophyta > Magnoliopsida > Santalales > Viscaceae > Viscum > Viscum album. The sequence continues at coordinate 107,305,253 of OY728149.1, read as the reverse complement.
CTGTAGTGGGACCACAAGCTACTGGTTGAGAGACCTTTTGTGCCTCGGGATTGGGCACATCAGCAGGTGCATTAGTCATTATCTGCAGAAGTGGTTTAATATTTAATTTATATTACATAAAAATAGCAGCGAACAGATAATAACATAACATAACACAATGTATGTTACAATAAACAAATAACCTGATTATTGTACTCTCATTTTTTTCTTTAATGGCTAAAGATATTTGAATCCTCTATCGACTATGTAAATCCATTCATTGTGGTCTCCTATGACATACAAAACGCCGTCTACATTGGGACCACTACGAAATGATTGTGAAGTTCCTTAAAAAGGGTCAAACTCCATTGAACTTTCAACTGACCCTTCAGTTGATTTTGTCGATAATAGAACAATTGACCCATTTCGGTTTTCGGGGTCTGGAACATAAAATACTTGTACTGCCTGTGTGGCCATTATAAATGGTTCATCTTTCTCCCCTTCCTTTCTGACATCAAATTTCACCAATCCTAATTCATCTATTTTAATATCAGTCATGTTATCAACCCACTTGCATTGAAAAATCTACACTTTTAATTTCCTATAATCCAACTCCCATATTCGTTTAATGATGCCAAAGTATGAAATATTCGCATAAATTGAATTTTTGTCCTTAGAAACGGAAACATTCATCGCATTAGCCACAAGTGTAACCCCACTATTCTGCATGGTACTGTCTTCATCATGTTCATTAGTATAGAATATATAACAATTAACTGCATAAGCATTGTAATATAATATGTACATTGTAGCTCCTCTGGCGATCCATCGAAGTCGTTCTGAAATTTGAGTATGGATTTTCATCTAACGGTTTAAAAATATGGAATCAAAACCATCCTATAAACTGTCGATTATGTGTAGCTAATATCCATTTTTCATATCTAGAAGTATTCAAATGCCTAATAATTTCTTTGTGGGTTTGAACATACAGGTCAACGTCAAAACTATTATGAAAAACGTAAAGGTGGGCCTGCTCCCGATCTATAATATTGATTGTGACAACCTCTCTTCCAGAAATTCCTTCACCCTCCAGCTGGTCATTGTGACGAGATTTCAGTAAGCCAACGATTTCCACACTAGACAGGTATTTGGTACAAAATTCAACAGCTTCATCAACAATATATTACTCCACAATACAACCCTCTAGCCGACTTCGGTTTTTGACATAACCTTTCAAAATCTTCATATACCGTTCAATGGGGTACATCCATCTATAATGTATAGGACCACAAATTCAAATATCTCTCACCAAATGAACCATCATATCGAAAAATTTTGGCCGGAAGAACATTTCCAATTCACATAATATGATGGCAATTTATCTTTCCATAGTTGGCAATTTCGCTGGGTCTATAACTTTGCTGCATATAGATTTGATGAAGAAACAGAGCTTCATTAATGTATGGCGGACATTCTTGGGAAAAATGCAACGTAAAGTTATAGGAATTAGATCTTGCATCAAAACATGGCGGTCATGTGATTTCAGACCCTTTAATTTTAAATTGCTCATTGAAACGATGTTCTTGATATTTGATGAATACACATCTAGAAACTTTACGTTATTCAACAAGTTGAAAAACTGATATCTCTCCAACCTGGAAAGATTGTAAGCAATAGGAGGAAGAAATGTTCATTTTTCACCCTTCATTGGTGCCAACACTTCTCGTATTCCAATCTCAACAATGTCCAATCTAGCCTTAATTCCATCCTTTTTTTTCAGGTGCATTTATCAATATGTCGATGACACTATCACATACATTTTTTTCAACCTGCATAACATCAACAAAATGTCTGACATACAGACAATTCCAGTATAGTAATTCAAAAAAACTGATCTCTTTTTTTAACCAGTTTTTGTAAGGTTTTATGAAAAGGGTTTACCAAAATTAGTGTCCAAATCGTTTACTTTCTCAAACAATTGATCACCTGTTAGTGGAGATGGTGATGTATGTTCTTCCAAAATTCCATCGAATGATGTCATCCAAGATCGGTACTTATGTTGTCAGGGTAGAAATTTGTGATGTCCTAGAAACATGGTTTTCGATGAATGTTTCAACCTAATTTACTGTGTACCTTGTTCGCAAAAGGGACACCCTTGAGTTCCTTTAATGTTATATCCTAACAAATTTCCATAAGCAGGAAAGTCATTTATCGTCCCGTACAACATGGCTTTCAAGGTGAAATGATAATTTTTGTAAACATCATACAGTGTAACACCTGAATCCCTCAATATTTCCAAATTCACGATCAATGGGGCCAAATAAACATCAATATCATTACACATTTGTTTTGGTCTTGATAAAAGCATAGATAACATGATGTATTTTTGTTTCATGCATAACCACGATGGTAGGTTGTAGTTTACCAACATAACTGGCCATGTACTGTGACTGCTGCTTTGAAAACTAAAAGGATTCACCCCATCTGTAGATAATGCCAGACGAAGGTTTCTCGGCTCGTTCCCAAATTCATGATACGCGTGATCAATTCTCTTCCACTGAGGAGAGTCTGCCGAGTGACATAGTTTCCCATATTTAATTCTTGTATATGTATGCCATGTTAATTGTCATGTAGCCTCCTCACTTCCATATAGGCATCTAAACCTCGGAATGATTGGAATGTACCATTCAACTTTCATAGGTCTAGAATCATCTTTCATGTATCGTGAAGCACCACACTTTGGGTATTCTTTAAGTGATTTGTGGTCCTTGTGAAACAATATATAGTCATTCGGGCAAGCATGTATTCTTTCAGAGATCATACCCATCGACTGTAGCATTCATTTGGCATCGTATGTTCAGCTTGGGAGTTCATTATCTTCTGGGAGCATGTCATTCAGGAGAGCATGTAGTTCTATAAAAATGGAATCACTCCACCCGTTGCCTGCTTTCAAATTATAAAACTTAAATATGGCTGACAATGCTGTATATTTAGTGCAACCAGTATACAATGGTGTTTTTCACAACTCTTTAACTAATCAAACAATTTTGGTTAATCACAAAGTTCATCTTCAACTATCCTTATCATTTCCTCAATACGATCTTCATCATCATTCACATCTGTAATCACACCCTCCATACGATCGTCTTCACTTTTCATGCTTCTAATCACATCAGATGATCTATAAAATGTCGTGTTCTCTATGTCACTACCTACATTTGTTTTTCCCCATGTATATTCCAACATGTAAAACTTCGATCTATTCTGTGACAGATCAGGTGTTCTTCCAACTCCTCTAGACTAATTTGTCTTGAATAACAATAGCATAAACATAGACAAAGTATTTGAGAAGGGTCACATGCCTGATCTTCTGCAAACATGATAAAATCTTTCATGCCATCTTCATAATATTGTGTCAACCAATTGGCATTCATCAATTCTTTATTCATATTCAGCATCTTTATGGGTTCAATATCAAACTTTCCTAATATTATATTTTAATTAATCAGGTAGCATTTTTTGGGTTTTATAAAAAAAATGGTACAAATGCCTTTAAACACATGTGAAATCCATATACATGGTGTGTCCAGTAGGGTGAACATTGTGTATGTATATGATACCTGATTTAATGTAACATATATCAAATTTATTCCAAGTTAGTCTTACAAAGACTGAATGATGCCTTTTAAAATACATGACATCTAGAACAACTTGAGCTAAAGGAGTGTACTTTAGATACATATTGAGTCACCTCAGCAGCTATGCGTCACATTTTTGTGGAATACATGGTGTGTAGTCCTTACATGACCACTAGGGGTGTATAGTCTATACACATCAAGTATCTATGGTATCTATACATGGTGGGAGTGAAGTAAAAGACATTTCATATCGTTCTACAATTATTTCATGGCATGTACATGGTTTCATGATGATGTATATTTCTTGGAGATACATTGTGTGTGGCCTAGGATCACATGACATGTATCATTTAAAATTAAAATTATTCCATGTTTCAGTCAGAAGATTAGTCATTTGGTGTAAATTTTGGAGATAAATGTTGTGTCGCATTAAAATCTATATGAAAGCCATGTATGGTGAAGCATGTTCCATGTATTTTAAAGTGTCTCATAGAGCCCTCTTGAAGTGGTTTTCTAGGATTCAGTGGATTTTCACTAGTAACAAAGTGGTGGTTCCATTCAAATGGGTAATGTTTGGATTGATATTTAATGGTGGACGAACTAAAACATGAAAAAAATGGCATATCAATCATGCCAACAACCGCAACACCATACAAAAACACAATCATGATCACAATCACAACACCATACAAACCAAACAATCAAAATTTTTATTTTACAAAGCATCCCTTACTCAATTTTGTTTGTTAATTCAGGATTTATCATAGAAGTTTTATCATCCTGGGGTGTTCATTAATAAGTCAAGTATACGTAAATTCCCAATTTATATATTCCAATGTTCAACTAGAACCAAGAAACATTCAATTAATTTAGTGCTCAAACAAGGACCACCAACGGCCACGATTTTCAGTGGGGCGCTTACCACGTACATTTCACATTATAACCATCAATATCAAACAGTAATAACATGCGAACAAAAGGAAACCAATGAGTAACAGGAGAAAACTCATCGCGAAGGTGTCATTAAGCACACGGTAGAGGTGCGTACATGGCAGAGGAGAGGCGCACAGTAGAAGAGATTTCCAACAGAAAAGAAAACATAAAATAGGGGAAACCCATGAGAATAAAATAATCTAAAACTGACTACACCATTTACCACATCCCACAAACCCCAAAAGACAATGCATGCAAATAAATTTAAATTTATTGATATAAATCACTATCTGATCACTAATTTTTATCCAAACCATATGTGTAAACAAATCCAAATAGGAATAAGAAGGATCACATACCTCGAGAAAAGAAATCCTATCATAATAGTGATCAAGCATAGAACAATGTGAACTAGATGGAACACAGGATGGGGAGTAAGACATCCTTTAATAACTCTAAGAAATTGATTTTGTGAAAAAAGCCCAACATCCTATTAGTATTTGTGGTGTGATATGTTATACTCAACACCTGATGTAAGGGAGTGTGATTTTCCAATATTCTCAACAATTACCTTACCATCTCATATTATCCTCTATAAAGGTGTATTTTAATTTTAACTAGAATGGGGAATTACCTCCCATCCATCAATTTAATTAGGACCATTTGTATAAGTAAGGCATTATTCACATTAATATTTATATTAAAAAACATGAAGAAAAACATCTCATATTTACCATTATCCATGTAATATTTCATTCAACGAAATGAAATACAAAATTATCATTATATATAAAATGTAGTAGATGGTGTTCCCTTTCAACCCATTATAGATCATTTCAATTCATTTAATTAATTCATGAAATTAAAATAAATCCATCATGTAAAATTCATTACTCGTGATTATTACACATTCAATTTTACCAAGAATGGAAAATCCACTAATAAGGCCCAAAGGGCCATCAAAATGGGCCATAATCAACATGGAAATTTCCTACATGGTAAATTCCATTAAGAATCTAGGCCAAACACCTATAATGTGTCTTCAATTCCATTTATATACCCTTGTATCAAGGGAAACCTCATTTAAAAGCTTTGACATAAGCTAAATAGGTGTTCATGGAAATAAATAATTTGACATTAAAGGGATAATTTTATACGGCACACTCAAGGAGTGTCCATAAAAGAGTTCAAGAACATCTAACCCATGAAACAAGATTCAATAGGTGTTTATTGAGGTTCAAGGATTAAATAAATAACTCAATAATATCAATAATCCATTGACTCTTGCAATAACACCTTAAATCAGGATTTCACACGTTAAATTAAAGCGGTAGAAACAAATTTACCTGAAAATGATTAACAATAATGGTAGCGGCGGCGGCGGAGGCGGCTGTGGTGGAAAATGCGGCAACAGTGGAAGAGGCGGAGGTGGCAGTGGTGGCAGAGGCAGCAACGGTCGTGGCAGTGGGGGTGGAGTTGGCAGAGGGAGCGGGAGTTGCGGCAGCAGGGGCGGGGGTGGAGGCGGCGGTGGCGATGGAGAAGGAGGATGAGGAGGAGGAAGGAGGAGGACGAGGAGGATGAGGAGGAGGAGGACGAGGGCGTGGCGACGAGGGTCCCGGTTCAGCTTCCACGAGAGCTTCACCGCATGCGAGCGAGGATGGCCTGTTAGGGTTATTAAATAAAACATGACGGAACCTTTATCAGAGCTCATTAAAAGAGCAGATAAAGGTATGTTTTATCAGCGCTAATATAAAAGTGTTGATAAAACATTCATTTATCAGTTCTTTTTTAGCGCTTATAAAGAGATACCTTTATCAGCACTAAAAAAGCACTGATAAATGTTAACTTTTATCAGCGCTTATTTTAGATCTGATAAATTTCATATTTATCAGTGCTTTTAGATAGCACTGATAAAGGCATACCCCTTTATCAGTGCTTTCTATTTAGCACTGATAAATGGCAGTGCTTCCCTTGCCCTGTTTTGTTGTAGTGTTGTGTTATTCCATGTTTATTCCCTTACTAGGCTTTATAGGTCATCCTTTTCTTATGTGTGTCCTCAGGTTATCCCTTGAAATGTAATGTATGTGTAAATTTAGTGGTCATGTAAAGGATATTTTCAATAAATATGATATGTGATTTATGTCCTAAGATGTTATTTAATGTTTATAATCCCCAAAGACACTAGACCTCTCAATATTCTATGTTGTATCAAGTGAATATTTTATGTAATATATTTGGTTTATGTGTGTAATAAAAAGCAGGGTTATTATCATTGGTATTAGAGGATAGGTTTTGTTATTTTTGAGATTAGAATTAGAAAACCCTAGTGAAGACTTAGAGACAACAATAAGTGAAGTAAAAACATCCCTAATTATTTATTATCATTTAGTAAATGGTTTGTCAAGAAAATACATCCCAGTCTAGATACGAGCAGGTAGAGGCCACTCTGGCTTAGTTGTATCCTAGGGGTAAAACCTGAAAACAACACTTTGAGCTAGACTCAAACAGGAACTAGTGCATGACAACGGGCCTTGCTGCACTCTAGGTTAGGACACTCCTAGGGTTTATTCTTTGGTAAATTCACAATATTAGTATGAACACTTATTTAGGGAATTAAAATAAAATGCCAAGAAGAATATATGTTATAAAGTAGATCATGGATAACATAGATTGAAGCTGATGGATTCATATGTTAAGGAAATAAAAGTTATTTATAAGTCATCAATTTTTTCCATGGATTACACTTTGTGTTTTACCCCAATATTTTTCTTTTATTCCAGCTAATGGCCAATAATATGAGTACTCGGGCTAACATGCGATGTGAAGATCAATGTGGTGATTGTGCAAATGAAATTTCTAATCTGATGGGAGAGGGATTCGTGAACATTATCACACTTCTCTCTTAGTTAACTCATTCTTTGAATAGAAACATTGGTCAAGAGGAATGTTCACCCCCCTAAGAAGGAAAAGGTCTCTTCATTAGACAAAGGCCTCATACTTTTAATGAATCCTCTGATCCATCAATCACCAAACAATAGATCAACTCCATTGAAAAGATCTTATCCATCCATAAATGTTTCAAACAAGAGATGCTTCTTTTGGATTCTTATCATATAGATGGTGAAACCGATCAATGGTGGACATTGATCAAAAATAATAAGCCTGAGGAAGATATCATGGCATTGGAATGGAAGGATTTATGGAAGATGTTTTTCGATAAATATTTTCCATGCACCCTATGACTTAATACGGAAAGGGACTTCCTTGCCCTCATGGAAAAAAGATGACTAATTTTTTGGAGTGTATGAGGCATACCTCACAAGGCTTGAACAATATGGATTCAGATTTGTTGTCAACCCAGAATGAAAGGTAGAACGCTTCTTTGGTGGGCTAAAACCTATCCTACAGACAGCGCTGGAGATCCGTGAATTCAAAAGCTATGTGGAAATTGTCCTATGTTCCCTAAAGGTCAAAATGGAGATCAAATAATCTCAAGGGTATCATGGGGATAAGTATCATAAGGTGGACTTTAATTTTGTTGGTCTGATGGATAAATCCAAATGTTCTATGAAGATATAACACCCCACTTCCCAAAGGTACGGAATGATGCACCCAGAAATTTCCTAAAGGGGATGAGGAAATTTTTTAGGCGTGGAAGAGAAGGGCACCTAACTGTTAACTACTGACAAGAAAAAACTACGGTTGCAACATAAGATACGAACGCTCTGTTCAAAAAACAACGTGTTGTTCATTTCTACAACTACAAAGATCGAGGGCATCTTGAAAATCAGTTCCCTAAGTCAAGGAATTTTGGAGGCAACCAAAAACCTCCAAGGAACCATGGGAGAGATTATTCCATCACTACTAGTGAAGTGAACCCCGAAAACGATGTGGTGATAGGTACAGTAGATATTCAATCAAGAATAATGAACGTACTTTTTTATTCAGGTTCTATGTTTTCTTTTATATCCCAAAAGATTATTAGAACAATCCTAGAACCACCACAAATTACAGAAGTAAAGATGTCGGTGAGTACGACCTTTGAGGAAATCACTACATCCCATGATTATAACACCTACCCTGTCATAATCTATGGATTGAATTTCCCATAGAATCTCTTCATACTCCCTCTGGTAGAATTTGATGCAATTTTTTTGATGGATTGAATTTTCTTATATCTACCAAACATAAATAGCTGTGATAGGGAAATCACTCTCCATGTGGAGAATCAACCCCCGATTATATACATGTGCAAGGAGAAAGATGAATCTTCTTTAGCTCCATCATCTCAAGCATGGATATTACTACTCTATGATCATGCATATCTGGCTTAGAAGATTGAATCTAAGAAGGCAACCATCCTTGAATACATGCCTATTGTGAGGGAATTTGCTGCAGTGTTTTCTGAGGAATTTCCTGGTCTTCCTCCAAGAAGAAATTTTGAATTCTCAATTGATCTTATACCTGGGGAGTTGCCAATATTCCAGAATCCATATAGAATGGGTATTCTGGAGCATGAGGAGCTGAAGAGACAACTACCATAGAATCTGGATAAAGGGTTTATATGCCCAATGGCTTCACCATGGGGTGCACTAGTCCTCTTAATCAAGAAGAAGGATGGGTCAATGTGCCTTGGCATCGATTATCGTGATCTTAACAAAACCACGATAAAGAACATGTTTCATATCCCATGAATGGATGACTTGTGCGATCAGCTGTGTAGACCGCAATACATGTCCAAGTTGGAATTGTGGTCATGATATTATTGAGTAAGGGTGAAAAAGGAAGATATCCCCTAGACTACTTTTCGTACAAGATACGTGAACTATGATTTCATAGTAATTCCTTTCGAACTCACTAATGCTCCAAAAATCTTCATGGACATGATGAATAGAGTATTTAGGGATTACCTCGACATATAAGTGATAGTCTTCATAGATGATATTTTGATATACTACAAAACCAAGTAGGATGTTGAGGAGCATCTATGAACTGTAATAGAGAACTTTTAGAAGGATAATATCTATGAAAAGTACCACATGTATGAGCTCTAGTTGAAGGAGGTATCATTATTGGGCCATATCATCACAAGAAATGTGATGTCTGTATGTCCTTCTAAAATTGAATCAATTGAGGGATGGCTGAGGCCAACATAGATAATGGATATCCATAGCTTCTTGGGGTTAGCTGGATATTATCAATGATTTTTGAGAAATTTCTCACAATTTTCGAACCCTATTACCAAGCTAACTTGGTAGGGAGTAATGTTTTCTTAGAGTTATGAATGTGAATAAAGCTTCAAGGAGTTAAAAATGAGTCTTATCACTCCCCTTGTGCTCACTTTACCCACAATTGGAGAACATTATGTGGTATTCAGTGATGATTCAATGAAGGGACTGGGTTGTGTGTTGATGAAAAATGACTAATTCATTGCATATGCTTCAAGGAAATTGAAAGTTCATGAGAATAATTATCCAACACATGATTTTGAGTTTGTAGCAAATATCTTCACTTTAAAAATATGGCAGCAGTATCTCTTTGGGGAGAATTGTGAAATATATAGGGACCACAAAATACTAAAGTATATATTCACACAAAAAGAGTTGAACATGAGCCAATGAAGATGGTTATATCTGATCAATGACTATGAATGCTCATTCCATTACCACCCAGGGAAAGCGAACAATGTGGAAGATTCTTTAAGTAGAAAGGAACCAGAAATTCTATCCTTGATGAGAATTGAGAAGGACCCTATCTTCTTATATTTGATGAAGATGGACATGGTAATCATAAATAAGGGAAAATAATCAATACTTTCACAAATGATTTCTTAACCATCTCTTTTGGAAAAGATAATGGATGCTGAATAGGACGATGTGGGAATTCAAAAGAGAGTGGAAGCTATCAGAAAAGGGAAATCATAAGAGTTCAATGTTAATGAAGAAGGAATTGTGAGATTTGGGGAATGACTATGTGTTCCATCAAGTCCGGATATGAAGAAGGATGTTTTGGATGAGGCGCAAAGTTCCAATTTCACTATTCACCTAGGAAACACAAAGATGTATTGCGATATCTAAGAGAATTATTGGTGGGATAATATGAATAAGGAGATAGTTGAGTATACATCAATGTGCCTAGGGTGTCACCAAGTGAAGGTGGAGAGGTAGAAGTGTAAGGGAGATGATGCGACCATTGCCCATACCATCGTGGAAATGGGAGAACATCACCATGGAATTTTCCACTAAACATTAGAAGATATCCAAAGGCAAAAATTCAATCTTGGTTGTTACAGATCCTCTTACAATGTCTTCAAACTTCATTGAAATTAGGGATGATTTCTCATTGGATCCGCTATCAAGGACATATAACATGGAAGTGGTAAGTCTGTATGAAGTACCACTATATATTATATCTGATCAAGATCAAAGATTCACCTCTACGTTTTGGAAGAGTCTTCAACATGCTCTAGATACTGAGATGAAGTTTAGTACGTCCTATCATTCTCTAACTGATGTCCAATTCAATTGGATTATCCAAACACTTGAGGTCATGTAGTGAATGTGTTTTATGGACATCAATAGAGGGTGGGATTGACATCTTTCACTGGTTGAATTCTCCTACAATAATAGTTTCCACTCTAGCATCTGAATGGAAACTTGTGAAGCCATATATGGGAAGAGGTGTAGAACACCGTCATGTTGGGATGATGTCTGTGAGTGTAAGTTGCTAGGACCAGAAATGGTCGCAGACATGGTGGAGATGGTGAAAACAATTCATTAGCCTATCAAGGTATCCCATTGTTCAAAAAAGCGTTATGAAGATAACTGTCGACTAGACCAATAGTTTTAATTTGGATACATGATATTTCTATGCATATCTACATGGAATATTGTCACGAGGTTTGGAAAGAAAGGGAGGTTAAGTCCTAAGTATTGTGACTGCTTCGTGATTCTTGATCGTGTTGGGGTTGTGGCATATCGACTAGCACTTAAACCTACCATGACCAAATTACACGACGTATTTCATGTATCCCTATTAAGGAAGTAAATACCAGATCATTCACATGTACTCTCTTCAGAGGAAGTACAGCTATATGATGACCTTTCTTATGAGGAACAACCAGTGAATATCTTTGATCATAGAGAAAAAGTTCTACAAAATAAGACAATGCCCCTCGTCAAGGATTTGTGGTGAAACCACATGTTTGAAGAAGCTACATGGGAATCGGAGGAAGTGATGAAGCAAAGTCACCCACATCCATTTTAGGGTGGAAAAAAGAAATTTTGATGGCGAAATTTCTTAAGGGGGGATGATTGTAATGACCCAAACTTTCATTAATGAAAATTCCTCTTGATATAATTAAATGTCTTATTATGGCTATATAAAATGAGAACATCATTGTTTTTATGTTTCTAGATTTTAAAATACCATTATGAATTGTGACTGTTGATAATATATCCATTGAACAATGATCACATGATCTATATAAATATAGGTCTTTAACAAATCCAATTTACTAAAAACAAAGGAAGCGATGGCCTCATCTAGTAGACTTTACCCTTATGAGGCCCATTTGTTAGAGATCGGAAAGGAGGTGGTTTCATTAGGCATCTCTCTTGACCAAGACCAAGATGAGGCTGAACACATTAATCATGATTGGAACCGAATGTGGGAGAAGTGGAAGTTAATAGAGATTACCAGCCAAGCGATGCTATTTGAGCCACCCCCAGAGTCTGTCACCATCACAAACCTTACCCTTCTGTCTTATGAGGTTGTTATAAAGGGTTATGTAACAAGACCCTAGCACTATGAAAATGTAAATTTTTTTGTATAAATAATGTTCATTCATTTTATTATTGTTACATTGTAAAAAGGTTTAAATCACAAATAGTATTTGTAGTTAATATTCAACTAAGAAATCTATTCTGACGAATTGATGGATTTTTGAACAAAATATTATTTTAACAAAATATTATTATTAAATTACATTTTATGATATATAAATGATCATATAATTTTATGAATGAAATTTTAATTTTTAATAAGGTTTCAAAACTGCTTTTGTCAAAACCCATGAATTTTCAGTAAATGTCGGTTTTTATTATAAAATTAAAAATTCACATATTTATAAAATTATATAGATAAAATGAATATTATTTTTGGAATTAGGATGTTGAAATTATCCAATGGTGAATTTTTTAAAATTTTCTAAGACAATATAATTTTTGGGTAAAAATTAAATACCATTTCAATATATAATGTGTTTTATTACATCATAATGACCCAATAGTGAGGTAATTAAATACTATAAACATTATGTTCTTCCAATATATGTTTTATCATTAAAATAATGTGATTTTATATTTGTTTTAATTATTTTACAAAGCTTTTGTGGACCCTTTAACAGTTATAAAATATTTTGTCTTTTTAAATTGTTTTCCTTGACAGTATGACTCACCTCCACATAGGCAACCCTTTTATTTTAAGAAGTTTGGCCATTGAACATATAAAATATTTTTTCCACTCCCATTTGGAAAAAACCATGGTCTGGTTTGTGGTGTTGATCAGTTTAATATGAGGTGTCCCAAACCTAGATAATAAAGAATCCCCTCTCCTTTCCTATATAAACACACCCAAGATGCCACTTTCTCTTCACTCGAAGTCATTGGAGTTTGACCAAAGCTTGTCCTCCTCTCTTTAAAATCATCCCATGGTTCCCCAAGCTATCAAGAAGCCTCTCTCAAGCCTGTCCCAAGCCTTTGGGATCACACTTCAAAGTAATGAGATTCTTCCTTTCTCATATTTGTCTTATTTTCATTATGTTCTTATGCCCTTTTTTTCAATTACAAATGTTGAGGTATTATTTAGAACCTCCCCTATACATTACTCTTTTTGTTTGGATTATGGGAAACCACTTTATCTCTCATTAAATTTTCCCATTTACACCTGTTACGATGCCGAGATTCCGTGATGGATTTCTCTCTCCTCTTTTACATCCAAGTAATTCCTTTGTATTATGCATCTAAATTCCATTACATTCATTGGGACATATATCAATATGACCCACTTACAATCCATTTAATGTAAATATGATGACACATAATTTTCTATCTCATCAACTATTTTAATGAATCCTTATGTCACGTCGTTATGCTGCCGAAATTAAACTGTGTTTTTCAAAGCCAATATCATTGTGTAGTGAATATCATACCCATGTCGATATCAAGGGTATTCATATTTATTCACATATACCAATTGAATTGTACATTAATGTATTTATTACTCATTACTTAATCGTGGAATAACTTATGATTTTTATTGATTCCATGTTATATGATCCATGTATCACACTTATGCATGAAATGAAATTTTTAAGAAGGGTGCGCCCGGAAAGCGCTATAATGCATTAGGTAAAGTATTGTATCGTGATAAGTCATGTGAAATGGGTGTTGAATCATAATAATTCAAGTGAATCGATGTTTCAGTCGTGCTTCATGTGCAATGAGGGTTTACTAATTCTCCATGTTCAATGAGCTTTTCATGTTAATTCCATGTTAAGTGTTGTTGCCACATTTCCATGTTATGATTATCATTATTTATCATGCCTTTATGTTCATGTTTCTCTTTTTCTACACTAATAATCATATTGTCTAACATGTATTGTATTACTCATGTAATTACATGTTTATTACCTTATTGGGCTTTATATCTCACCCTTTTTATATGCATGTCCTCAGGTTATCCCATGCAATTCTAAGTACGAGGGAATGTAGTGGTCATGTAAAGGATGTTTTCAATAAAGTTGTTCTGTGTTTTATGTTCTAAGATGTTATTTAATGTTCCTAAGCCCCAAAGACACTTGAAATCTCAGTCTTCTATGTTTTATCATGTGAATATTTTATGTAATAAATCAGGATTAATTGTGTAATAAAAAGCAGGGTCATTATAGGCATCTTATAATCATTAATATATAATGGAAGGAATAATAATACAATTAAAAATGATAAATCCTAATTCATAATAATAATATATTAGAAAATAATTTTCTTATTATCACCATTAAAAAATTATATTTTAAAGAATGTTTTTTAAAGAATTAACCACCACTGTTAGAGCTCTTTTATTATAAAAAAGACTCATACTAATTCTCCTATCTAATAAGGATGTGGTGGTAGGAATTCCAATTACTTTTCCTAACTAAAATTTGTAAATATATTAATTTTAAACCATTAACATTTTCAAAAACATATTTATCATGGTAGATAAAATTTAAAATTTATGGATCCTTTTTCTATGCTCTTCCTAAGGATTGATCATGAGTTGATACCAATTTTCCCTTATAAGAAAAAAATTTCAGAACCAAATCACTCATATGAACACTATGTCAGAATATCAAGTTTTCCCTCAGCTTCACCTCAATAATTTTCTTTAAATATTTAAAAAATTTAAAATTTGATATCAAATCGAAGGAATTTCAAAATGAGAGTATATTTATTTATTTCATTATCTTAAACATTTTGTAACATTATTCATTAACTCCTTTTATTTCATCAGAATCCATTTACTCTTTATTTTATAACAATGTTTCATGTTTGTTGATCTTTATAGATTTGACATATAACAATGAATTTTTTAAACAATATTCAATTTCATATTTAATGTTATTACAATGATATTACATTTAATTTATGTAGTGGTATAATATTTTTATTGGATTATGTTTTCCCACTCTTCTTCAATCATTGATCATGTTTCTTCTAGAATCACATTTTTATCTAATTGTTTTATAAATGTTTATGATAAATGTATTCAAGATATAAAATTTTATTTTAAATCCTTATCTATTTAATCTCAGTATATTTCATGATGTATCATATTATCTAGATAATTTTCACAAATCTAATAAATTTATTAATATACTTTCTTGGGTAACCAATGAATAATGTCATCTAATTCCTTAATTGATGTGTTTTTTTGATATGTGACAACTCTTGTTTATTATCACATATAACTATTTGTATAATTGACATGAATTAATACATACCACATCAATTATTATTAAACCCTACTAATATAATTTCCTCAGTTTCATCCATATACTTATATATATTTTTCGTTAAGGTATTTCTCTAAATCCATCTCCACCTCCATTATTTGGGATATGAAATCATCATTCATTTGTATGATTGACTACTATCTCATTAAATAATGTTATTCAATTTCCATCACCACCTCATTGTATTAATATAATTATGGATCAAATATTTATATATGAAATATATGATATTTTTTAATTTTTGAATCATTATATTGCATATAACTTCGTATATTCCATTATGTGGGAATAGAATAATGATTTTCATGTGTACGGCGGAATACCAGCCCATGGAGTGATGTGATTAGTTAATGATTTACATAAAAGTTAATAAGAATGATTTTTATGTAAATATTATATATATGACATGAAAGTTTTTTTAATTATAATATATAATTTACCTTTCTTTCTGTATATCCATCAAGTGGAAACTACATTCATGCATACATACGACCTACAAACTCAAAGAATGATAAATTTAATTTTCTGATTTTACTCTTATGGATTATTATAAAGACATATTTATATAATATATATGATATTTATATCATAATTAACATTATGGAGATTATGGAACCATTGTCAATGTAATAAGACCAAGAACAGTTAATCAAAACATAAATTAAAATCAAAATCAATTATTTCCCAAAGCATGGCTTTAATATTAAATTTTTAATAAATGGGTACTAAAATTAAATAAGTAAATAATAAATGTTATGATATATAATGTTTTATTTAATTAATATATTTTTATTAAATTTATTTTTATTATTCCAGAGGATTTAATGAGTATGAACGAAATCTAGATTTAAATTAAGTAATTTTGATCTAAAATTAACTTATGTGGGGCATAAGTTATGTTATGCTCATATATTCTTCGATGTGGGGTATATACTTCACCTTTTTCACGTCCTATCAAAACATCCAACATTTTATAATATTAAAATTTTAATTTTATTTTAATCATTAGTGGTTTTTATGAATCCAAATACAACAAAGTGGTAAAATGTTTATGTTATAATCAAATCGTCTATGAAAATAGATCAGGATTATATTTTAGTTGATGAAATGTTATTATTCCTCTCCCAAAAAAAATTTTATATTTATTATCCTCTATTTATGTCATTGGAATATTTATTCTCTCTTTTTCCGTCTTAATGTGATCATATGTTCAAAATAATGTTTTTAAAAAAATTATTTTTATTTAACACTTTGGTTGAAAACAAATTTTTCTTCCAAGATCACATTTTCTTAAAATGTTTTCAAAAATTTCATTAAAATTATTGAAATGATTAATTAAATATATTCCTACCTACTTTTTAATTTTTGTAATTTTTTTGAGTGTAATCTTCATTTCATCTTCCTAACGATGCTGTTTTTGGATTTTACCAAAACATTGCATGAAATATTTGTTTTAACATGTATGACATGATAAAAATTTCCCAAAATCATTACCATTATTTCCATTAAATATTATTTTAAAAATTTTCTATTTTAACTTTCAAATAATAGTATTTCAAAAATATGTTATGATTTTTTACTTTTAGAAATGATGACTTCCAAAGAAAATATATTTTCCTCAAGAAAAGTTCTAAGTGTATTTTTTCTATTAATTTTCCATTTAAGATGAAGTCTTTTGATGTTTCTTATGCTTGAATTAGAAATGATCCGAGGATACCATTATAATTATTTATTTTAATCGTTTTTATATATGAAGGAAATTTTTTTAAAGCCTTTTTCTCATCCACAGGTTATACAATAATAAAATGATTATTGGGTCGATATTATTTCCACTGGTTATGATTCAATTAACTGAAGAAATAATTAGGAAAATGTTTTCTTTTCTAAAGGTTATGTTATGAATTTTTTTTATAAAACCCATTTATTTTTATGGTTTATGATATGATGAATGTTTTAAGATCTTATGAAACATATTTTTTTCATTATGTGATGGGTGGAACATATATCCTACTCTAATTTATAAGGTAATGATTGATATATCATAATATAAACAATAATAAAATAGGGAGTAAACCCAGTTCAAAAATGGGTTATTTAAACCATTATAGTCTTGTAAGTGAACATGAGTACTATAATGTTTTGGGGAGTGAAACCATTTCACTATGGTAGTCGTGGAAATGATCTTTGAAATAATAAATAAATGGGTTTCAATGCTTATGTATATGCAAAAAATCTATAACTTATGGCAATGCTATGTTCTCATGGTTCATGTTCGTTGAGTGCATTATGAATCAAATCTTATTAACTACTATGATTAATGACATTTCTCATTTTATGATATATGATATGTGGGTATGTTTTCAAATGTTATTCTCATGTTCTAATACCCTTATGCTCATGATATATTAATAACTGACACGGTTACCTTCATTGAGAATCTAATCTCACCATTTTTTATCTTTTATTTCGCAAGGTATAATGAAATTAATAGCGTATGATATGTCTAGGAATGGTGCTATCTATAAAGAAAATAGTGGGAAATATGTATCTTACTTAAGGACCAGTTTATTAAGTGTCTAAGTTTCCAATGAAAATATAACTAAATTATGGTGTTATGGATCACTATTTCACATAATTAAGATTCATCTATTAATATTTAATATTTATGTATGAGATGTTTGGGACATTACATATTATAAGAAATATATCTTTTTCATCAGGATTTTAACATGACTTGTTAATCCATCCATGTAAATTATCAAACCTTGAATAATGAATTATTATTTTCCTGATAAATATTATTCAATAAATAAAGACATATTATATTAAGAAAACTTTTGAATAAATATGTTTTTTAATATTCACATAACTATATAAGTACTTATATTAATCAATTCTCTAAACTAGTTTCTAAATAAATGTTTATAACTACTATTTTAATAGATAAATAATAGATAAAATTCAAGTACCCTATTTCAAACATAAATAAATAATGATTTAAGTTATGTAATGAATAAAAATTAATTAATTGTTTCCCAATAAAACGAAATAATTTTTATTTTTTAATGTTAAAATTGATAACATTTCATTTTATTTTTAATACACTTATTGTGCGAACCCCTTATATAGTAATATTGATATAAGTTAATGTAACAACTATAAAATCATTATTTTTAATGATACTAAATAATATAATCATTTTTTTTGTTTTAATATCTCATAAATAAAGTTGCATACTTATGTCTCCACTCTATATTCATGATTTATTATTCATTAAATTTACATAATTAACACTTCTATAAACAACCATATCCATGAAATTTTTTTCTTGGAACTCTATTATAATCCAAGGGTTATATATATGTTTTTACTCCAAAATAGAATCAGAATATCTTAACTTTACATTCAAAATTATGTTCATCTCATATATGGTGTACAGAGTGTATCATACCTCACCGTGAAATTTTGGAATCCTTGTTTTTTTCCCATATAAAATTACATGATTCATGATATATATATCAATACTAATATCAAGTCTAATAAACAATAAAAAATTTCACAAATAGGAATAGCCAATGAAAGAAAACAAATGTGGAATTTCTATTTTTGGTTAATTCCTCATGACACCTCTTTATGGATATTTCCTTGTAAAAACATCATGAGAAGTATTGTTATATCTTATAATCCACCTACACATTATATTCAGACATCATTAGTTCCCAACTAAAAAAATAACATCAAGTGTATATTAAATATGTTTAAGACTATTTTCGTAGCATTTTATGTTCACATTATACCAAGGATATACTATATCAATTCAATGAAACAAATAATATACGAGCAGTGTCATATTAATTTTATGTAGACTCATAATTATTATTTAAAAATAATTTTTTTATGTTGTAGTAATCAAAATTAATAATTAAATAGGTTCTAGGATATAAAATTCAAAGTTGTGGACATGTATATAACTATTAGATATATAATTTTATTCTTTCAGACTACACTTAAAAGATAGATAGAGGAATTCATTTCCACTAGTATCTCAGGATAAATGTTTCTAGGGTGGAATATTCAGTGGGAAAACATTTAATGGATGTGTGATCAATTATTATTTCTTAATATATTGTCTAATTAGACACTATAATTTTGAGAGTAGGATATATGTCAGCTATAGGTAGTTTGATGTGGTGATTGATGACTATTTTACATTTTTGATAATGATATCAAATGATTTTATTTTTTTATACGCATTATTATTTATTGATTCAAATAGAATATAGATTTTGTTTTTTAGTACATCATATGAGATAATCATATCGAGTATTGTTAAAAAATTACACTTTCATGTTTTTTAACCTATGGATATACAGATTAGCTAACGTGAATGATGTATGATCTATAATATTGGAAATTTTTAGTGGATATCGATACCTGGTGGAAAAAATATCCCTTTACAATTGCTTCCATTTCATCCTCAATGACTATTAATTCATTTTTTGAGTTTATTTTTTGAGTCTAAAGGTTTATTTATATAATTTCACATTATATTATTAATATCTAGCCAAATATAACAATCTTTTATTCTGTATAATTATATTGTACAATATATTATTCATGAATTTCATGGTGGATGATGTTTGATAATATGTGATGGGTTTCATTAAATGTAAATCCTCCAGTTATTATGGGGATAACTCAGTGTTTGTCACTATCTCCAAGCCTAGTGGGGGGAACATATGGTCCTCATGTATCGATATTTTAACAACCTTGGTATTTATTACACATTTAATCATGATTTATTACCTAAATTGCACTTAATACAACTCATAATATAGAGATGTATAGTTTCTTTGGGGATGATAAATATTACATAATAACATAAAACATAAAATACAACAAATTTATTGATAACTTCATTTACATGACCACAATATTCTTTCTTATATATCACTATAAGGGGTTACATGAGGACATACATAAGAAAAGGATAAGATATAAATACCCAAAATGGAATAAACATGGTTTAACATAAGGAAGACAATACATATTTGATAATTGGAATATCAATGGATCATAAAATAAACATGATCAAACAGACATGGTATAGTGTAAAAAACATAACATGGAAATGTGGAAACAACATAAAACATGATATTAGCATGAGTCAATGCTCTTTGTAGATGGCTTTGCATGACTAAAACATCATTGTACATGAATTACAATGATTAAACCCTAACTGTAAATGAATTTTCATTATCAAAACCTCATTCCACAAGACTTATCATGATACTAAACATTACCCAATGAATTAATGAAATATTAGGGTGCACCCTTCATAATAATTTCATTTTAATTATTATGTGTTCCACATAGATCATATAACATGAATTAATTCAATATCATAAGTTATTCCACGATAAAGGAATGTGGAATACATACATTTCAGTCCCCAATAATAAGTATATGTGCATAAAGCTGAATAACCCTTATAAGGGAATGGGTATGGTATTCTATACATGATGATTTTGTCACTGAAAATGGTGATGAAATTTTAGCTGCAATATAACATCATATTGATATTCTTAAAATGGTTCAATGTGTAGGAAGGTTTATCTCATCATTTATTCATGAAATAGACTGTAAGGGGATAATGATATATAATATCACTACATGTTAAAACGATTAATGTAAACCAATTGGAATTAAAAATAAAAATTTTAAATAGGGATCTTGAATTGAAATGAATAGAGGAAGGTGAGGACCCCATACGGAATTTCGACATGGTAACAGGTGTATATAATGAATAATGGATATATTAATGAGATTTGAAAGGAAGTTATAAATATTTTAAATTAAATTGACAGTAATGGGAGTATTTAGAAACATATATGAACTTATTTAAATTTAAAATTAAATACATATCATAAAAGGAGTTGTTGATAAAAGAGGAGATTGGAATATCCCTTATGAAATTTTAGCTTGGTAGCAGGTGTATATAAAGGATCAAGGATGGAATAATTGGAGTTGAAGGAAGATATAATTATTTATAAATAAAATGGAAATTAATTGGAGTGTTTGTGAATATATACCAAAATATACACGTTTAAATTAAAAGGAATATCCCAAATAGAGTGCTTGTCAAAAGAGGAGAGTGGAAGATCCCTTACATGGATGTATATGTCAAATGGGTTGGTAGAGGCTTCTAATGAGCATTAGGGAGCCTTGGGAGGACATTAAAGATATGGGGTATGAGGGTTGTCAATATTAAAATAGTTTTTGTGATGAAAAATATGATCTTGGATGGGTTTATAATGAAATTTAGGGGGATTCTTTATTATTATGGTTTGGCCACTACAAAATAAATTATTCAAAACCAAAAACCATGCAATTGTTTTTTCACATTCATTATAAAAAATGTTAGGGGAATAAATTATTTTATATTTTCAAGGGAAAATGATATTAAAATACTTCTCTTGCTTATGTGGAGGTGAGTCATACTTTCATGGATATGATTTTAAAGTCATAAAATATTTTATATGTCATGGAGGATTCAATAAGGCATTATAAACTAAATAAAAAAATCTAAAATGACATTATTTTTATTTTTAATTCATTTTTTATGATGATACCTTTTATAGTATTTATCACGTAACTATTGGGTCATTATGACCCACTATATATTTATATGGTATTTAGTTTTCACCCAAAAATTCTACTGTCTAAAAAAATATGAAACATTCACCACTGGATAAATTTTATACTCTTATTCCAAAATTAATTTTCATTTTATCCAAATAATTTTCAAAGAATTTGAAATTTCACTAGTAAAATAAAAAACCATAATTATTGAAAATTGATGGGTTTTGACAAAAAAAATTTCAAACCTTAATAATATTTACATTTGATGTTATAAAATTTATATGAAAATTTATATTTAATAAATTTAATTTAATTGTTAATTTTATTATAATATTATTTATTTCAAAAATAAAATTAATTCATCAAAATATATTTCTTAATTTAATCTCAATATTAACCAAAAACACTAATTCTTCACTGAAAATCATTTACAATATAATAATAATAGTAAGAAAAATAAATTCAATATTCTATAAAAATTAATGTACATAACCTTCATTCAATAGTCTTGATACATATACCTTTATTATGCCAGAATATTCCTTAAGATTAATGTGTGTGGTGGATGGGATTTTATGTGGTCATTGGGTAAACATGGTTTGGTTTGTGATCTCAATGAGCATGAACTACTCATGTAAACATTTACACTCATACATAAGTTATTAGATACAATCTGGGTCTTTGTTTAGGGTTAAGCCCAAAACGTATATCTCCCTTAAAATCTCAGATAAATGGGCTTCCTAAGGTATGATCCTACTAGTGAAGGTCTTCACTTCCATTGTTTGTGTCAAAAGGATTGGTTAAACCCTAATATTTATACAAGTCTTGTGATCATTGTTCAAGGGCTATATTATCCACAGTTATGATACTAAATAGTCAACTAAATTTAATTGGATAAAAAAGGAGTTCATGTTTTTTTATCCATGAGGTTTTTAATTGAATCAAAATAAAAGGTAATCTTATTCATAAATGTTTAGGTCATTAAAAACTTCCAATCTTTATAAAATATTCTCTCTTAATTTACATTTCCCAAACTAAAATATTTGAAGGTAACTCTACTTTATCACCAATTTTGGTTCCCTGGTTTCTTCTTCAATCTTTTGGTTTCTCCACAACACTTTCATGAGGTTCATTATCTTATTTCATAGAACTTTTTCTCTATGATCTAGTATCTTCAATGACATCTTCAAATAGGAAAGGTCATTCTCTAATGGTACCACCTTTGGATTGAGTTCACGTGACAGGTCCAGTATGTACATTCCTAAGAGGGATATATGGGATTCATCATGAAATTGGGACTATTTATGTGGAAGTAAAAGTAATTAGGCCACTACTAAGATGTGATCAAGGATCTAAAAATATCTAATATACCATGGACTAGGATTTCCCTAATTCCAAAATCTCATCACTCTTTTCAATTGAGTTATGAATAGAAAACCTATTTCTCTAACTTCAAACTCTAGGTCTCATCGACAATTTTCATCAAAGCTATTTTGTTGGCTTTTGGTAACATTGATGTATTAATAGATGGTCTTAACCTTCTCCCCCATTTCTTAGACAATTTTTGGACCTAGAAGTTTTCATTTCCCAACATCACCCTAGCATGCCGGAGTTTTGATATTATTCCCATTAAGGGATTTATAAGGGTCCATTTGGATGCTTGAGTGGAAATAATTTTTGTAAGAGAACTCCATCAATGTATGATGTTCGTCCCATCAAATTTGTAAGTCCATTGAGAAATATCTCAACCTATCCTCAAGTGTTATGATATTCTTCTCAAATTGTCCATCAGTGTGAGGGTGATATGGCATTCTGAAATTCGGCTCAGTGTATAGAGAATGTTGGATACATTCCCAAAACATTTAGGTGAAACATGTATCATGATTGATCACAATCAATAGTGGAACTCAATGTATCTTTACTACTTTTCTTATGAATATCCATGCTATTTTATCTAGTGATAAATCCTATCAAATCACATTGAACTGTGTTATCTTTGTAAAATGATCCAAAATAACCCACATAGCATTGTTTCCCTTGGATGTATTTGGAAGTCTGGTGACAAAGTCTGTTTTTATGTTTTCCCATTTCCATATTGGTATGTTTAATGCTTACATAATCCCATTATACTTCTTCCTTTCAGACATAAATTGTTGACATATCAGACACTTTGATGTATATTCATAAATCTTGTTCTTCATGTTATCCAAACAATAGTCCTCTCGTAGATCTCAATACATCTTTGTGTTTCTTGGGTGAATAAATAAATTATAACAATGTTAATCCCACAATATTTCTTTCATTAACTTATGATTTGATGGAAAACATAGTCTTGACCCAAATCTCACAATTTCTTCTTCATTAACATTGAACTATGAGGATTTCCCTATTCAGATAGTTTTTAATTTCTTTGGAATTTCCACATATTTTTTGAGCATCATTTAATCTTTCCAAAAGAGACCTTTGAGAAAATATTTTTGAAAGTATTGATGATGTTATTTTATTTATTATTCCAATACTCATATTTTTTAAATCCATGAATATTGTATCCCTTTCAATTATCACCAATGATAGAATGTATGTTCCCTTTCTACATGGATCATCTACGACCTTTTTTGGTTTCTGAGGATTGTAGTGGATTGAAATTTTTTAATCCTTGATGAACTACAAACAAATTAATTGGATAATATTTATCTATTTATGTTTGAAAATATATTTGAGACTATTTTGATCATTATATGTTTCACACTTCCCCCCAAAGAGATAATGTAGCCCAATTTTAAACAAAAAGTTTATAGATTCATAATCTAGATCATGTGTTGGATAGTTTTTATCATGAAAATTAAACTACCATGAGGCATAAGAAATGACTTTTTCATTTTGCATCAACAGACATCCAAATTCCTTCATTGAAGCATTTATAAAAATTAAAAATAGATCCCCACAAGTGGGTAGTGTGAGAACATGGGTAGTGATAAACCTCTTTTTCAACTCCATGATGCTTTATTCACATTCATCATTCCAGAAAAACATGACTCCCTTCCATGTTTACATGGTAAGAGGGTTTAATAATCCAGATAAATTTATCACAAATTAGCAATATTATCTAGTTAACCAAAGGAATCTACAGATATTCGTTATAAATATTGGCCTCTATCATCCCACAATTTCTT
Organism: Viscum album; assembly: GCA_963277665.1. Lineage (NCBI taxonomy): Eukaryota > Viridiplantae > Streptophyta > Magnoliopsida > Santalales > Viscaceae > Viscum > Viscum album. Next base: position 107,279,832 of record OY728149.1, on the reverse strand, counting down.
TTCTCCTTGAAGGATACACTGATAACTAACTTCTTGTCATGATATTCCCCAAGAATGATACTTTTTTCAACTAGAACTCACACATACTATACGTTTCATATACATTTTCCTTTCAATGTTCTTTAGCAAGGTGATCAAATGCTCCTCATATTCGTCCTTGGTTTTGGTGTATATTTAAATATCATCTATAATGTCTACCCACAATTCTTTTGCATAAACTATAAAGACACTATTTATCGAGTCCATGGAGATTTATAGAAAATTAGTGAGACTGAATGGCATCACTATGAACTCACAATGCCCGTACCTTGTATGAAATATAGTCTTGGTTATATCCTCCCTCATCACCATTACTTGGTAATATGCTGACCATAGGTCGACCATAGAGAAGTATTGGGCTCCATGTAGCTGATAAGACAAGTCATCAATTCTAGGAAAAGGATACTAATTATTTAACCATATTTTTTTAAGCTCATGATAACTAATTCAATGTTGCATTGACCCCTCATTATTCTTGAAAAAGAGGACCAATTCACCCCATGGTGAAGCACATGGGCATATTAACCCTTTACCCAGATTCATTTGTAGATATTTCACCAGTTCTTCAAGTGCCAAAATAGCCATCACATAAGGAGTATTAGATTTTTTCAATTCCCCATAAATATACATCCTATAAAATATGACCTCTCAGCTATGAAGAATAACAAGAAATTACTTTGGAAACACATCTACAAATTCCCCCACAACAGACATGACTTTGAGAATGGCTAATTTTTATAACTCAATAACTTAATCCAGAAACTCTTTCATGTTGGATAATAATATCCATTCTTGAGATAATGATGAAAAATAAAATTCATCCTAATCATTTCACTTTTATATAATTGGTGGTTGATTTTTCATATCATGAGTAATTTCTAACTCGTCTGAATTTATGTTGGCTCTATAAAGGGAAAGTCAATCCATTCCAATAATTGCATCAAATTCCACTAAAGAGAGTATGCAGAGGTTATTAGTAAAGTTTAATCCAAAACATTTTATTGGTATGAGTTATATACATGGGATGAAATAATTACACATTCTCCATCTTAACTGATATCTATACATCCTTTCTTGGTAGTGGTGTTTGAATAGTTATACTAAGCTTTCATGATATAAATGAATGCGTAGAACATGAATCAAAAAGTACATTAAATATTCTTGATTGAATGACTATCATACCTATCCAAACTTCATTGTTGGGATCCACCTCAGTGGTGGTGATGGAAAATCACTATCCCTTACATCCTTGGAGGTTGTTCATCACCTTCAGAAACCCTTGGAAATGGTAACTAGTTTGCATAGTGTCCTAGATTTTTAATTTTGTAGCAATGAACAATGTGTTGAGGGTAAAATAGATCATTCTATTCCTCTATCAAATTTATGGGTTTATCCTATCAATTTTTTTGGATACGTGTCCTTCTACTTTGAATATATTTCATTTCCTCGACCCCTGAGGCAATTTTTGGTGTGCTTATTTCTGCACCTTTGACAAGCGAGGTGTTATAATTTCTTATAATTGTTAGATTTATCCATCATACGACCATAATTAATGTCCACATTCAAATTTATATCCCCATGATACCCATGAGATTCAACAATCTCCATATGGAAACTGATATAACATATGAAAATTTTCTCATAGCTATAAATGTTATTGATTTCTAGGGTGCTTCATAAGATTGGATTTAGCCCCCCAAAGAAGTGTTTACCCATCAAATAATGGGTAACAAAAAAATAAGAGGCATGTCATGCATGTATTTTGATGTTTAACTCATACTACCCAAAGATTTTTGTAATTTATTATGTGTTTAAGTAAATATCATTCCATATTAAGGAATTTAGTGTGAGAAAAATATTTATCAAAAAACATTTTCACGAATTCCTTCCACTTCATTACTTGAAATTCTTCCTCAGGCTTTGTATTCATTGTCATTGTCCAAAACTGATCAAATTCACCATCCATACAATAAGTATCTAGAATAAATATCTCTTGTTCAGCTAATTTAAATATATAAGAGATTTGTTTTGATAGAATTGATCATTTCTCTGTGATTAATGGATTATATGATCCCTTAAACGTAGGGGGCATTTTTCACATGAATCAATTGACTATTTTTTTCTCTTGGGGGGGGGGGGTGGATCCACTAGTTATAGTTTCTTAATAAAAACATGAGTTACCTAATAGAGTATCATAAAAAAGTTTATGTTCCCCACTATCATCGGGTTGGGCATCTCACTGGTGAAATCCTCACACTTCCCTTCACGTCAGTTGTTAACACAATTTGAACTATTACTAGAAATTGGATAGAATATAAGGAAAATTAGGAATGAGTATCTTATAAAGGGGAATCCAATAACATTAAACTGATAACTGATAAATTTCAGTTATTTCCTTATATTAGGAGTTTCTAATTCAATCTATTTTATCCATGATCAACATCGTCACATATATCATTATGGGATTTTTTTCCATTAATAATTGTTTATAATGAGTTTATAAATTTACCAAAGAATATCCTGCTAGAGTTTCCATCTACATGCGCATTAAGGCTCCTTGTCATTTACTAAGTTTCCTAGAGTCTAGACTAGAACGACTTATCAGAGTTGTTACACCTAGGTACATTTATGCTAGAACCACATTAACTTTTATTACGGATATAGGGATGAATTTTATTGATAAATAACTTACCCTATAATTACCAAAATTTAGGGATGTTTTCTTACAATTAGTCTTATCCCTATGGTTATTCACTAGGGGTTTCTAATCATAATCCAAATAAATAACTAAACCTATTTGCTGATATAAATTGTAACAACCTTGATCATTATTTAATATTTAATCATGATTTATTAGATAGATTTCCAATTAATACAACTCAAAATTTTAAGAGGTCTAGTGTTTCGGTCCTTAGAAACATTACATTACAACTTAAACCTAAAATAAAAAATCATTATTGAAAACATATATTACATGATGAAAACATTACTTCATACTTAATACTGCATGGGATAACCTGAGGACATACATTCCAAAAGGGTGAACTATAAAGCCCAGTAAGAGAATTATCAAGGCATAACATGAGGAAGGCAGAAAATGTTAGAAAATAGCATATCAATGGATCAAAAAATAAAAATGAACATAAAGCTGTGATATAGTGTGATAATAATAACATCGAAATGTCACACCAATATACAACATGATATTTGCATGTGTCAAAACTCATTACAAATAGATTAGCATTAGTAAAACATCATTACACATCAATTAGCATGATTAAACCGACATTTCACATGAATTATCATGAGTAAAAAATCATTTCATATGACATATCATGATATTAATCTTTACCCAATTCATTGATGAACTATTAGGGTGAACCCTTCATAATCATTTCATTTTCTGGCTTAATTGTGCCACGTAGATCATATTACATTGATTCATTCGATATCATAATTTATTCCACGATCAAGGAATGTGGAAAAAATAAATGTAATTCCTTAATAAGTAAGTATATGTTAATATAGGTTAATACCCTTTATAGAGTAATAGGTATTGTATTCACTACATGATGATTTTGGCATGGAAAATCGGGGTGCAATTTTGGTAGCGAAACATGATCATATGGAGATTCATAAAATTGGTCGATGATTGAGGAAGGGGTGTCTCATCATTAATACATGAGATGTAAAGTATGTGTATCATGTAACATTATATCCCAAATTGTGATATGGAAATTAGGATGCTTAATATAAAGGAAGTGCTCGAATGGAAATTAGAAGAGGGAAATCCCTTATGAAATTTTAACATAGTAACAACTTAGGTAAGGGTACAAATGAGGGGGAATAAATTATCACTCATTAATATAACATCAAATATATTGTTTTGACTGTATTATAAAAATATTAAAATAAAAAATTGTAATTAAAATGAAAAAAGTCCAACAAGGTTCTTGAATTGAAAGGAACCGAAGAAGGTGAGGATCCCATGCCAATTTTCGGCATGGCAACATGTGTATATAAAGGATCATGGATAGCTTAATGGAAGTGGAAATGAATTTATAATAATTTATAAATCAAATTAAATGTAAGGGTAGTATTTATGACCATATCCTAACATATGAAAATTAAAATTAAAAGACATATCATAAAAGGAGTGCATGATAAAAGAGAAGAGTAGAAGATTCCTTATGAAATTTCTGCATGTTAATGGGATAATATAAAATATTATGGATGGATTGGTGATAGTGAAAAAAGAAAAAATTATTTATAAATCAAATGGATAATAATTAGAGTATTTTCAAACATATCTCAACGTATTAAATTTCAAAATAAAATACATGTCACAAAAAAGAGTACTTAATAAAATAGGAGAGTAGAAGATCAACTTCATGGATGTGTGACACCAAAGGATTGGGAGAGGCTTATTAAGAGATTTTGGACGCCTTGGGAGGACTATAGGTATAATGATTAATTGGGTGTTCTATCTTCAATGATATTTAGTGATGAAAAATGAGATCTTGGGTTGGTTTATATAGAAACGGAGGGGGATTTCTTTATTATTTTTTTTTGGACACTACATAATAAAATATTCAAAACCACCAACCATCTCATTATTGTTTTCATTGGTTTCAGGAAAAGGAGAGTCGAATACACTATTGTATAAGTTAAATGGAATATGTTAAAAAAATATTTCCATTTCATATGTGGAGGTGATTCATACTTTTAAGGACATGATTTCAAAATCATAAAATATTTTATATGCCTTTGAGGATTCACTAAGGATTAATATAATAATTATAATAAATATAAAATCATAATATTTTTAATGTAAGACAATTATTTTCCAGAATTTACATTTTATATTTTTTATTACAACTCTATTGAGTTTGTATGATGCAATACATCACACTATTTATTAAAATGGAATTTAATTTTCACCTAAAAATTCAGTTGTCTCATAAAATTATGGAAATTTATCTAGTAGAAAATTTCATCCTACTAATTATAGAAATAAATTTCATTTTATATAAATTATTTTATAAATATGTGAAATTTCACTTTTAATATAAAAAATGAAATTTTTGAAAATTGGAGGGTTTTAAGAAACAACAGTTTTAAAACCTTATTAAGAATCACATATAATATCATAAAAATTATAAGATCATTTATATTTAATAAATGAAATTTAATAATATTCTATTAGAATAATATTTATTTCAAAAATAAATTAATCCATCAAAATATATTTGTTAATTGAATTTGAATATTATCCAAAAATACTATATAATCTTTATAAATCATTTACAAAGTAACAATAATAGGAAGAAATATATATTAATTATAGTTTATAAAATAATTTATATAATATTATTGATAGGATCTTGATATATCAACCTTTATTACACAATAATATTACCTAAGATTATGGTTTGTGAAGTTGCGGCTTTCATGGGGACATTCAGTGAACATGGTATGGGTCATGATCTCGATGAGCTTAAACATCTCTCGTAAATGTTTTCACTGATGCCTAAGAAATTGGATCTTCATATGGGATTGGAATAGGGAAAAAAACACAAAATGATATCTCCCTTATTATCAGTGATAAATGAGATTCATAGGGTACGATCCTACAAGTTGATGCCAACACTTCCTTTGTTTGTGTGAGAAGAATTTGTTAAAACCCAATATTCTTACTAGTCATGTGATCACTGTTCAATGTCTATATTGTCAATGATATTGATAATAAATAGTCATTTACATTTATTTGGAACAAAATGATTGTATGTTTTTTCTATATCCATTTCACAGTTAGTTAAATAAAAATAAAGGTTGTTTTATTCATAAATATTCAGGTTATTATAGATAAAAAGATATTTTACATCTTGTTTTAAAGTGAATTTTACATGTTAAAGTTATTAAGTGCCGGTAAATTATAAAATAATGTAAAATATATATTTGGAAAATTTATATAAAAGATAATTTTAAATATTTTAATTCTTTAATTATTTAATAAATTCATATAAACCAATTTCTAATATTCTTTAGTAGTTTTGACAATTTTCAAAATAAAATAAAATATATTTTATTTAATATCAGTAAAAATTCAAACAAAATATTGCATTTTTATACGATTATAAAATTTTTAATTAAATTATATATATTTCCACAATTTTGTGTTCAAATTAAATTACTTGTTAAATATTAAAATTAAATTATTAATATTTAAATAAATACGAACTGTTCATGTTAATTTTTGTTTTAGAATATCTATAAAGAATGATCAATTATTATGTCTAAATTTATTAATTTTTAATTTATTTGTTTTGATGAATACTTTTTGAATCATGAATATAAATTTTATTTATTATTAATGGATGTATAATTTATTTATAAAATACTCCATATAAATTTCATAAAAATAATATTTGTAGTTCCACAGTATAGGAATAAAAAATTTAACTACATCCAACCGTGAATTTGATTTGTTTGTGGGATATGAACATGATAGAAATGAATTATTTTGATTTATTAATATTGGGAACTAGGATTGAATTTGAATGGAAACAACTCCTAACTTGGGATCCATGGATATGGAGGGTTTGGGATAGAATTTTCACTACCCTATGGGTTGATCTCTATCCATAAAATTTGAGGTTGGATGTTTATCCCGTCATGCTTACTGTTATAGGGATGTTCATTTATTATGATTTTTATCTAATTAATTAATGGTTTTTTTAACCTTTTTCCTATATGAATTAATATATGTGTGAATATATTTGGATATATTATTTGGGAAAGTATCAAAATAAGGTGTTCTATAAATTATTATAAATTAATATATTTTGAACATATTAATTTATTTTAAGTAATATCATATTAAATACTTACTCATTATAATTTTAAATATATTAATTGAACATATGATATATGCTGGTGGGATTATAAACACATTAAAAATAATATGTGGAATTTTCCTTCCAATTATAACACTTTTCAAGACAACAATTATCCAAATGGTTAAGTTCTACTAAATATGGGTTCCTTTTAATTATCATGTACAAGGAATGTAGAAAACAGATAACTTGAATAGAAAATTTCATATGTCAAGCATATAATTATTTTACATAGAGAGAGGAAACCATACTAGTTATGAAACTAAAATAATAAAGTAAAAATAAAACCATATAATGGATTAAGAAACGGTTTCTACCCAACTAATTAAGATTCCATTATGATATGACTGATTACATCGTTTATAGGAAATAATAATTACTTATGTTTTGGTTTTTTCTAGAATATTTAATGATGATATATAGATCTTTTAAAACTCATCAATAATATGTAATTTAAGTGGGTTATAATTTTATTCAGTTAATATTTAATAATATACTATATTAAATGGTAATAAAACATGATACTAATCTTATTAAAAGATTATTGAAAAGAAAAATCTATTAATCATCATAAAATAATAATTCCATATCAATTCATGAAAATTTTAATTGTAATGAATGAAAGATTCTTGATATGATTGAAAATTCTATAATTGTTCTCAATAAAGGAAAGAAAAATACATTTGTTATAGAAATCTCTTCCAATGAATATGATCAATGATTCTATTTAATAAACAGATAAATATTCGAAATAGAAGTTAGTAAACCACCATATTCCCACAAAAACCATCACTCAATCTAGAAACCACATAACATGAATAATGTCATTGTATACCACGTGTGAGAAAACAGAACCATGGAATAATAGACAACCATGTGAGAACAATTTATACATTGGATATCCAAAATGATCCATCCATGAATTGTAAAAAAATGAAAATCAATAAAATAGATTAACATATAGAATGTATTTAAATATACTAATGAGTAAACACATAAATTAAAAAAATTGATATTATAACATCAATGAATCACAAGTAATAAGGAAGACATATAATAATGATATCCTTAATCAAAAAAATTATGGGATTAGGACACAGTTCTAAATATATAATCTCCTAGAAATATAAAAAATATAAAAATTTCAATCCATAATCCTACTATATAAGAAAACATTTCAACCATTTAAATACTATTATGGATGTAATTAAAAAGTATGTACCACTGAACTATAAGGTTCTCTTAACCATAATTGTGTCCTTTAAGACAAGGTCTACATATACCCAAATAAATATTAATGGGGGGAGGAACAATCCCACTGAGAATTCAACCATGAATCTATGTAAGGCCTTTACACATGAAAACAATTAATTCCTGTTTGAAAATGAATTTTTCAAAAAAAAAATTTACCTTTAAAGAATGTTCACTAAAAAATAATTATTTAGAAATCACATTGGTTGTCCTCAAACATAAAACCTATTAAAACAGGAGAAACTTTCAATAAGAACATAGCCTCTTAGAATTACATAAACAAAAAAACCACACATAGAATCAATATGATAATAAAAATAAAAAACATCATATTACCGAATATTGAAAATTATGAATAAAAAAATACGTAAATAAATAAAGGAACAAAAATCATGTTTGAATCATATAAATAAAATCTTGGAATATTTAATAATCACTATGTGATCAAACCATTACGGTATAATATGGATCTAAGATAAATGTTTTCTCTTTGAAAAAATTTTGTATAAAAATATTTAATCTCTCTATATCTTCCTTGATCTAATAACAATTCTATTTGCCCACTAAATGTGAATTGAAACTATTTAGAATCTCCCCCAGTCTTCCCCCTAATGGATCCCTCAATCCCTTGGAAAACACTACCTTTATAGTCTACGACATATGAGGTTCTATTTTCCTAATTCAAACACACACACCCGTGGTCTCCCATTTTCTACCTAATTCCAATAATATAAACATACAAAAATTATAATTAGATAATCTATTTAAAATAAATTTTCAATATTCTTACACTCCCAAAATATGTAAATAAATTTACATCATGATGAAATTATAAGAAAACCCATTCAAAAAACTATTTTGAAGAATAAAATCTTCTTAAACCTTTATAAAACACCTAAGTAGTGCACTAAATCAAACACCCATTAAAAATATTCATTAGATACTTAAATTTATAAACCATTTAAAAATTATTATCAGGTATTTACCAAAATAAATAACTCAAATTAGTGAAATTAAGTATAAAATCTAATATAAATAAATATTCAATGTAAATCACTTGAAAATCATCCTTAAATAGGTACATGTACCATGAATTCAGATAAAAATATATATACTTCAATTAAAACAACTATTTTCAAGTAGTATGGGTCATAACATGCCTAAATCACAAATAAAAACATAAAACCACCACTAACAACCCCAGTAATCACCAAAAAAATTATACTATTTTAACATTCTACAAATATGGAACAAAAATGTTATAACAAGGTGAAATAAAGATATACCATAAAGAAATCATGATAACCTCAAGATAAAATACCAATTATTTAAAGAAAATAATGTAAAATAGATATGGGAGAAGCTATAATTTATGAGGATATGGATATATATGGATGAGGAATATAAGGCAATGGGGTGTTAAATATGACATTGAAAAATAGTAAAAATAATTTTTTTTAATAATATGATTAACACTCATGGGTTGGTCACAGTATGAAACAAACCATGTTCCAACCATTTGAAGGCCGACATATCCTAATTTTTTAATAGACTATAGTTAATTTTGTAGGGTTATTAAAATTGTGATCAAACTGTGAAAAATACTAATGTCCTTAAAACTTTACCCTGTCATGATTAGTGGAACAATTGGAAAACTGTGTGATAACGGTGTGCAAGGTCATATTTATTTATAGAAATTTTTTTTCCACTATAACAATAGTAAAATAAAGTAATAAATAAATAAATAAATAAAACTCAATATTAAAACATACCAAAGAACTGGTGGGTGTCCCAATTCATCACATCATAGTATATTATTCTCCTAGAAAGTCCACAGGGCTTCAAAAAATAAATCATGTGAGGTCATAGATACCACACTAAAATATCCCACCAGATGTATCATATATATCGTTACTATTATTCAGCACAAACTATTAAGACAATCTTTCCAAAGAGTACCTTACTCTATTAATCCAAGATATGATCATGTTGCACTATAATAGTGGCTTCAAGACCTAACTCCATATCATCCAACTCTATCACATGAGATTTTTCCAAAAGAAACTTCTTCGACTAGGATATTTGGGACATGTTTTGAATCTTGGTAATCCAAAATTATATGTTTATCAATGAAGTTTCATTACCTACACATTCTACAATGTGAAATATCCTAACACAACATGGCTCCAACATCGCCTATTTTCCCATGTGATAGTGTCACACTTCTATGAATACCCATATAAAAAACTGATCACCAACCATAAATTTAAATGGGTGATAATGATTATTTGAATATGATTTTTTCCCACTCTGCATTATTTATAATCTTTTTAAAATCAACTACGCTTTCTCTATCATCACCTACATGAGGCTTACACCCAACAAGGAATTCTCTCCCAACTTAGAAAAACATGATGGGGTCTAAAAAATCTGACCAAATGATTAATAAAAGGGACTATCAAGATGGATACATGGTAACTATTTTTTATTAAAATACATCCAATTATATATTCATTTCCCACAGACCCTTTAAGTTTCAAAACCCATGTTCGAATCACATCCTCAAAATTATTAATGGCATGCTTGGTCTGGTCATCAGTTTTCTAGTGATTCAGGTGGATAAACAAAATCTAGGTACCTCTGGACTCTTGATGACTCTTCCAGAACTGAGAAGTAAAATGGGTATCCCAATTGAAAACTATCATTGAAGTAAAACCATTAAGTTTCATTATCCCAAAAACATATAGTATCCCAAGATCCTATTCATCTATAGACTCCCTAATGGGAAGAAAATTGACTGGATTAGTAAATTTATCTTGAATCACCGAAATGGAATCATTTAAAACATGTGTGTGAGGTATACCAATAAAATATTACATAGAGATATCATCCCACCTCCAAACTGGGATAATATGAGGATAAAGCTACTAAACTAGTCTTTAATTATTGTCTTCGGTCTTATTGTTGGAAAAATATCATGATAAGTGATCCAAAACTGAATATCTCATCTCAGTCCACCAAGTTCTGTTATATAGAGTATAAGACATCTTGTTATCTCCTACGTGAATGGTCCAACTAGAATAATTTACATTGTATTTTACCATCTTGACAACCATACTATTTGTTATACATTAATTAATAAATTATTATATATGATTACCCCAAATAAAATCTGGAAGATCAAGATATATTGGGTATTATAGAATTTTATACATTAATAATCAACTTAAAATATATAATTCAACTTCATTATTTAAAACATCCTTAACATTCTCATATAAATATATCGCACACAAAATAGCATGGTATAACCTAAGGACGTACATAAGAAAGGGGTGATCTATAAAGCCTAGTGAAGTAATAAACATTACATAACATGGATAATGTACTACCCATTATAAAATAGGCATATCAATGAGACATAAAATGTGTGATGATTATAAAAATGATGAATGATTAATGATATAGAATGACAACACAAAGGAAACATTAGAACTGCAACAACAGCATAAAACATGGAATCACAAACATAGGTAAAGGATAATTTCTAGGACATAATGATTGATAAATTCATAGGATGGATTTAGTTCACTTCTTAATCCCTTTAATTATGAAAAATGAGACTAACACATTACCCAATGCATTAGAGTGCTATATAATTATGGGAATACCCATCAATTTATTTTTATTAACATGCACAATGGTTCCACATAGATTATTCAACAAAGAATCATTTATCAAAAAATATAATTTCCCAATAAAGGAGTGTGAAATAAATTCATGTAATTACCCCAATAAATAAGGTATAATATAAAAAAGGTAAAAACCCTTGATATGAAATGGTTATGAGTATTCTATATATAATTATTTTTCTTGGAACAATCATGATGAAATTTTAGTATTATAATTGGGGAATATAATTGTTCATTAGATGTATTAATGATAGAGAATGGATTATATCATATTTTAGAAATCATATGGGAAATAATAGGGATATCAGAGAACATATACCATCATTATGAAATGGAGATAAAATGAATAATAAAATGACTATTTTGGAATAATAAAGCAGAGGAGGTGGTCCCTTACTAAATTATGGTAAGGTAACGAGTGTACACAGAGGTTCATTGAAGGGTTTAATGTGGGTTAATGGAGAATATCATCATTTGGACATAAAATATAGAGTAAGGGGAAAATTTAAAAACATATCCCAATATGAAAAATGTAAATTAAGATACATAACAAAAAATAGGTCCTTGATAAAAATAGGAGAGTGGGAGATCCCTTACCTTGAGTGTGGTATTCCAAAAGCATGGGAGGACTTTCTTGATTGCTTGGGGGAAGTATCAGAGGACTATAGAGAGCGTAGAAAAGATTAAATACATTATCCAAGGGTTTTTAGTGAAGATAAATGGGATAATGGGTGTCTTTATATTTGTTATGAGTGGCACATTACATATTATTTATCAAAATTATTTTTCAGACTCTGTATAAAAAAGTAACCAAAACTGAAATCCTTCTTATGGTTTTTTTCACAGAGTTTATTTCATATGGGAGTGGTTTAAATTATATTCTTATTCCATGGGATGAACTTTATAAAACAACTCATTTGCAGATGTTTATGTTAATAATATTTATGAGGAAATGATTTTAAAACCATAAAATCTAATATAGGTTTTGGAGGACTCGTAATGGATTTATAAAAGTAATCAAAAAATCTCAAAATAACATTATTTTAAAGGGGAAACATATATTTGGTCAGGGATGAGATTTATAGTATTTCTGATATTATTTTTTATCATTATTATGTTATATTACACACCCAATCTTTATACTGTATTTAATTTTTACCAAAAAATTCAAATACCTCTAAAAATTATGAAAAAAACACTATTGGATAATTTTAACATGATGATTAAAAAAATATTTATTTTATAATTTTTTTTCTAAATATATGAATATTCAAATTATAATTTTAATTGAAATTTATTGAGAAATCATGGGTTTTTTTAACAACAACAGTTTTCAATCATTTATAAAAATTACATTTGGCGTAATAAAACTTAAATTATCAATTTCATTTATTAATCACATTTTAATAATAATATTTTATTAAAATATCAATTAATTCGAAAAAATAAATCATCAAAAGGAATTCATTAATTCAAATTTCATATTACATAAAAATAGAATTTTTGTTTTATCGTATCAAAATATAATTTTCATCAAACTAATTACATAATTAGTTTTGATGTAAAAAAATTATTTAATAAATATAATAATAATTTCAATGAAAATGAAATATTAATATTCATACTATCAGGGTAAATTTTGTTTCTACTCATTGTTAAATTACATTTAACCTAAATAAACATGTTTTCCTTATATCATGGTAATTAATATATACTATAGTTACTATTCGCATTGTTTAAAAATAAAGATTAATTTATTTCAAAATATTAATTATAATAATAAAAAATACGGAAAATATGTTATATAAATCAATTCACATAGTTTTAATAATTTGATTTAATTTTAAACCAGTAATCATGACGTAATGGTGTTTTCCAAAAACCATTATAAAGATAAATAAGATTTTACATTAACTCTATCTCAAGTAATATTCATAAAATGAATTTTAAATTTTGAAAGATATATATAATATAAAATTTTCATTTATATATTTTTTATTATGAGTTATTTAAATTAATCAAAATAGAGAAAGAAATTACTTTTGATTTTTTTTTCAAAAAATGGGTTCCTATTTTAAAAATAAACATATAATAAAATATATTATAAAGATTATTTAAATGTAATCTATTTCATTAAATATAATTAAATTTTACCTATTTTACCATGAAATATAAATAAAATAATAACTAGAATTTTAAAATAAATAATTTATCAATATAAACGACAATTATACAAAAAAAACAATATATTCAATATCCACTAAAAAATTAATATTATTATAAAAATCACAAATTATTACCAAAAGTTAATATTTATATTTTGATATCAAAAATAAATTTTTTTATAATATAAAAAAATTAAATGTTATGTAAAATAATTATAATAATTGTTTTATTGAAACAAATAAAAAATCATTTTTGAAGGAAACATATTATGAAGAAAAAGGGCATAACCAAAAATCGATTGATTATTTACTAAAAAATTATCAATATATTTTTAAAATATATATATATATATATATATATATCATAATTTATTTAATCTTTATCTTATCCATTAATTTATATAAATTTTGAAATAGTAATATTTTAATAATCAATGTTTGTTTCGGTTCGGTGATGCATATCAAAAATGCTATCAAACATAATTTTCTATTAAAAACAATGTTGGTTGTTACATTCCACCCCCTTAAAAAATGTCATCTTACAACTTTATACATCAATTTTTTATATAATTTATTGACACTTGAATATATCCTTATTGAAAATCCACAACATTAAAATCGTTAATGAAGCATCCACCTGAAATGAGATAAATATAAGTATGAAGGTCACTACATAACTATGTTTACAAGTATGAGCACATTAGAGGGATGTGAAAACATAGACATGGAAGAGAAAAACAAAACCAAAAACTAATAGGGTGTGGTAGTGAACATGGTTAGTAGAAAGCCAACAAATATAAAGCCATAAATTTGTGATGGATGATAAGACCATCAATTCATCAGAATTGATCATAATAGGAAGAAAAATAAATTGCATGAATTTCCATAACATATTAATTCGTAGGATTCAACCTATATTACCCACAATATACTTCCTAACATATGTTCTTATGAGGATTATTATAAACCTAAATATTGGTTCGTTAGGGGATTGTGAGTTTAACAAATCATACCCCCAGGAGTGTCAAACTAGGTGTGCAGCAAGGTATGTTATCATGCACAATTTTCTAGTATAGTCTATCTTAATGCGGTATTTTTAGGTTTTAACCCTATGTAAATCTATGATTGATCCACATCCACTTGAAGTATCCAAAAAAATATTTTTATTCTTATAAAATACATACTCCATAATTTACCATTTTTAGGGATGTATTCTTATGTTTAATCTTATCCATATGCCTTTCACTATAGTCTCTTAGTCCAAACATCATAAATAACTAAACATTTATTTTATACAAACAATAACATACTTTCACTTTATTACACATTCATTCATTATTTTCTACATAATATTATATATAATAAAACCTAGAATATCGGTAATTATAGTGTATTTAGGAATTAGGTACATTTGATAACAAAAAAATAGATAATACAACACCAATATTGATAACATCCTCAACATGTTCATATTATTCCATTATACTTAAAACTAAAAGGTATAACCTGATAAAATACATAATAAAGGGGTGATCAATAAATACCAGTAAGGGAATAAACATGGAATAACAACGATAATGTATTACATGTTATAAAATAGTTATATAAATGAGACATAAAAGAGGAAAAATCATTAACATTAACAATGAGGTATGATATTTTAAGATAACATAAAAGCAACATGCGAAATGTGGCCTAACATAAAGCATGAAATAATAATCATATCTCTGAGATAAATAACATGAAAAAATAATGTAAAAATTACAAGGATGGATTAGGTTCACTCCATAATCCCTTGAATGATGTTTCATGATAATAAAACACTACCCAATTCATTGAAGGACTATATAATTCTAGGTGCACCCATCAATTTTATTACATTCACATGCATAAGTGAGCTATATAGATCATACAACATGGAATAATTTATCATCATATTTTATTCCATGATCAGGTAGTGTTGAATAAAAATAAGAATTTCCCATATAAAATATGTATAAGTATGTAAATTTGAAAAAACAAGATACTATGTGGGCACCATTATTCACTATACAATTATTGGGCATAAAGAAATCACAATGAAATTTGGACAACATAACGGGGGAATATAAATGTTCTTGGGAGGGATTAATGAGAGTAAAATTGTCCACTAATCATTTATAAATCAGGTGATAATTATAGGGTGTATGGGATAACATATACCATCATTATAAAATAGAGATAAAATGCTTAATATAATGAAGATGCTTGAATAAGAAGGATAAGGAGAGGATCCCTTACTAAATTTTGGAATCATAACAGGTGCAAAAAAAAGTTCATTGGAGGGATTAAGGATATTTAAGGGGGTACCTAATTATTTAGATATAAATTTTATAGTAATGTGCATATGGAAATACATTTACCAACATTATTGGTCTCGCCCAAATTTACCCAAGTTTTAAGGGTCAAGCGGTCGCTTGTAGTGTAGCTTGGGTTGTCGAATCCTCAGAGACCTAAGAAGAACCTTTAGACACTCAACAAAAAGAGATGGATTTTTGGCTATGAAGTGGCCAACTTGGGTTGATTTTATATTGTTTTTAAACAGAACTAAAAGATCTATGTGAATTCAAATTAAGAGAAAATGAGTTGATCCTAGGTTATGGCTCGGGGTGGATTGAATGAATTCCCTTTTTTTTACAATTTTAATTTCATTAACTCGAGAAGGATTCATGCAATGAATTCAAACTAACCTCATCACTTACTGATTAAACACCATCAAAACATATGATAATCACCTATACACTTGTAGGATCATTTTCATGAGCACTCCAAGGTAAAGGATGTAATTAGCACATGAAAGTGGGGTGAATAAATTCAATAAGGAAGAGGAAGAATAAAAATCATTGAATGAAAGAAACTCAATTAAAATAAATTAATAACATTTAGGGCATGAGAAATAACATTCAATCCAGCCCCTTGCTACTCCCTTGGATCAACCCATAAAAGAGCTAGCCCTCCATTGATTACAAGTTCTCAACGGAAGCGGAAGGTAGACTTATGAGGGTGGAATTGAAGAAGTAAAAATAACAAAAACAACAATCACTCCACCGTTGTGTGAACAAAATCACAAGGTTTGGTGTGAATAAATTCACACCATGGGGCAACGGTATCAAGGTGATAAGGATAATAACAGAACAAGAGAAGAGGAAGAACTTTTATTGAAGACTAAGGTGATTCGAACAACTTACATGAGAAGGAAGAACATTACAAAGGCAAATTGGCATAATAACATTACAATGAAAAGAAAGCATCCAACCTCTCCAAATCCATCACCACTACTGCCTTAAATAAGAACAAATTAAGCCTTGGCCGAGCTTCCAACATCCCATGTGCTTTGAATTAATTATGTTGGGAAAAGGTGGGTGGAACATTAATGATGAGAGACTTTTCCACTTCTTGCCCCGAAGTTGCAGCCAGCTTGCATCCACCGGAAAGCCGCGCCTAAAGGACCTTCTAGAAGGCCGAATTGGAGTGGGACCTAGAAGACTTAAATGAATCCCCTGATGTCCCCTAACAGCCTGTAACATTTCAGCCCAAAATAATTTGTGGTTCGGGAGATATAATTGAAATGGGGGGCTGTTTTTCTGGGCCGCAGACTCTGGCCCAAAATTAAATCTTCAACTTGGGCCGCCTTGATCACCACCATTGAGGACGAATTAGCACTAGATCCAGAATAATTATTTGTTCCCCTATATGTCTTCTATCCTTACATAAATGTTGGGCTTAATTGGGCCAGTATTGTGGGCCCCATAGTCCGATCAGTGGGATGATATACAATCTGCCTTCTCCAGAATTGTTTCCTTTAATCGCCAAATATCTCCCTCATACTTTATTAATAATCCATTGATCCCTGAATAAAAAATGTTCATAATTAAGTGAATATCAAATTAAAACATGGATAGTTACATTCTTTAAAATCAGATGAAACATTGGGCCTAAATTGGTGCACATTAGGCATGAAGTGCACAAATGATGAGGATGAGTGTTCAAAATGTAAAATGCACTAAAATAGTATTTATGAATAGCAAGGCACATGAAAACTACATATATTAGCAATGAATATTATCCTCTTACAGTGGCTAATCACACCCCCCAACTTGAGTTTTGCTAGTCCCGAGCAAAATATATCTCACAAAAATGAAATTCGAATGCCATTTTCCAAAAACATTTTAATACACATTTATCACCCAAAGATCACATACCAAACAATTATGAAACCCATCAAAATCATTTAAAACAAGCTATGTCCATAAGCATATCCCAAGCCCAAGCCCATTCCTTTGTTCAAATTCATTGCCATATTTCATCCAAATTCAATTAAGAATGATGAAGTGTTGTGTGTCACAATAGACATGGGGTTTCATTTTTATTCGAGGGATAAAAGATGGAAGCGCTAGGAGCAATCAAATTTTAATAATAAGATGACTACTCATTTTTTTATTTTTTTATTATTTTTTTTTTGGTTTTTTTTTTGCAATTTTGCCATGGTAATTGAAATTGAACTCAATCGAGTCAACCCATGTAGCAAGACTTTGCCGATGACTCCCAGGCTCAAAGACCATAGGGCACCAAGTGAAGCTCACATACTCGGGCATCATCTCGAGCTAACTCAATCAAAAACAAATTCAAATTACCACAAATAGAGATAAAATACCCAACTCTGGGCCAGACAACTATGGAGTCGCGATCCCCAAGTGCCGAAAGCCACACATTAGGTCAATTCATTGCTCTACGCGCTATTTTTTTTTAATACTCATGTTAAAATTAAAATGATCGCCAATCCTATGCTATTCATTATGGGTCCCCAAGAACTCAAACTAAAACCCCACAATCTAGAGGATGTGCATTGTGTGTTTTTTTTAAATGGATGAAAATATAACAGTGAAAAATCACATCGGACAACCGCACTTTCCAATACAAATGCACATGAACATAAACTTGCTTTAAAATCAGAATCAAGGCATGCAAAATTATTTGATATCCAATTTCAGAGTTTGGAATGTATGTTATCATGTTCAAGGTTAATGGCATTTTTCATTCCACACATTTTCATTCATCTCCCCCCCCAACTTGGAATACACTGTCCCCAGTGTTGAAAGAATTGAAACATAGAAGTGGAAGGATAGAAGTGCAATGAAGACATTGAAAATGAAAATTATGGAATGAAGTCACCTGGTAGTTGATGTTGAAAATGCATTCCCATGTCTCCCTTCAGTTCTGGTTTATCTCCCAATGGCTTGGACGATTGTGACCAGCTTTTCCCAATGACCTATGACATGCTTGGTCCCTGGAAACGGCGCCAAAATTTGGTTTCGCCCAAATTTACCCAAGTTTTAAGGGTCAAGCGGTCGCTTGTAGTGTATCTTGGGTTGTCGAATCCTCAGAGACCTAAGAAGAACCTTTAGACACTCAACAAAAAGAGATGGATTTTTGGCTATGAAGTGGCCAACTTGGGTTGATTTTATATTGTTTTTAAATAGAACTAAAAGATCTATGTGAATTCAAATTAACAGAAAATGAGTTGATCCTAGGTTATGGCTCGGGGTGGATTGAATGAATTCCCTTTTTTTTACAATTTTAATTTCATTAACTCGAGAAGGATTCATGCAATGAATTCAAACTAACCTCATCACTTACTGATTAAACACCTTTAAAACATATGATAATCACCTATACACTTGTAGGATCATTTTCATGAGCACTCCAAGGTAAAGGATGTAATTAGCACATGAAAGTGGGGTGAATAAATTCAATAAGGAAGAGGAAGAATAAAAATCATTGAATGAAAGAAACTCAATTAAAAGAAATTAATAACATTTAGGGCATGAGAAATAACATTCAATCCAGCCCCTTGCTTCTCCCTTGGATCAACCTATAAAAGAGCTAGCCCTCCATTGATTACAAGTTCTCAACGGAAGCGGAAGGTAGACTTATGAGGGTGGAATTGAAGAAGTAAAAATAACAAAAACAACAATCACTCCACCGTTGTGTGAACAAAATCACAAGGTTTGGTGTGAATAAATTCACACC
This sequence comes from Viscum album, assembly GCA_963277665.1. Lineage (NCBI taxonomy): Eukaryota > Viridiplantae > Streptophyta > Magnoliopsida > Santalales > Viscaceae > Viscum > Viscum album. The sequence continues at coordinate 107,259,720 of OY728149.1, read as the reverse complement.
TTGGGGCAAAGGTATCAATGTGATAAGGATAATAACAGAACAAGAGAAGAGGAAGAACTTTTATTGAAGACTAAGGTGATTCGAACAACTTACATGAGAAGGAAGAACATTACAAAGGCAAATTGGCATAATAACATTACAATGAAAAGAAAGCATCCAACCTCTCCAAATCCATCACCACTACTGCCTTAAATAGGAAAAAAGTAATCCTTGGCCGAGCTTCCAACATCCCATGTGCTTTGAATTAATTATGTTGGGAAAAGGTGGGTGGAACATTAATGATGAGAGACTTTTCCACTTCTTGCCCCGAAGTTGCAGCCAGCTTGCATCCACCGGAAAGACGCGCCTAAAGGACCTTCTAGAAGGCCGAATTGGAGTGGGACCTAGAAGACTTACATTAATCCCCGGATGTCCCCTAACAGCCTGTAACATTTCAGCCCAAAATAATTTGTGGTTCGGGAGATATGATTGAAATGGTGGGTTGTTTTTCTGGGCCGCAGACTCTGGCCCAAAATTAAATCTTCAACTTGGGCCGCCTTGATCACCACCATTGAGGACTAATTAGCACTATCTCCAGAAGCATTATTTGTTCCCCTATATTTCTTCTATCCTTACATAAATTGTGGGCTTCATTGGGCCAGTATTGTGGGCCCCATTGTCCGATCAGTGGGATGATATACAATCTGCCTTCTCCAGAATTGTTTCCTTTAATCGCCAAATATCTCCCTCATACTTTATTAATAATCCATTGATCCCTGAATAAAAAATGTTCATAATTAATTGAATATCAAATTAAAACATATATAGTTACATTCTTTAAAATCAGATGAAACATTGGGCCTAAATTGGTGCACATTAGGCATGAAGTGCACAAATGATGAGAATGAGTGTTCAAAATGTAAAATGCACTAAAATGGTATTTATGAATAGCAAGGAACATGAAAACTACATATATTAGCAATGAATATTATCCTCTTACAGTGCATAATCAATTATCTAATGGGAATTGAGAGACACAACATCAAATAGGTTCCTGATAAAAATAAAAGGGCAGGATATTCCTTACCCTGCGAGTGTGATTCCAACAACTTTGAAAGACTTTCATCAGATATTAGGGTCACATTAGGAGGAATCTAAAGATTTTAGGTAAGGTTAAATACATTATCAAATTATTTTAGTGAATAAAAATGGGAGCATGGGTGAGTTTATATTGGAAATGAGTGGTTAATTATTATTTATTTTTAAAATATTTGTTTTGGACTCTATATAATAAAGTATTAAAACCCATAAAAATCATAGGTTATCCAAAGTTTTATATAAAAGGGGATATGATTTAATTATTTTATGTTTCTGAGGTCTGAATATATTAATATAATACCCTTATTATTGTGGAAGTGAATGATGTTTATAAAGAATTGATTTTAAAAAATAAAAATATAATATTGATTTTGGAAGTTTCATAAAGGATTTATTAAATTGATTGCTTCGTAGTTCCTTGAAACGAGTGTTCTAGTTTTAATAATCGCTACTTCCAGGCAGTTTCCATTGGATATATTCATAGAAACAGATGCTTTCAACAATTCTTTATCTAAAGGGGACCTGCTTTCCAAAGGCAGACGTTCGTTAAGTTTGAAATTTATGATATGTAGGAACATGCATTGGCTGAGAAGATGGGAGGTTAGACTCTTCACACCCTTTTGAGGGGAAATTATTGTCTACTCAAGGAATCTCTTTATATATTTAATATATTTTCCTGAATCCATATTAATTCATCATGTATAACATAAGTTTCCATTGGAATTTTAAATCACTTATTAACATGTGTAAAATTTAGAGTTATCAGTATGTATTCCAGGTTCATCATTAATGGGAAGATCCATATGTATTCGAGGTTCTCCATTAATGGTATCCTTTCTTATAATTTTTAAAGATTATTTTAATCATTATTATAATGATACTTGTTTTTAAGCTACTCAGTGGGGCAACCTTGAATTTACAATCATCTAGGGATATGAATGTTTGTTTTGATCTGGGTATTGTGCCCATAAAATGGGCTACCTATGTATCCTTTTGAAAGGAATCAGAACCCTCGTAGTTCAGTTCTACTTAATAGGACACATCATAGCATTTAAGGTCATGTGATAAGGACTTAACCGTACATTTTAATGTCATCTGGTAAGTATATCTAAGAGAAAAGTGCTTAGTCAATGTTTTGTGTGGCACTTATGCCAAAACAAACCAATGAACATGGAAAAGATCTAGGTTTTGAAATCAGATTAGACCTTATTGGGAATATGGCCCAATGAGAACATGTTTAATATGAAATATTGATTTTGAACCTCATGGAGGCCTCCTACGTATACCATATGGATTTGAATCAAATCCCACTAAGTTTGATTAATCACATAGGAGAGTATAGTCCTTTGAGAGAATGGATTTTGGGTTTACTTCCTTAAAAGGATTTCGTGATGATTTGGGGGTTTAATGTAGGGATTATTCATAAGGAGGATTCCTAGATTAAAGGAATTAAGGTTGGATTCCTAAAGTGGATATCTAGTGATCTCCGGCTATGAGAAAGCATCCTACGTATGCTGGTTATTGTGGGAATCAGAGTTCACATAGTTCATTGATCGTGATTGTTTATGCACATTTTGTAATCATCACGAATCTCTAAGCATGCATGAGTCATGCATGGTGTGGGATACAAGAGGATGTGAAATATTCAATATTGAAACATACACTTTTCCTCCCTCGTTGATGGAAGATGAATTGCCTATAGTGGCGAGGGTGGATGAGGGAGAGGCGACTTGCCCTCCCTCTGTTCTCTTCACATTGGAAAATGATCCAATGAAAGGATGAAGGAAGAAGGTTTGGGATAACACCGTGATGGATTCCCTAAAATAGATCCTGGTAAGGGTGGGAGAATTCTCCAATAGTTGTATGGAAAAGTAATTGTGAATCGTTAATTCCCTACAAGAGACCGGAGGTTCTGCCTCTTTGAGAAGGGGGATGTGGAGACCTAAACCCTAATTCTCAAAAATTGGGAACTTCCCAGCACTGTTCCTGGGAGAATGGTGTATGGGGAGGTGAATATAAAACCCATAGACACCCCATGAATTCTAAACCCATTTTGAAACTAATGTGGGAAACCTGTGATTATGGATATACAAACCCAAATAAGAGACACACTAATGTGCATTTCCAAAAGATTTGATGAGTCAGAAGGTTTTGGTGGAGGTCTCAATAGAATCCGTTTAAAATAAGGGATCCAATAAAGAAGAATCCTTGCTTTGGATGTCTTTGAAGTGGGATTGATGGCTAGTAGAATGTAGAGAGTAAGAGAATCAAATAGGGCTGCGTAGTAGAGAAGGGCATGCAAGTATGCTTGGGTAACCTGAGTTCACTTATGCGATGAACAACCTATATTGTAATACATGGGCGAAGCCTAGATCAAGCCTTTAGGAGAATTCTCACATGATCCCAGAATATGGGCACTCAATTTCCGGAAAATGATATAGGTGTTGCATAAGTATTTATGATTTTGGGAGGTTGGGCACATTATGCATGCAAGTGTTATGGGTTTCAGACACTAAATGTACTTATATCCTATGATCATCCTTCAATTCCTTTTCTTTAGGAGTTAAATAACAACCTTAAATGTTTCATAGGTCTTGGGAAAATAACTAGGGAATCTAAAGCAATAATTGGGCTCCAGTTATATTTGTTCCTATAAATGAAGACCCCAATGGTATATTTGTAGGAAAATATACGACCTCAGGCGAATGGTGATTGGGTGCACAAGTAGGTTTTGTGAAATATTGGGGCAAGCAAGTAGGTTGCACACCAATGCTATTTTGGTATGACTGAGGGGATCTAAAACTCATTCCTTTGCAAATATTTTTTTCATCATGCATTTTCCCCTTTTCAATCTAAGGTATTTCAATTTTTTATTTTTTAGACACTTTGATGGAAGAGAGAGTCAAATAAATCCCCCCTTTAGAATTGTATTCAAAATGAAAATAGGATCCTATACTTAGGTAAAGTAAGGAAGGAGAAATAATATAATACTCGGGTCCACATTTTTAATGGGTGTACATAAAATGGTTACCCAAGCTGGAAGTGTGTAGGATTCTGGCACGTTGGGTGACATCCCTCGCTTATATATAATTGATTCAAATCAATGAAAAGCCTCAAGAATTCTATAATTATAGATCTTGATTCCCAAGTCTTCATTCCCTTAGACACTTCTGTTTTTCCACGCTTCTTCTATATGTTTTTTAGTTGCGCACTATAACTCAGGCGATACACATACGTGTAAGTTTTATTCTTGTGCACCTTAATTCCTTTTCCTATATTTATCAATTCATTTGTAAAATATAAAAATTGAACTTACTTTAGATGACGATTTTCTATCCTTTTTAGGTTCAATTGATCCCAAATGAATAAGAATTGCTGATGGACTAGCCCGTAATATGATTAATGACAGGATTAATGTCATTGGTCCTGATTACTTTGACGTTAGCGACACCACCCTCACAAAAATAGTAAAATATTAGAAGAAGAATCATTTAAAACATCCCAAGAAAACCTATATGCCTTTATATATCTATGGCTATTTGTAGGATGTTAATATTCTATATCTAAAGAACTAAGTCCCACATTCATGGTTTCTAGATTATACCAACTTCTCGTTGGAAAATGATTCTATTATGGGCTAATTTTAAAATGATGGGATAGTAGAGAAAGCTCATATTATGCATCATATCCCATGTTCTCTAGATATAAAGGCACACACCTGAGCTATAGTCACACTGTTATTCATCCATATTTCTGGATTCATAGATGGATTTGTCCAAGGGTTGGAAGAAAAGTTGGGATATCCACCTAGGGGGAGGTGTAAAACCCCCATGGATGTTGGCATACTAGGATTGCATGGCCTTTCCATAATCTACATATTACTTGAAAGGTGTCTGGATTTATGAGGCTGTATGTGTTGGGAAAACTTATGTGTATATAAATGATGATTTTCTGCCAGAATTATTAAGTTGATCGAGCCCAGAGACTAATTACTTCCATTTAACACATGGAGAGGAAGTAATCAGATTGTGGGATGTTTAAAATATTTCTGAAGCTCCAATCCATGAAAAAATGTATGATGATTTTATTCCTCCTGTGGGGACATCGAATGAAACGGAGAAGATACAATCTCTAGTTCATGAGTTGATGAGAATATTTAACAAACTCAAGAACATAACCACCATGAATTCTCGCACCGGGAGGGATAGTCATCAAGACGAATGGATGAAAATATTTTTGATAAAGAAGAAGGAGAAGGGTACCAACTACACTCACCCAAATAGCTATCCAGGGGAGGTGAAGATAAGTACCTTTAACACCTTTTGGATGACATTAGAGAAAAAATAATTTGATTAATGGGGATATGAAGTCATCCCAAAAATTATTGCAATGAAACATCTAGTATGTTATTTGGCCGTGTCGCTCAACATGTATTTGTTACCAGTCCGAGACTCTAAAGGAGGTGCAACGCCAGGAACCATTGTTATAACAGCCAAACTGAATGAGAAAAGGATGATAGGGTTGGCCACTCTTGATTTAGCCATGATTCAAAGGATCCTATGGAACATTTATAGAGGGAAGTCTCCTTTCAGAATAGTAGGACCATTCCAAGTGTTTTGGGGATGGATCACTACTCACTTCAGAACATATGTTGTACAATGTGGGGTACAGGTTTTTGGAAGCTCTTTCCGACCATCTATTCAGGATTTTTATGGAATCTCACCCTTGTCTCTAAAATCATATGACATCAAGGATAGATTGAGCATGTATACAGAGTTTTATCTCTTTCCTTAATGGAACCCACCTATGGGGATATTTATTGATGATGAGATGGCCAGTTTAGAGTTAGGGGAATTCATGCGATCTTATAGAGATGACAGGTTGGCCGCCAGAATTGATGGAGAAATCATATGTGAGGAATATTCTCCTTATATATTTGTGCATCAATTAAAATTTATGTAACAAAATACGGTATCTCCTCCTATGCATGTAATATTAGAGAAACATCTGATGGTTTCCCAAAAACTATTTCTATTGACATATATGGAGAAGTGTGGGGTAGTTTTTAATTTACCTATTGCTGATGTAGAAATCATATTTACTATATGGTATGCCAAAACATGGGTCTCATCTTACCCTGAAGTGGTATTAAATCATGATATCCCTCTATTGGGGGTGAAGAAAAGTTTCAGGAGGGATCCTCTTCGTTTGGTAGGCAGCACTTCATCATTAGGGGTCGTCACACAGGAGTCAGATTGTGAACGTGAAGATGCTTTAAATTCAGCAAACTGACCTTGTTCCAGATATAACCACCCAGCCAGAGTTAAGAGAGCCACCACATAAATCCCTACCAAAGCAGTATCAAGGCTATCTAGTGACCATCATTTTGAAGAGCAGAGAGTTCCATTTTCTAATCCCCCATCCTTGACTGCGAGAGTTGGGAAGAAACATAAATCCTAGGCTACAAGATCCTCTTCACAACCCTATGACATACATTCTAATTATATACGACTAGAGGATGTTCAAATATTGAAATGTTTATACTATGATGTTGAAACCATGTGGATCGATCTGTGTGAAGGACTTCATATTTTGAGAATAGGGGATTTATTGGCTTCTTCTGACATTCTTTTTAAGGACAATACCATTGAGTTAAGGACCTAAAATTGAGAGCTATAAATGCTCATATATGAAATTGATGAATAAATTCTCAACATGAAGTGGGTGATGTAAATTATATATTGTGGTATGACTTAAGAGATTATTACTTCATTTGATGAAGAATGGCGTGACTTCGGGGATCCTAAGGATGTAAGATTCCATTTTCTTGCATTATCTTCTATGTTTTAATTTGAATTTATGTCAAATAATATTTACTCTATGGAAATATAATCTTAACTTTCATATGGTTAATGGAAGAACAACTGATGTTCCCTTACCATAGTATTGCCCTGGAGGCACTACTCTTAGAGCTACTGGATCATCCTGTGAATCAGGAGAAATATCTTCAAGCCAACATGTCACGGAAGATGATATAGAAAGGATATTGAAATCTATAATACCTATATTTGGAGATAAATATAAAAGACTTACTAAGATGGAGAAGAATAAAAATTACCGAAGAAATAGATCCATGGTTAAGTGATTTCTAATTAGTGGTAATCCTCCTTGATAATCATGAATTTTAGTCTGTATTCATGAAAAGGTGTTTACACTTCTTAATATTACATGGGATTCTTATGTTTGTTATTTGAAAGAATCTACTGATAAGATTCACGGAACCATGGAGGGTGCTGCTGAATAGGCACAAATTTCTGAAAATCTGGTGGTCCCTAAATTGGCATTGAATCCAATGGAACCAACATCTTTTCCCATTACTGCTCTCATTCCTTCTATCAGAGGAGAGGTGGCTTTTGTTAAATCAAAAATTCTTTATAAGACGTCAAATGTAAGAACAATTGACTTCCATACTGTGATACTTTATGTTCTTCACATGCCCCATAACATATGACAATGACTGATGCTAACCCCACAACTATTTTTGATAAAGCTATTTGGGGTCAAGGGTTGTCATAGGAAGGTTGTGAAGCAAACACGCCGAGTGTGGCCATGAGTGATACTAATCTGGGATCTGGGATATCATTGGATGAAATGATAATCCTTGGCATGTATTTTGAATAATTATTAGAACATGTTAATATACCAAATGATTTATAAGATTTTGGAGTTCCTTTTATAGAATCAACTGGACATGAGTTTTCATTATTCATCCTGTTAATCTTATTATGATTAAATTCTCATCCATTGTTGGTTGAAATATGAAGTTATATCTAAAGAAACATATGACGCAATGATTCTTGAAGGAAATATTGATATTAATGTCAATCCCCTAATTGGGGAGACATTGGCTCAGGTGAATATTGAGAAATCAAATCTTTTTGAGATTAGTTCTAAAGATCCGAATCAAATTACCGATTACATTCTCCACCTAGAAATGTAAAATAGAAATTTTGAAACTAAATTTTTTTTGGGTGGATTCATCCTAAGATGTTGACCTACTATTAGGTAAGAGATACTTATATTGTTACTATACTCAATTTTGTAATATCTTAAAGCTAATCACAAATATAATTTTTTGATTTACCATATAGGGATATCAACTTTATGGATTGGTTTGGAGTTGAATCCTCTTCATCAGGTCAAACAATACTAGAAGGTAAAATAGCAATTGTTTTGGAATGAGAAAAACATGGCACATGTTTAAGTGCATCAATCCCAGAGTACATCCCTCTTTATGACAGAGATTCTGAATCACACCCAGAACTGTAAAAGGTTCTTCGCCTTTCACGTCGCAAAGAATGGTAGAATATATGGATGATGATATCTGATATGCCCCTTGAGGAACAATCTTCATGAATTCAATGACATTCACCTCTCTTTATCATGCTATTATTTGGATGTTTTGAGTAGTGTGAAATTCATACCATGGTGAAAGAGATTATCTGTAGGAGGGAAAATGAGAAAATGATTTGGTAAGACATGATAAAATACGAATTGGTGATCAACACCGAAGAATTACAAGCAATGTTATCCCGGGCTGAGGGTGATCACACTGAAAAGTTGATGGGAATAAATTAAAAAATCAAAGAAAAGTCTATTTAACAGTTTCTCCTTCATCAATAATTAAATATCATTACTGGGGAGCTTGTCCAGCTTTATATCTCATTAGATGATATCCAGAAAAAAGGTGAAAATCCATTACAGATGCAAGAGAATCACTTCATGATGCTGAAGAGAGGAGAGCTCATCAAATAAACAATCTTCAATGGGCAGCTGATGGGGCTCAAGATGTTTTTTAACCAAATAAAGAGTTATGTAGAAAACCTTTTGTGATATTTTATATGGGAGAGAATCTATTTTTTTGATTATCCTCTACAAAAAAAAACTTCATAAATGAAAATAATTTTATCTTTAATCATCTATGTTTTCATTCTCGCTATCTAATTTTTTTATACCTAAACAAATGGTCCTATTAATCAGAGTTTAATTTGTGGTAGGGTTATACAGACCACCCCATAACCATTTTATCTTTTGACTTTTTATTGCTCAATATTACCTAAATCATACGAAATTTACATTTCGTCACCTTGGACTCAACATTTTTTAGAGTGCCCTTTGCAAGTTCTCAATCTAGTGAGTACCATGTCTCTAGTTGTAAGATGTTTAGAGTCATGAATGTGGGAATATAAAGGGATAGTATTTATGGTCAAAAAACCTTGACCATAAATTTTGAAAATAGTTCCCCAAAAAGACTTTGTGGCTATGAATTTCTTTAATATTATATAAATATTTACAAAGGGAATCTTGAGCCCTGATTTTTATGGTCACCAAATTTAAAATCTATATCGACATAAGGGGAGTCTCTTTGACTAATGATGTTACCATTATTTGAAAAACTCGTTACGAGAGTTGTGTTATGTAGGACCAACTTGGGCATATTCTTCATAGCCAAATAATGGAACCTTTTAACTGAGAGTCCTATTATTTAGGCGACATATGCAAGGCCATATAAGGGAACGTACTACATAGTCAAATAAAAGTGCTCTTAGTAATTTAACATTTTGTTTCTGATAGATAGTGGAAAATAATATTTGGGTGACTCAAGACCTTAATTGTTGGATTTTCCATGGAAAGGAATTTTAAGAATGAAAGGGCCATTTTATACTGACATATCTCATGAATAAGAAAACTATTTCTACACCAATTTTTTGTATGAGTAATGGATAAAATTTATCAGAAAGGTGAATTTTGGATATCATATTATGCAGTTTTACTTCATGTTGTGAGAACATTGTATTGTTCATTTTTATGTCATGCAGTGAGGACATCATATTATGTAGTTTTATGAAATGTAGTGAGAAAATTATACTGTTCATATTTTTGCCTTGTAGTGAGGAAAATATAATGTGCAGTTTTAATTCATGTGCTAAGGACATTATATTATATGGTAATAAGTATTGCAAAGAGAATATTATACTGTGGGGTTTTAGGCCATTCATTGAGGACATTGCGTAACTTTAATTTAATGTCTTTTAGCTCTGACCAACGGTATAAGACTCTCCCAAATTTTTTTTGATAATTTGATTAGAAGCATATTACCATATTCAGGTGTAACGCCCTGACCCCAGTTACCCAGAGTTGGTTCAATATTACATAACATTGGCATGATCACAAAAGATCAAGTCTCGAAAAACTGATTAGTTTAGTAGCCGTGGAAACAAGATTCATACATAAGTTCAACATTACATCATTAAAAGAAATACAAAAAGAATTTATTCTATTAGAAACATCAAAGCCTCTTAGATTATGCTGGAAAGTCACTCATAACTAACATATTCATATCCAGGGAAAATAAAACATAAGAAAGGGGTGAGATCAAATTCTCAGTAAAGCTAAGAAATACAACGGAAGATAAGATAAATATTAATCATGGTGAATAATTGAAACCACCTGACATTACCAATAATAAACATGAATACTTTTATCACAGGAACATGAGATGAGTAAATAATTCCATGAAAAAACATAATCATTGGTATTCTACTAGTCGAATGACCACATGAACCATCAATTTTATTTTCATAATGAGGAAATGTATAATTTCGGACATTCTGAAACATTTTTTCATGGTCTTGGCCAAGACATCTAAAAATGATTAAGGCCTCAGCCAAACCAAATATCAAATTGGGAAAGGTACTCAGCCAATTCCCCATCTAGTTGTATCATGAGACATACCGATGCATCGAGGAGTTGTAGCGGGCTCCACCCGTCACTTACTAAGTCCAAAACATTCCTCGTATGAAAAGGTTTAAACATATCATAAACATCCGTATTAAAACTAGCATACGAAATGTCAATAATTTAACCATAAACCATAATTGTTATAAAAATATCACATACCCATTAAAAAATATCTCAAAACCTTCAATACAATATGGATTTTTTGTATCAGAATAAATCAATTTCAAATAAACTTAAAATCCATCAAAATATGTTGACATAGATGAAATCAAAACCATTTTTAGAGAAATATATAATTCTACTTTGAAATAATATTAGAGAAATATATTTATAAAGAAAAAAATTATTTTGAAAATATTCTTATAAGCTTGTAAGGGAAGCTTCGACGATTTTATAATGGAGGAAAATAACCGCACCCGCTGTGTAAGTTAAAAAGGACATTCTTACCTTAAATTTTTCGAAAAGGTTAAAAAGTACCCTATTTGGAAAATGATGGAAAGATTACTTTCAAAACACATAAGGGTATAAATTATTTTAACCCATTTTCTAGTAAATTGTAAAAAAAACTTTGAAATACATTTTTAAGAAACATGGATGTGGATGAAAAAGATGTCACAATAGATAATTACGTATAAACAACCTCGGAAAATGATGAGATTGTAGAATTAACCCTTTCCAATTTGGTAACATACGAAACATACACCACATGAAAGAGGTATAATAAAATGAATATGTAAATATGAATAAATTAACATGTATTACACAAAGAATAAAATTATGGGCAGTACATACACCACACTAAAGGTAATAGTGGCAATATGGCATGAATCTCACGGGAATAAGGAGTGAGATGAAAACCCCTTACCTTGTACTTTTCCTTGGTCGAGGGCAGGTTTACCTATTGTATAATAGTTAAATCATTGTTATTAAATTATAGAAGAATCATAAACATAAATATGATATCATATATGATCTTTTAATATTTCTTTGTTAATAATATTTTAGTATTATTCCTGTTTCGGGTGTTCACTTACTCATTTTCTTTTATTTGTTTTGTTACATAAGTCGTGTTTTTTATCCATAGGATGTATCTTATTCATATCCAAAATGATATAAAGTCCTTATAAATTATTTTTAATAATCAAATGATATTATTCTTGAGTGGATATGATGGGTAATGAATCTCATTGTATTCGTGGAGATGGTAGTCCATACGTACGCAAGAACGCTACATCCATTTCATTTTTCATTTTAAAAGGAATCAAAACCAAATGATACATAAGTAGATTATTATTCCAGAATAATATAATATCTTATATATGTTACGTAAGTTCATTAACACCATCCTTTATACGTTCCATGTATGGTATGAAAGAGTCATATCACTTTGAGGGGGCGGTAGTCCACACTTCCTCAAATGAAATTATCGTACATATAGACAACATGAAATGAATAATTGTATGATATAAAATGAGATTAAAGAAGCTTATATATAAAATAAATATCATTAATATCATATTTAATTATTGTGCCATCATAATGGCCACCATGAAAGGTGGTAGGATATAATTGAACAATCATCGTTTCGTGATGCGTTTGGTTGTCATCCACAGAAACATTACGTTCATCACCCATTAGATGGAGGTGTGTGTTAGTGTAGTTAGAATAAATTTCATAAAAATAACCTAGTATACTTATTATACTAGTTTTGTTATAAAATATAAAAAAAGAAGATTTTATGTGTTGGATGAGTAAAATAAACGAAAAGATGCTAAGAGAAATCGTTACCATTAATTTGGGTAACACCCTATGGTTTGAACAAAAAAGAACTCTTGAAGTGACTTTTTCATACGTTAATGCTTCTAGGAGGAGGAGAGGGATGTTTTGAGATTAATTGGGCAGAGTTTGGATGAGCCAAATGGCTTGAGAGGTGTGAGGAATTGGTTAGAAGTGGAGTCCTTTTATAAGGGGGAGGAGGGGCTCTTTAGGAAAGATTGAAAATATTATTTTATTATATAATGATATTCTATTTCTAAAGGTCAAAAACTAATTAAAGTTGATGATAAGATGACTAATGATCAAAATATAATCATATAATTAGAATTGGATAGGTTTTGGGTATTATTTTAGTCTTTATAATCTTATTTATTTAAATCATTTATTAATGAGGTAAACACTACATCATTATTTTGTCATAAATAATTTAGTTTATTAGATGTTTAAAAATTATAAAAAAATACCATGACGTAGGAAATATTTTTATCTTTATAATGAATATTTATAGTAGAGACGATACCAGAAATAACCCTATGTAAAAATTGTTGTGCTAAAAGATATATGCTTATGTCATTTTTGTATTTACATTAACTTAATTAATATACTGTGTCATCATCACTTACAAGTGACTTCATGTGGTCCCAAAATTGACCCAAAGATGAACATGGTCGGACATGTATCATCCAATAGAGTTAGGACACGTTTTAGGGTAATTTAGTGTTATTATAATATTAGTTTTTACCCTTATTTACCGGATTTACCCTTTAACCATGGTAAATTCAATATTTACCGGAATAATTATTCAAAATGTCTAAAAATATTAGTTTACTATTTAAACAATTTGGACCTCCTGATTCTAAATATGGAATCCATTTTTATAAATTCAAAACATAGAAGTGGAAGAAATTAATTTAAAATTAATTCCCGTTGTTGAAATAAAAAGTGTGTTTTTAACAAATAATAACTATCAAAAGATTGACACTTTCTTATCTCCAGTTTAAATATGAAATTATGTCCAATGACCAAAATTGGATTAAATGGTAAAATTATAATCTCTATATACTTTAAAATCACTCAAATTCATAATTTATCACTATTAATTATTTCGATTAAAAAAGTTTTTTTTAATTAAAATTTAGTAATTTTCACTATTCATCAAAATATGAAAGTTATCATAAAAGTACCAAACATTCACCCAAACATAATTTTGATATTCTGAATCCAAAAATGAATTCTATTTTACCAAATTCAAAACATAAAATTTGTATTTATTAATTTAAAATTAATTCCCGCTGTCGAAACCCAAAGGCATATTTTTAAGAAATAATAACTATCAAAAGTTTGACACTTGTTTATGTCCAATTTCAAATTGAAATTACTTAAAATTAACATCATTGGATTAAATGGTAAAAATATAATCTATTTATACTTCCAAACCATTGAAATGTATAATTTAACAATAAATATTATTTAGATTAACAAAGTTGTTTTCAGTTAGAATATAGTATTTTCCACTATTCACCCAAATATGAAAGTTATCAGAAACACACCAAAACTTTTTTGAAACAAAATTCTTATGTCCCAATTCTAAATAAGAAGTTTATTTTGTCAAATGGAATATATAAAAGTTTTAAATATTGGATTTAAAAAGGCTTCTCCATTAAAAGGCTGTAAAATTGCATTTTTTTAAAAATACTTCTTTTATCTAAAAAAATGCATGTGTTCTTACATTATGACTAAGAAACTCATAATGTAGATTATAAAATTATAAGGATTATATAAACATAAAAATTAAGTTACTACTATATATAACCACTTTTGAATGGCTTGTTTGGTAAGTCATGGTGCGCTAGAACTCGGTGTTGCGTGTAGTGCAAGTTATTGAATTATTTCGAAGAAATGACGTACTATGAAATCTTGGGGTGTTACATAATTCACTCCTTCAATAAATTTAATCCTTGAAATTGGAAATTATTTTTCAAAAATAAAAGGTTGAAAATAGAAAATACCTTCGGGAAAACCCACATCAGAAATTAGGTTAATAAAATGTAGTCTTAATAAGCGGAAAAGGGAAATGGAAGGGTCACCAGTAAATTATGATCTCGATTAGAAGAACATTTGTGGAAATTAGAGTTATATAATTAGAGGAAAATATAAATATTTATAGGTAGTGATTGAGGTCGTCAATCACAAACAAGTGTAAAATTTAGGGCCTTGAATTCATCAATCTTTGAGGATTTAAAATATCATCGGTTCAACAAAACATATGGTATTAGGATAACACATTTTTTGTTTTAAGATACCTTCACTAAAGTATAAGAATTAATTTTTTAATAGAATAAGAAAAGAATAAAAATATATACTTGTCAATTTGAGTCCCATCCTTTAAAAAATTTCTACCTCAAAATCATCATTCACTCTAAAAGATAATATATTTTAAAAATAAAATTCTATTTATCTTATTCCTGTAGGGTTAAAAAACGAATTTATAATTCGTCTACCAGAACGTTTTTAAAAAAGGATACATTATTCAATCCAGGACATCATGTGGGCTAGTGGTAGGTGATACACCCTTGTTGCCCTTCAGTTGTGGGTTCAAGTCTTGTAGCCTTGCCGGACGCGATGGGTTGCCACCCAACCTCCATGTTGTCCTTTTATGGAAATCCAAAAATAATCTCAAATTAGAATTATCCAAAATACTTCTAATAAAAAACATAGTCCAGAATATATGAGGAAGGTAAACACAATGAAGATCCTTTTTTCCATGAAATAACATGTGAACATCTTCATCATGTATTATTTTAAAACACTGAAACATCTTGAATTACCATAAAACCTAATTGATTAGATACCTGATCCCTTATTACTTATAGAATACTGGATATAATCCTTCTATCCAAAAATGTTGTAAACTCCAACAATGATGGAATATACAAATCATTAATCAGTTTCAAGGTAGTCAAGAATATCCAATATAATTTATCAAAATCAATCATGTATTATTCCAAAATCACTACCTTGGTATCAGAACCATATTATTGTTTATCATTCTTTCAACCATATACTGTCATAACATTTAACTTGCAATTGAGTCACTTTTCATGGTTCCACACAATCTCAATTCCTTAATGAAATAGTACTGTAGTACAATCCTTATATACTACATAATTATTATAACCAGTACATTGTTGAAACAAAACTCAAATAACATAATTATCTAATAAAAACATAAGAACTCTAATCATTCCTTTTCATCTGTGGTAGTATCATAACTTGATTATTATTCAATAACATAATTTGTGGAATACTCTGATAATTTGGATAGTGGTTCGTGTAGTGTCACAACTCCTTGAAAATGAAGCATTGTACATTTGAAACCTTTTTATTACCCTTGTAGTCACGTATATGGTGTTCTTTTTCTCCACACTTATAACAAACTTCCATTCCCTTCATTAAAGTTCCAGGGTGTTTCTTCCCATAGTTATCACAGATTGGAAAATTCTTCTTTTCCCTCTTCCTTTTATCTATCTTTCACTCTCCCATCCTTTTCTTCTCATGCTTCCCTTCAAACCCATAGGACTCGTAGAATTATTTACTTATCTTATTAACAAATGATACTATTTCTTTATATGTTGAGAATAAATGCGATACTATTTTCCTTCTAAATTTTGGCTTAATACCATGAAAGATATGATCATTCTTACTCTTTGGATCATAGGTATTGCTGGAGTTCACATTCCTTCTACTAGGCACCATTTCTATACTATAGCATAAACTAGGTCAGTTTATAAATTTCAATGAATAATTCCAAACTTGTAAAATACCTAATGTAAATTGAACGGTTTATGGATATAATCCACAATCATAATTATTTTTTTATTGAGTAATTATATACCCATAAACCCTTCATAATGGTTTGTAAAGAAAATGAGAATTATCATAAGAATATCCCCTGGGAGTGTCGTAACCAAGAGTGAAGCAAGGGCCATTGTCGTGCACCAGTTCCCGTTCGAGACTAGCTCAAAGTGGTGTTTTCGAGTTTTAACCCTAGGTACATCTATGCCAGAGAAGCCTCTACCCGCTCGTATCCAGACAGGGATGTATTTCTCGGAAAACTCACAAAATCAATACAATACCAAAATTTTAGGAAGTTATTCTATACTAATCCTCAATGTCCATCTTAAGTCTATGTGATCTATTCATAGTTTATCTAAATATGTCTTCCAAGGTTTATACTAAACTTTCTCTGATACCAATTTTAACGCCCTGACCCCAGTTACCCAGGGTCAGTACATTATTACATAATATTTTCATGATCACAAAAGATAAAATCTCGAAATAGCGATTAGTTTAGTTTCCTTGGAAACAAGATTCATACATAAGTTCACCTTTAAAACTTGAAAAGAAAAACAACACGAATTTATTATATTAAGAACATCCAAGCCTCCTAGATTATGCCTGAAAGTCACTCATAACTAACTTCTTCAAATATTGGGGAAATGAAGCATAAGAAAGGGGTGAGCTCAAATGCTCAGTAAGGCTATGAAATACTGTGGAAGATAACATAAATATTAAGCATGGTGAATAATTGAAAACACATGCCATTACCAATAATACACATGAATACTTTTATGGAAGGAACATGAGATAAGTAAACAATTCCATAATAAAACATAATCATTGGTATTCTACTAGTTGAATGACCACATAAACCATCAATATTATTTTCATAATGAGGAAATGTATAATGCCAGACATTCTGAAACATTTTTTCGAGGCCTCGGCCAAGATGTCTAAAAATGTATAAGGCCTCGGCCAAAAACATATATGAAATTGGGAATCATCCTTGGCCAATTCCACGTCTATTTATCTCATGATACCTACCAATGCATCAAGGAGCTATAGTGGGCTCCACCTGTCAATTACTAATTCCAATACATTTACTCGTATGAAATGGTTTAAACATATCATAAACATCCATATTAAAAATAGCATATGAAATGTAAATACTTTAACCATAAACCATGAATGGTATAAAAATAGCACATCCACAGTCAATAATATACCAAATCCTTCAATACAATATGGATGTTTTGTATCATAATAAATCAATTTCAAATAAACTTAAAATCCATCAAAGGATGTTGACATAGATGAAATCATACCCCTTTTTAGAGAAATATCTCGTTCTATTTTGAAATCATTTATGAGACATATAATTATAAAGCAAAAATTTATTTTGAAAATATTCTTATAAGCTTGTAAGAGAATCTTCTACGATTTTATAATGGCGGAAAATAACTGCACCCACCGTATAAGTTAAAAAGGACATTCTTACCTTAAATTTGTCGAAAAGGTTAAAAAGTACCTTGTATGGAAAATGACGGAAAGATTCCATCCAAAACACATAAGGGTATAAATGAATTTTACCCATTTTCTAGTAAATAGTAAAAATGTTTTGAAATACATTTTTAAAAACATGGATGGGGATGATAAAGAGGCCCAGTAGATAATTACATATAAACAACTTCGGATAATGAAGAGATTGTAGAATTAACCCTTACAAATTTGGTAACTAATGAAACATACACCCCATGAAAGATGTTTCATACAATTATTATGTAAATACACATATATTAGAGTGTATTACCCAAATAATACAATTATGGGCAGTAAATACACCAAACAAAAGTTAATAGTGGAAATATGGCACGAATCTCACGGGAATAAGGAGTGAGATGACAACTCCTTACCTTGTACTTTTCCTTCATCTAGGGTAGGTTAACATCCAGTAAAAAAGTTAAATCAATGTTATTAAATTATACAAGAATCATATAGATAAATATGATATCATATATGATCTTTTAATATTTCTTTATTAATAATATTGTAGTATTATCGTCGTTTCGGGTGTTCACTTACTCATTTTAGTTTATATGTTTTTTTTATAAGCTGTTCTTTTTGTCCATAGGTTTTTCCTTATTCATATTCAGAATGATATATTTTACTTAAACATTATTTTTAATCACCACAAGAAATTAGTCTTGAATGGATATGATGAGGAATTAATCTCATCACGTTCGTGGAGACGGTAGTCCATACGTACCCACGAACACTACTTCCATTTCATTTTTCATTTTAAAAAGAATAAAAACCAAATGATACAGAGGTATATTATTATTACAGTATAATATAATATATTATATATGTTACTTAAGTTCATTATCACCATCCTTTATACATTCCATGTATGGTATGAATGAGTCATATCACTTTGAGGGGGCGGTAGTCCACACTTCCTCAAATGAAATTATCATATATATATACAATATGAAACGAATAATGGTATGCCATAAAATGTAATTAAAGAAGCTTATATATAAAATAAATATCATAAATATCATATTTAATTATAGTACCATCATAATTTCCACCATGAGAGGTGGTAGGAGATAATTGATCAATCATCGTTTCGTGAGGCGTTTGGTTTCCATCCACAGAAACATTATGTTTTTCACCCATTTGATCGAAGTGTGTGTATGTTTAGTTCGGATAATTCTCATAAAAATAACCTAGTATTTTTATTATACTGGTTTTGTTTCAAAATAAATGAATAATAAGAGTTTAGGGGTTTGAGGGGTAAAATAAAAGAAAATAATCTAAGAGAAATCGTTACCTTTAATTTGGGTAACTCCCTTTGGTTTGAACCAAAAAGGACACTTGAAGTGACTTCTACCTATAGTAATGCTTCTAGAAGGAGGATAGGGATGTAGGGAGATTAATTGGGTAGAGGTTGGATGAGACAAAAGGCTTGAGAGGTGTGAGGAATTGGTTAGAAGTTGTGTCCTTTTATAAGGGGGGGATGGGCTCTTTAGAAAGATTAAAAAAATTATTTTATTATATAATGATATTCGTTTTCTAAAGGTCCAAAACTCATTACAGTTGAAGATAAGATAACTCATGATCGAAATGAAATCATCCAATAAGAATTGGACAGGTTTTGCATATTATTTTAGTCTTTATAATCTTATTTATTTAAATCTTTTATTAATGAGGTAAACACTACATCATTATTGTGTCATAAATAATATAGTTTATTAGATGTCTAAAAATTATATAAAAATACCATGATGTGGGAAATAGTTTTATCTTTATAATGAATATTTATTATTGAAATGATAACATATATAACCCGATGTAAAAATTGTTTTTTAAAGATATATGCTTATGTCATTTTTTAATTTACTTTATCATAATTAATATAGTGTCATTATCACTTACAAGTGGCTCCATGTGGTCCCTAAATCGACCAAAATATGCCCATGGTCGGAAATGTATCAACTAATAGGGTTAGGACACGTTTTTGGTAATTTTGTATTATTATAATATTATTTTTTACCTTTATTTACCCGATTTACCTTTAAACCATGGTAAATAAAATATTTACCGAAGTAATTATTCAAAATGTATAATAATAAAAGTTACCTATTTAAAATAGTTTTACCTCATGATTCTATTTATGGAATCCAGTTTTCTAAATTCAAAACACAGAAGTGGCAGAAATTAATTAAAAAATAATTTCCGTTGTTGAAACAAAAAGCGGGTTTTTAACAAATAAAAACTATCAAAAGATTGACACTTTCTTATGTCCAGTTTAAATGTGAAATTATGTCCAATGACTAAAATTGGATTAAATGGTAAAATTATAGTCTAATTTTACTTTAAAATCACTCAAATGGATAATTTATCACTATTAATTATTTCGATTAAAAAAGTTGTCTTTAATTAAAATTTTGTAATTTTCACTATTCATCAAAATATGAAAGTTATCAGAAAAGTACCAAAATTTCACCCTAAGCTAATTTAGATATTCTGAATCCGAAAATGATTTATAATTTAAAAAATTCAAAATATAAAAGTTGAATTTATTAATTTAAAATTAATTCTCGTTGCCAAATCCAATAGGCGTATTTTTAAGAAATAATAACTATCAAAGGTTTGACATTTATTTATGTGAAATTTCAAAGTGAAATTACTTAAAATGACCATAATTGGATTATATAGTAAATATATAATTTATTTATACTTCCAAACCATTAAAATTTAAAATTTATCAATATAAATTATTTTTATTAAAAAAGTGGTTTTCAGTTAGAATATAGTATTTTTCACTATTCACCCAAATATGAAAGTTATTAGAAACACACCAAAACGTTATTGAAACTAAATCCTTATGTCCCGATTCTAAATAAGAAGTTTATTTGGTCAAATTGAATATATAAAAGTTTCAAATATTGGATTTAAAAAGGCTTCTCCATTAAAAGGCGGTGAAATCACAATTTTTTAAAAATAATTCTTTTATCTGAGAAAAATGTATTTGTTCTTAAATTATGTCTAAGAAACACAAAATGTGGGTTATAAAATTATTAGAATTATATAATGTTCAAAATTCAGTTAATACTATTCATAATCGCTTTTGAACGGCTTGTTTGGTAAGTCATGGTGTGCTAGAACTTGGTGTTGCGTGTAGTGCATGTTATTGAATTACTTTGAAAAATGACATACTATGAAATCATGGGGTGTTACATCAGTTTTGGATGAAAAAATTATAAACATGGATCTGGGAATTTCTAGATCCAAGGAATGATATGGGAAAAGTGCTAAAAGAATTAGAGGAAGTCTTTTCCAAGAAAAAAATTACCATTTTTTGATAAAATCGTTATGGAGCATGTATTATGCAGGGCCAACTAGGGCATATGCTACATAGACAAATAGTGGTATCTCTTGAATGACATTCCTGTTATGTAAGAAAATTATATTCAAGGCCACCTAAGAGCACATACTACAATGTTAGAAAAA
This sequence comes from Viscum album, assembly GCA_963277665.1. NCBI lineage: Eukaryota > Viridiplantae > Streptophyta > Magnoliopsida > Santalales > Viscaceae > Viscum > Viscum album. The sequence continues at coordinate 107,238,207 of OY728149.1, read as the reverse complement.
AGAGATCTTAAGAATATAACATTTTATTGCTAAAAGACGAAAAATGTTTATAGAGATTCATATTTAATGAAGCATAGATCATGGTTATTGGCGAATGGCACCTGAATATGGAGATGGTATTTCTAACCACAATTTCCAAGAAATCAGTGGAATATGACTTCTACAAAGGTCTGGGCCAAATGTATGATGTGTGGAATCTGTAGTTTGTGGGCATACAACTTGGACCAGAAATGGAAACATTATATTATATGTGGCCAAGTGATTCCAAGGTTATTTCATATTGCTTTGATCACAAGGAGAGGAAAATATGTAAACCATAGTCTTGAATATTTTCATATTAAGAGAAAGATAATGGGACAAACATACATGAATGACTGTTTAAAAATACAGTTGTGTGTATATTTCCATCAAAGTTTGAAGGGGAAAAGATACTATAACCAAGAATGACATTACCATCTTTGGACATACCTGTTATGGGGATTTTATTATGCAGGGACAATTGGGGAATATGGTACATATCTAAATTGTGTAATTTTTTGACTGACAGGCCCAATATGTTGGAAACTTATGCAAGGCCACCTAAGGGTACATACTTCATAATCAAGAAAAATAGTTCTCGGGTATTAGAAATTCTGTCACCATAAATGGTATGAAATATAATGAAGATCTGAAAATATTTAATATTAAGAGTGGAAAATATAGAAGCGGTTTATGCTCCACGCATATAAGAAATATTTGAATCAATATTTTCTATGAATTATAAATCCTTTACATTGATCTGAATCATACGTAAAATGGAGACTTTCTTTGTTTCCTTTTGAATTGAAATTGTGTTTTGTAGTTTAAAGTCATGCAACAAGGACATTATACTGGTAATTTTTAAGTCATGTAGTGAGGACATTATATTGTACAGTTTTAAGTTATGAAGTGAGGAAATTGATATTTCTACAAGATATGGGGACTCCATATTTATAAAAAGAATCATTTTACCCAATTCATAAGCCCATGTAAGCTATGCTCTATGTGAGAACAAAGGTGTATTAAGGGATTCTTCTATAACAAAAGATGACACAAGTGATGAATATGGGTGTCATATTTCCATGTAGATTAACATCATATGGCATGGATGACGATGAAATGATTTAAAAATAAAGGCATACTGTAATTGAAATAAGGGATAAAACCCAGGTGTAACTATTAGTCTTGTTGGGGTCAAGAATCAAGTCATATGTAATTCATTAAGCATTCCCTATGCAGGTTTGAACCTTATATAATAAATAAAGGGGTTTTGTTTATCTATTGTGTCAAGGCCTAATATTGAAGATCTAGGCATCTCTACGTATCTCATATAGATGAGAATCAAGTCGTACATAGTTCTTTAAAAAATCATTTCCCACACCAATCATGTTTGACAGTGCTGATTAGGGGCTTTAACAAATTAAAGAAGAGTAGTTAAATTTAAGGCACAATATGGAATGAAAATAAAATCATGTATCATAGAATATCACTCTGTATAAATCTTGTTCATATACAGGAGAAGAGGGAAAAAAAGAATCTGGTGGTTGTAGCTGGGCCCAAGATTGGAGATCCAGGTGTCTGTACGTATTTAATATAGATGATAATGCATCAACATGTTGTTCTTGAAACTAGGTCCCTATGTAGATTTGACTAAGACATAGGAACCAGAGGGACTCATTTTCTACTATGGAGCAGCAATGATGTCCATGATGCTTTCTTATAGAATATCCTAATGTCATCTAGAGAAGACATTATCCATATAGTTTAAAGTAGTGTAACGAGGACAAATGGTATCATGCAGTTTAACGTCATGCGACAGGGAAAAAGATGCTATGCATTTTAACATAATGCAACATAGACACTTATAAATGTTATGAAGTTTAATGTCTGGAAACTAGGACTTTGTATTTTACAATTTTAAGACTTATAGTAAGAACATTGGGGGTTGTGTAGTTTTCAGTACTACAGTGAGGACGTGGGAGTTGGGCAGCTCTTAGTCATGTAGTGAGGAAGTTGGGGGCAATGTTATTTTCAGTCTTGTAGAGAGGACGTGAGAGTTGTGCAGTTTTTCATCTTGTAGAAAGGATGTTGGAGTTGTGCAGTTATCAGTCTTGCAGCGAGGATGTTGGAGCTGTGCAGTTTTCAATCCGGCAACAAGTAGGTTGTGTGAAACTGCACAATGTTTTTCTTTAAGAATTTTGCATTTCTTTGAGTTGTAATAAGATCCTCATCAATTGATATTAATGCATACACTCCATTTGAGTGGACCATATGTATGGAATATGGTCCTTCCCACTTTTTTTGAAAATAAGGATAGATAACATTAATGACTAAGATCAGTAGCCGTACATAAGCAGAGCCATGAAGGGAAATTGTCCAGCCAGAGTTGCTTGTCATCGAAGGGGCATGAGGCTGCTAGCTGATGGGCTGCATTGTTTCCTTCCCGATTGGTAAAGTAGAAGGTGCATCAAGAGAAGCCTTGGTGAAGCGAGCGAATTCTATTGATGATGAAGCCAAAAGACTGGATTCTGGCATCATTTTGGTTAATAACATCGATCACAGTAAGGAAGTCAGACTCAATGATGATGTCAACTCATCCACATTCCACAGCGAGCGTCATACCTGCATGGTTAGAAGAGGCCTCAGCAACAACAGGTTCCTAGAAAGGATGATGTGTTTCAATTTATGCTGCAATGATATGCCCCAGATAATTTCGGGCTAGGAGACCAAGAACAACAAGCCCATCCTTATGGAGAGATGTGTCCGTGTTATGATTAATACTCCCTTCCGTTGGGGGGTTCCAATGAGGGGGACAAGAGGGGGTTACACCTGGACTAAGGTGTCCTTTGTGGTCCTTCCATCCCTCAATCCATGAATTGGCTCGTTCAATCTAGAATTCGGGAGGTTTATGAACGTGGTGAAAAACTGAATCATTACGCCGAAACCAAATGATCCAGGCCAGGGTGCAAAGATAACCTGAATTAGATGATGAAAGAGAGGAACAACAACACATCAGAATATCAGGGAGGTTAGAGGAGATTTCCAGTGAAGCATCTGAAGTTGGGCCCCATTTAATCAAAATTTCCTTAGCTCCCGGGCAGTGAATGATGGTGTGCCACGGAGTTTCTGGAATATTCGGGCAGAAAGGGTAGGACCCAGCACTGTCCATATGTTGGTAAACGAGAAGGATCATGGTTGGGAGGGTGCCCGTGCACACCTTCCACCAAAATTGGCGAATTTTGGGGGGGGGGACATTGAGCTTCTAAATCACTTTCCATGGTCCCACATCACGGTCGATAGAGTGGATTCCAGGAGCCATTATGTACCTAGATCTCACCGTGTAATCTCCTGAAATATCGTTGGTCCATAAAATATGGCCGGGGCCTACATCTGGGACCCAGGGGATGCTCAGGATAATTCTTTGGCCTCTTTCAATGAAAAATACTTGGATCTTTTCCACAGACCACCCCGGGCCCTGGTCTGAAAAGAGGCAGTTGACCGTGGCATTTTCAAAACCTGTTTGGGCATGGGATGTGTCCTGTATACCATCCTTATCAACAAGCCATGGATCAGTCCAGATGTTGATAGATGAGCCATTCCCAATCCTCCAGCCCAACCCTTTTCCCGGATATTTTATGGCCCCCAAATGCTTCTCTAGAGGAAGCTAGGTCGGGGGGCCAAGACAGGAACCATGGTAGTCCGTGTGGAGAAATTCCCTGGCTCAGAGAACGCAGGCACAAAGAGTTGATAGATGGTTAATAAGGCTCCATCCTTTCTTGGAAAACAGTGCATCAATGAAAAGAAGATGATTTTGGAATCTCATCCCTCCCTCTGACATGGATTTTCTGAGTTTCTTCCTAGCCAACCAGTGGGGTTTATTCCTTCCATCATTTTTTCCCCACTAAAAGTTGGCAGTATGTGAATGGATCAAATTGACGATGGCCACCAGGAGCATAAACAGTGACATAAAGTAGATGGGGATAGACTAAATGATAACTTTAATGAGGGTTCCTTTGTTAGATTTGGATATGCTTTTTGGGGTCCAGGCTTGAATTATTTTCTTAATCACGTCCACTAGATATGGAAAGATTTCTTTTTTGGACCGACCAATCACCATGGGAATCCCGAGATACTTCTGCTGTTTATTGACCATATGGATGCCTGCAGATGCACAAAGTTCATCTCTCTTGGAAAGAGGAACTCCTACACTGAATGAGATTTCCGATTTACTATGATTGATAGACTATCCAGATGCCCACTCATATTGCTGGATCACATGGCTGATCACCTGGAATTCATTTAAAGTTTCTCTGAAGAAAAGGATCCAGTCATTGGCGAAGAAGAGATGCGACACTTATCGGATTTCACTGCATACCTTTTCCCCATGAATAGAATTAGAGGATTCATCCCTGGAAATAAGTTTATAAAAAACATCATCCACTATAATAGGGAGAAAATGGGAGATAAGATCTCCCTGGTGTAGGCCTCGGGTTGGGGAGAATCCTCTGGGGAGATCCCCATTGACCTTGATTTTGAAGGAGATGGTCGAGATGCAGTGCATGAAAATATCTGACTATTTTGTGAGAAATAACATTCTTAGAATCACAGCTCTAAGGAACTGCCATTACACATTATCATATGCTTTTTTCATATCCAGTTTCTAGGCAATGGTTTCTATTTTTGTGGTGTAGTGCACTTTCATAGAGTGGAACATTTCATGGGCCGGAATTACATTATTAGTAATCAGTCTCTTGACCACGAAGGCACTCTGGTTTTCAGAAATAATATCCGGAAGTCAAGGCCACAGCCGATTGACAAGGATTTTTTAAAAGATCTAATAAGAGACATTGCATAGGCTCATAGGTCTAAAATCCAGGATTTCCTGAGGTTTCTTGATTTTGGGAATGAGGACAAGGATAGTTTCATTGATGGAGGAAATTCCTGTATTCCCCACCCAGATATTTCTTATCATTTTGCAGATGTCGGGACCAATGATGTGCCAGTATTTTTAAAAAAATAGGGGGTAAAAAACATCTGTTCCTCGGGCCTTAGTGGGGTGGATATGTTTCAAAGACAGGTGTATCTCGTTATTTGTCACATATTTTGTAAGCTGTCGATTGATCTCATCGGTGATCACCGGTCAATTGCATTCTTCCACTTCAACAGACATGAAAGGAGTTCCTGTACATAAGAGGCTCTAGAAATAACATAGAAAAGCCTCGTGAATACCACTGGTGTCAGAAACTTTGCTTCCATCAGGTCGTGATATACTCACTATAGAATTTTTCCGATTCCTAACTGACGCTTTCAGGTGGAAATACCTTGTATTAGTGTCACATTCTTTAATGTGGATGTCCTATGCCCGCATCACCCAGAAGCTTTCCTTAACGTGCAGGGTCCCGTCTAGCTCTCTTTGAGTGGCACTAATCTTAGAGATGTTTCCATTAGATTGGGGTTGCCTGAGTAAGTTGTGAAAATTCTTTTCAAGTACATCACAATGTTTTAGGGGTTGTGGAATTTCTGGTTGCTCCACGATCTCAGATCGGATTCAACCTGTTGGAGATTGAGGCCATCATCATCATGAGAAATCATCCAACTTGATCGGACCACCTCTTTTCACTCCTAGTCTTTTGATCAGAAGCTCTCAAATCTAAAGGGTCTGCTGAGTTGTATATTTTGTTCACCTTGCGTACAATCAATGAGAATTGGGCAGTGGTCTGAACAGTTAAGGGACATGTGGCCAATATGAAACATGTTGAACAAATTAATCCAATCAGTAGAACCCATAAATCTATCAAAGCGCTCAGCAATGCGGGTACCATCAGTATTTCCATGGAACCATGTAAAAGGATTGCATGTGTACCCCAGATCGACCGGGTTCGCCCTAGTGATTGTGTCCTTGAAGTTTGTCATCGAAGATAAGTGTCATATGATTCCAACTCTCTTTACCTTATGGAATATAATCTCATTGAAATCACCTCTGAAGAGAATAGGGATCGGTAATTCATGTCGTAGCTTGAATAGAATATCTCATGACTTCACCTTATCATTATGGGATGTCTATCCATAGAATCCCACAAAAGTCCTAGGTGGGTGAAAGTCAGTTTGAATAGTTGCTGCAACATGGTGTATGGAGAAGGACAAAAATTCTACGTCAACATTGTCCTTCCAAAGGAGACAGATTCCCCTAGAATGGACTTGTTTGGGCATCGGAAAGCAGGCTTGAAAGACGCACTTCCGAGCAATACCATTGGTGTCCTTGTTTTGTAGTATTGTTTTGGATAGGAAAACCATATCAGGGCGACTTTGAGTGAAATCGCACTGATGCATGCAAACCGTTCATGGGCTGCCAAGCCCACGACAGTTCTAGCATAACACAATCATTGCTCTATGTGGGGTTGGGTCTCACCCGCCGTCGCCTATGGTTCCACCGGACTTCTTTCACTACATGTCATTTTCCCTCTTTTGGTGGGGTTCTTCCCTGATAGGCATGTTTCATGTTTTCTTTTCCTAACCCCAGGGTTAGGGTATTCCACATGACCATCACTTTCCCCTCATTGCACCCTTTTCCACGTTCTACGAGTGATTAGGCTTAGCATTGGAGTTCCCATAATCCAATGTGCATCCATTTTTGTAATGCCTATTTTAGACTATTGTGGGTCAGGTTCTGGATCTGGTAGTTCGATGTGCATCGACATTGTCATTGAGAATTACCTTTGTGGTTCTTTTTTTCTTCATCTCCGACCTTGAGGATGTTTGAGTATTGTCTTCCAGGGGGTTAGGATGAACTCCAGCTTCTCTCTGAGTGGGATAATCAGCATTAGGGAAATCCAAAGGTCGAATCATAAGGTATTTTCCATGTGTGGGTTTCTCCTGACTGGTATGTTCCACCGTGAGACGGTCACGGTCCTTTTGTTTTTCCATCTTAGGGATGAAAGCATAATTATTTGTTTTGGCATGAAGCCAAGGTCCATATTGGAGGATGATGTTACCTGATCCACTCTTATGTTTTGTGGTGCATGTTCTTTCCTGATGGCCAAGGCGACCAAAAAAAGCAATAGATTGGGATTTTCTCCAACTCGAATGGTATCCAAGTGTTGGAATATTCGATTTTCAGGAACATTCCCCTCATTAGGGGCTCTAACACCTCAGTTTCCACCTTGATCCGAACCTCGGGGCGCCATTATATTGGGTCGGAGCAATCCTAGTCAAGAAAGTGGTCTAAAATGTCTCCAATTTCCCTCATGATATGTTACGTTCTTGCATGGAATGGGATTCCCTTAATTCATATCTAGAAGGGGGAGTGGGTTAAATTTACTCATTGGATATTGTCTCCCCCTTTGAATTCTTCCATGAGGATGAGTTGATTATCGAAGGACCATGGTCTACCACACAAGATTTTGTCCCTATCACTCCAGTTAAATAACTCAAAGATGATGTGATTAATCACCGCTTCCCGAATATCCACTCGTACATCATGTTTCGAGATGTTCTGTAGAGTCTTTTTGAGAGCCCCCTGGTTTACCGAAATGTTTTCTACGAACATTCCCACTACGAGAAGAGGCATGAATTTTTCCAAGAGTGGGTCTTCGTTTCTCCATGCCTCGACTTCCACCTTTTCTTTTTCTGTTAGTGACAGCCACTTCCATTGATTAAAAAAGTCATCATGCATAGCACAAATCCAAGGTTGAATTCACTATCCTCCTTCAGTGTCAACTCCCTTGCAATATCCAGTCCACACTCACTTCAACCATGGCCTGGTACAATGAGAAGGTCCCTGGACCAGATACCTCTTCTCGTCCCCCTTACGTAGTCCACCCAACTGAGAAAGGCACCACATCCTTTGTGATCATCTCTTCCTCTTAATTGGACGTGTCCAAGAACCCGTGGCACGCGCCCCCCAGTTTTTGTGGAGCAACACCCCACGGAAGGACCTTCGCGGCTCTACAACACCTTAGACCTTGGCGATCACAAAATTCCTTAGACCTTCGCGGAAGGTTCTTCGTGAATCAACCACTGCGTGATCTCACAATGCCTCAGACGTTCCCACTTTGGCTCAAGATTTGGAATTTTCTTTCCTGGTATTCTCGGAGTCCTGAGGACCGATACCAATCCTCTTTGAAGAAATGAACGAAGGTGAGGTTTCTTGTTAAAAGCTCATGATATTTTGTTCTCATAGGCTTCTAAATGATGAATGGTATGCAATCCTTTCTCATCTAATCGTTCCATATCATTAAATAGTTTCTGAGATATCTAATCTGTATACAACTAATCACATATTGCAACTCTGAGTGAAGGAAATTTCATTTCAATTAGAAAAACTACTTCTGTTTGGTATACCAATTAATAAGGGGTTTCCTGAGTGGTAGTAAGAGTAATATTATAATAAGCCCATAAATCATGAAAACGTTTATCAGAACAAGATATCTTATATTTATCCACCATCTTCAGGAGAATATTTTATATGGTCTTATTCAAATCATCTATCTGTCCATTGGTCACTACATGATAGAGATATTAATGGTTGGACTTGATATTGTGATCCTAATATAACATTGTTATCTCAAAAAAATCAAAATTGGTTCCATTTTCCATTAATATAGTACAAGGGACTCCGAATATTGTGATGATATTAGTTTTGACAAAACTAACAATGCTTTTGGCTCCATCTTCATTGGAAGGAATTTCCTCAACCCATTTAGAAAATAATTCAGTAGCAGTAACAATATACTTGAACTGCTTAGCTATAGCTGAAGGATAAGTTCCTACCACATCCATTCCTCCATGTGTAAAATGGCTAGGAGCATTTAGATGTAGGTAGATTCTCTTGTGGATGATGACTAATGTTTGCATTCATTTTGGAGTAATGAAATTTCTTAGTGATAACTAGGAGATCATACATCATTGAAGGCCAAAAGTATCAAAGCATTCGGATTTGATCAGAAATCCTACGCCGAGACTAGTGAGATCAATAATATCCTGAATGTAATTCTTCCATGACAGCTATAGTTTTTTATCCATCAATACATCTGAAGAGTATTATATCAAATCCTCATTTGTAGAAGATCTTTTGGTGATCTGGACAATCATAAAATGTAAAATATTCCACTCGCCATCGTATCTATGTTTTTTCAACCCTACGTGGTGGAAGTACATAAATTTGAAGATATCCCATTATGGGTGTTCTTCATCCCATGGTATGACCATATGGATCAGAAATATGGGTAATTTCATTAATTTTCTCAATTTTGGTTTGAAAAAATGTGATACCATATGACGATATGATATGCTGATGATTGACTCATCCCAATTTGGATCTTTCAAGGCTGAAGCTGCATTATCTACTGCATCAGCTTGAATATTTTTTGATCCAGGTAAAAAAACAATGTTGGTTCCGAGGGAAATTCATCCATTAACCCTATAATGTAATCACATAATAGGAATAACTCTTCTTTTCTACTAGAATATTCCCCATTGAACTGTTTGATTACCAATTCTGAATCACCTTTCACTTTCAAGTGAATCACTTGCGCCTAAAGATACCATTCTAATCCTACAATGATAGATTTATAATTTTCCTCATTGTTGGTTTTGACTTCCAATAATAGGAATGAATAAATCAATACTTCTTTTTCGTGGGAGATAAGGACAATTCCTAAACCAACATTGTTGAGTTTTGGGGTTTCCATTCTCTACCCTGTTGGACATCTAGAGGCACCATCAATGTAAATTTCACATGTTAAGGGATTATATTGAATAGGGAAGACCTATTTATCAGGAAGTTCAGTATTCAATAATGTATCTTCTACAGATGGATGTTCAGTAAGGAATTCATCCAGATCTTCACCTTTTATTGCCTTATGGGGCATAAACTGGATATCGAACTATTTCAAAATAACATCCCATTGTGCCAGATGGCTTATAATAATATGGTGACTGAGGATAAATTTGGGCTGTTTATTTAGAGATATCAATTGGACCTCGTGATGTTGCGGTTAGTGTCATAATTTCTAAACTTCAAATATTAATGCCAGAGAACACTTTTCTATACTGGAATACTGAGTTTTCCGCATCATGAATTGTTTGATTGAGAGAGTAAAGACAATTTTAGAACCCATCATTGTTCTTTTTGGTAAGGAAGGGACCCACTGATTTCTCTAAAGTTATCACATGGAGAATACGTGGTATTCCTTCAACTGTTGGAATTAATACCAATGTAATCAATAGATATTTTTTAGGTTATCAATTATTTCATGGAAATATTCAGTCTATTGATTGGTGACTCCCTTCTTCATTAATATGTTGAAGGGAAAACACTTTCCTGCCAAATTGAAGATGAAATTACAAATATAGGCCAAGTGTTCTTACAGTCCTCTTAATTATTTCAACTTTCATGCAGTTGACATGCCAAGGATTGATTTTTATTTCTTTAGATCAACTTCTATACCACAATGTCATACAACGAAGCTTGGGAACATTCCTGAGGTTACCCTGAAATCACATTTCAATGGGTTCCTCTTCAAACTGTGTTTCTGAAGTTTATTGAATATGGTTTCCAAATTAGCCAAGTGGTTAGAATGTAATCTAGATTTAACCACCAAATCATCCACAAAACATTCAAAAAATTTCCCTATGAAGGGTATACAGTTATTTTGGATGGCATGTTGATATGTTGCACCAGCTTTATTTAAGCCAAAGGGAATTACCTGATTGAAAAAAAAACATTTAGAGGCCCTAAGGGATGTAGATTCTTCATCCTATGGGGTCGTACAAATATGATTATACCCATAGTTTCCATCCATGACTGAAATATCTTTATAGCTAGTTGTTGCATCAATTAAAAGCTATGTGATTGGAATTGGAAAATCATATTTAGGAAAATGCTGGTTAAGATATCTAAAATCAATGATATTCTACATTTCCCATTACTTATTTTCATTGGGACAATGATGGCCAACCATTTGTGATATTGAACCTCCCTGAAATAAGTATCTTTTATAAACTTATCAACTTTATCTTCAATTTTAGAGGTTTGAGTTGGGTGTGTTCTTCTGGTTTCATGCTTGAATCCTTTATGTTATTTTGGAAAACCAAAATGATGAGTGGATACATCAGGATTAAGAACTGGAATTTCTATATAATTACATGAAAATGTATCTCAAGGTTTCCTTAAAAATTAATTATACACCTATTTCTCTTCAGAAGTCCTGTCCACACTATTTTGAGTGGGGAGTGGATCTTTTTCTCTTCCTATATTTATTTCCTTGTGCTCATGCATAGTGGTAGAGACACCTTCCTCAAATGTTGGAGGAGCATCCCTGAGATTTTCAACTTCTTCATCAATACGTGTTATTTCTTCTATCTCTACATGCATAGTAGATGACGAAACAAAAGTTTTTTTGTTTGGAGAGGAGTCAGTATTTGAACATCCTGAAGAAAAGGCCACCATATATGACCGTATTGATGGTGAAGGGTCTTTCTGTGGTAATTAATATTACATGAGGAATTTAGAATCAACATATTTTTCTTCCTCTTGAATTGCTTCACCTTCTTCTATTCTGATGAACAAAGTAGAGACTTCTAGTAGTTCCGTAGATGAAATGGAAACATCACCATTTAAGCTTCCATCACTACTTAGTGAATCAACAATTTCTCCCATTTTTTAGGCTCGATTTCCACAATTGACATTATGAAAGTTAATGGACAACTTCATGGATTTGGATTTACCATTTCAATTTTATTGATAGGTAACACATAATCTATATTAAATTGTATAAATTGGATTGATGGGATCTTTTCCAGGTCATTCGGAGAATTAAATCTATTTATCTTCTTTATTACGGACCTCATTACCTTTGTATGATAAATCACTTCTTCAATGTATTGATATTAACACATTTTAAACGGATCCTTGTCTCCATAAAATGTCCCGATTTGACCATTGAAACATTAATTAAGACACCAGTGGTATGATGAAGGTATTGATGCATGTTGATGTAGCTAAGGCCTTCCAAGTAGAATGTTGAAGGATGTTTCCTAACGAACAACCATGAAATCTGAATTAGATACAAGATCTTAAAACTGAGTTCTAAGTGTAATATCACCCAGAGGTTCTTTCTCATTCTTGTTATATCCTTGCAACTTTGAAGTAGAAAAAGATAATTCAGATTCACTTAAGCACAATCGTTTATGTTTATAAACGGGACTGAGGTTGACTCTGGAGCCATTATCAATGAATGTTCATCAGATGTCTATATCATTGACCTTTCCAAATAGATACAAGTGTCTAATATTCCCAAGTATAACATTATCTTCTTCATCATATGTAAAATATATGATTTCAAGACGTTCTGTAGGATCATTCCTTATATGGTAAACTTCAGTAGTATCTACTTTGGTTTCAAACATTTGATGACTTAACAAAGCCTCTATAATTGCTTCTCAAAGATCTTTTGAAAAACTTAAGGCATCCAAAATTGAAAATATTTCTAGTAATTCTTCCAATTGATTCAAGACATCATATTTTTGGCCCAAAGTTCTATGTTTCCTAGTATGGAGATGCTGATTTTCAGGTGTCTTGGAAGTGGATGATTCTGATGTCGATGTACCAAATGTCAGAGCAGAAGCTAGAAATACTCCTAGCATTGGTTTATTAGACTGACTAGGTCTATCTAGTTGCTGATAGGAACATGGTTTGACTTCTAATTTTTCCTCCAATATAATCATGTCAAAACCAAACCTATCTTTCTAGGAAGAAACTTTTTGTTATTGTAGAGCTCGCTGAAGGGACCTTCTATGAGTTTCCACAGCATACACGATTCGAGCAAGGGGGGCAGTAAAAATAGTGGTTTCTAGAATTCGCACATCTTCCCCTAAAACCCTGACCTTGGACTCTTCCTTTAGATCCCCAGTTAGGTACCAGGAACTCCTTACCATTGTGATCATATTCACCTTTGGCATAAGAATTTGTTAAGTTGATGACATTGATAGAACCAAATATCAATTCTTTATCTGATGAAGATTCTTCCTGACATGTTAGTTTTGATTGTGCTATTTGGAAGGACGATGCCCATGCTTTTGAAGCAGATGGATTAAAATCTACCAGGTTCAAGAACAACATCGGCCTTAACATGACCTCATCTTCTTTCTAACGGCTCTTTCTTCTTCAAATCACCTCATTTCCTTGAGTAACAACCATTGGTTGATGATGGTTTTACTGTGACAGAAGTGTTGGAAGACACAATTTGTTGTTCCAACTATGTTCATAGAATGGAATGAGTTCGGTTGATCATTTTCAAGATCATCCAATCATTATATTTCTGCACATTTTTACTTTTAACTTCTTACCATTCGGCTTCTTCCTCTGGATTAGTAACAGTAACACATGCTACATGGACTAACAAACTATTCAGTTTAACATTCCCAATGTCTACCATTTTTGGCAGGAGATCCATGAAAAAAATATTCTTGAATGGGATTCCACAAAATCTAGTGAAAGCGAAATTTTTTTGGAAGATCTTCATCTCCTTATTTATTTGGTTTCTTGGGAATTGGAAACAGAACCAAATTGCTTTGTAGAGCTGACATGAAGTAACATGGAACGTGTTAGATATAGAAGGAATAAACATGGATTTTAAATCCTCAAAATGTTTCTACCTTTGACCTCTTTGATCAACTTAACGAGACGGTCATTTCTGCTGATGCTCAGGAGGTTGATCCCTTCTATATGATTATGGTTTTGAAGTGGAATTAGGTATAGGTGCTTGCTTGAGTGTAACAGTAGAAGCCTCTACATTCCCGATTTTCCTTACCAGAACAGATAGAATTACATGAGTTTTTGCCTTATTTTCTATAATGGAATCCGCTACCTGTTGAGCAATTGAAGTAAGGTATCAAAACCCCCCTTTGTGTTTTACTGGAATCAGTGGTGTGTGTAAATCATCCCACAAACATTCCACACAAAAATGGAAGAAACTCTTCTAGAGGGATTGTCAGACGTAAAGAATACATTAATCCTTTCCATCACCCAATGAAATCTAAAACTCTTTCATTCACCCTTTGTTTACAATTATTATGATAAAAAACTGATGTCTTCCATATCATTGAGATAAATTGAAGAAGACATTTCTGTACATTATCTTCTCATCCATTAATTGATCGAGATTGTAAACATGTATACCAGAAAAATATTATCTCTATAATGAAAGCACAAAACACCTATGATTTACTAATTCTAGTTATTGTGATATTCCCATCAGGGGATCACAATGAGAAACAAAATGTGTAACATTTTGTTATGGATATATCAAACCATTAAATATGGGAAATGTGGTGTTAAAATAATTTGGTTGGGGAGGAATCAGATCCACTCATTTAGGATAATATTTATTTTTTTGGCCAAACTGGCACATTACGTTCCTCCATAGATTCAAATCAAGTTGTTAATGACTCAATTGTGTTCATAATAATTTGTGGAATATCAGGTTGATCTGAAACCTATGTAGGTATAGAAACTAGAGCTTCTGCTGGTGAGTTGACTGGGAAAACCATAGGTGGTGGTGATGGTATTTTCCTTGGATAACCCACGACAACATGCCTATCAAGATGTGTTTGGTATTTCCTTGGTTGTGTACACAATGTAAGTAATTCATTATCCACATCTATAGTTACTAAAAATATGGTTTGTTGAAGAGATCCTATAGGATGTGCAAGTTCATGACCTTCCAGGAGATCAAATCTAGCAGAAATGATGATTCAATGTAACTCTATCTTTAATCTTTTCAACTCCTTCTTCTCCACATCATGCTGTGAAAATATCTCTTTAAGAGAAATAAATTGATCTTATCCAGTAGAAATTTGGTCTGCAATATGAATTTTTTCATTTCCCTTTATTATATGCATTAAGGAGGGGAGAATGTTGGTTATTTGAAGGCATACTTAGATTCTATTTAAGCCTTTGATTTCAGGTATGTACACCATCTTCATTTGCATCAGTGTGTATATATTATGAATAAGAACATAATCATTTGATACCCCTAAACTATACTCATTTTCTTGAGGATCTCTTGTAATGGTGTTAATTAGATTTACTGAAGCATAATGCCTTGATGGCATTCTGTCTGTATCTCTATATGATCATCTCCCTATATATCTTCTATTAGAATCTTCTCCCTTATATGAATGATTCTCAGGAGCTTTTTGACGGTCAATAACCGAAAGGGAATCTTTGGATAGTTCAATTTTGCACTTTCTTTGTGGCTTCTTCCCTAATTGGGAGATAACTGTCTTCTATTGATGAGGGGGTGGTGGATTCGAAAAATCCCCCAGCCCAGTAGGTTGTGACTGTTGATTTTATTCTTCTTCAAACCATTGAACATTTTTTAATGAACGTAATGGTATAATTAAATGAGCCCACATCCCTACAAAATGGGGTGGTTCTTGATCTTCTATGGATGAGATTCGAATAGCTTTTCTTCAGATTTTGAGAATTTTGGATTGGACATTAGCTAAGTGCATTATCAGAAAAATACTCAAACCACCTGTATTAAAATATCGTTGTGCTATTTTAAACATTAGCACTATCTGACAGATGACATCCTCTAAGCAGGACGCCTACCAAAGATTCACATATGCATGATGTAAAACTAACTCAAAAACTTATTTTCTTTGGTCATGACTCTAATTAGTGCTAGTTGAGGCCTGTTCTTGAGCATACAGTTGATTACATAGAAAAAATGTTGACTGTGGCCGACCGTGGGGAAAAATATTTCATGAGACCACTTTTGGAGGACTTTGCTAATTCTAGGTCATAGTGAAATGAAATGCTTCATTTTAACCCAATCCTATTATACAAACACTAGATGGGGTGTCTGAAATAAATTAGTGTAGCCTCTTTATAGCATTAAGGCATGAACACTAAAGTGTTCTCTACTCTTTTTCATCCTTTGGATGTCGGGAAACTGAAGAGATGCCAAGTCAATTTGGAATTGCAACCCTTCTATTACCTTTACATGATTTTGATATTCATCATATGGTAATACATTGGTTTTCAAATGATGAAGTGACTTCCATAAGTTGAGGTGGATATCATGAATACAATCTTCTTCCATCAATTCTATAATGTTATACTAAGAATTTTCCAAACGCTAGAACATGACTGGTATTTCTCCTTTAGCCAATTGTTTTATCATGTTTAACACATCTTTATTGTCATTAAATATAGATTTATCCACTTGGTCTGACCTAGGTGAATGCTCTATATTAGAAGTTAAATGACCCAATGGAGGTTCACAGAAGGACCACTCCCTTATGATTTCTTTTGGTTGAGAATGTGTTTCACCCGTAAATGACAAGGAATCAGACCCGACTGGCCTTGTGTTGGAAAGTGCCTCAAGATAAGAGGGATTTATCATCACTACAATTTCAATTATAGAATTAACTTGAAAATGAGAAATACTACTGCAAAGTGGACTTTTGCAGTGAATTCCATCATGGGGAGGAACACCATGGTAGATTACAACAGGGGATGAATCCTCTTAGTCTCTGGTCTTCTGGCCACATGGAGAGTTTCCGTGGCACTCATCGAGAGATATATTCTCTTATATGACCAAATTTTCATGAAGAAATCCTTCATGGTGACGTATATAATGGGGAACATGATAATTAATTCTACCACACCCATAATTTTGTAATGAGAGGATATGATCTTGAGTTGTAACATATAAATGTCTGAGGGCTTCAAGAACTCTAGCATTAAGAGAGCCAAATTGTAGTTTGAATCCAAATTTTTCCACCTTGTTTGATGGGACTTATTCTTGGATGTTCTTTTTCACATATTTGGGCCACTTGCTGGGAGATGTGGTTATCATGGGAAAGTGTATGTGCCTACTTTAGAGTGGCCATCAAAACGGACAGATTACCTCCAATTGGGAAGGGTGTATGTTCCCGATACTGTTTCCCTTATGATATGGTGGAGTATGCCCCATGACCCTCCAAGACTGGAACAAAGGTTTGTATCTACTATGAAATGGCATGTCGATGTGTCATCCCTTATGTGGGGATAGATTTGTTGGTCTGTTTCTCTGGTACTACTGATGTAATAGTTATGATATCCTAGCATGCTTCCAGAAAATGGGTAGGAATTTGTGTCTGTCCTTTCACCATTGATAAGATGTGTTTGGTGACATCAGTGGCAGTAATATGAATATAAATCCATTTTTTATTGAGAGTAGGTGTATGTGTCTGCACTTTTTGTCATTTTCTAGTCAATGAGTATTGAAAGTACTCATGCAGGGGGGAAGAGAGTTGGGTCTGCCCCAAATTTTTTGTCAGAGCTTTCCAAATGACTTCTCTGGGTACTGCTAAACGACACTCTTGGTAGGATTGATGAAGGATGGAATGTGTATGTACTTTATGGTTGTTTCCTCTCAAGTATGGTTGATGGAATTCCTTCCATACTGGCAGACGAGACTTCTGGTAGAATTGGAGATTGTAAGCAGGTGTATGTCCCTATTTACCTATTTCCACCACATTGGATTGGAAGGCTTCATTAAATGCAGTCAGGTGAGCCTACTAAATGGATGATAACATTTAAGTAAGTGTATTTTCTTGTTCATATTACTCCACTAGACTTATCTTGTGGTATTGGTTGGTTGCTTCCAGATGAATTTGGTGGGTAGAAAAATTGGTAAGGACGAGTGTATGTGAACACTTGTTGTTTCCCATAAAGTTATGTTGATGTATATCTCTAGAGGGGGAAAAGGTAAGAACCTGCTCCCAGGTGTCCTAATGTTTTTCCCTGGAGGTATGACTTGTGTGCCCAGGTCTGAGAGGCATGGGCCAAATTTCCAAGGGCAACACCCCCATCATGTTGGGGGTTTACTACCACACAATTATGCTGGTGGAAATTATTGGTTTGAGTCCTCAAGAACGACCTTGGTATCCTTGAATTGAGGCCCTATGTGACCTCTTGATTCACCTACCTATAGTATGGGAGGTACTGGTTGATGTGTTTCAGGGATAAGGATCAAAAAACATTAAACACAGTTGTTGTCACCATCTGCTTCTTGATCATCTATCATCATTGGCCATGAAATCGAGGATTGTTATTGACCTAGAGGGCCTGTCAGGCAGCCTCCAAAGAAGGAATGGTACCATGTTGATGTTACACTTTTATCATCACATTGAAGAAGAAACGTTGAAGACACTAGGATGGTGATGGTGTCCTTCCCGTGGATGGGGATCCATCTTGAGTAGTGGTCCGCAAGTCCACCGATATCATCTTGAAGAAATCTATTTTGGATGGAAGGGGGTTCTGAGAAAAAACATGAAACAACAAAAAACTCCATTAAAGAAACATATTTTTGAAGGATATACAAATGATAGATTCCTTTTTCTAGCCTTACTTTATCAATTGACAGAGGCCTAATTGGTGGGTACCATGATTAACTTGTTTAAGGATTCACATAGGGTTCACCATTTTTGTTTTGTAGTTCTTGGAAACATGTGTTCTAGTTTTAAGAATCACTACTTCCAAGTAGTTTCCATTGGATTTATTTATGGGACTAGAAACTTACAACATTTATTTATCCAAAGGGGAACTATTTTCCATTAGAGGTTGTTCGATATGTATGATCTATACAATACTTAGGAACGTAAATTGGTCGAGAGGATGGGGGGTCAGACTCATCACTCCCTTTTTGGGGGAAATTATTGTCTACTCTGGGACTCTATTTAAAAATTTAATTTATTTTTAAGAATAATTATTAATTCCCCAAGTATAACATAAGTTTCCCTTTGAATTTTCAATCACTTATGAACATTTTTAAAATTTAGAATCATTAGTATGTATTCAGGGTTCTTCATTAATGAAAATATCTATATGTATTTAAGTTTCTCCATAAATAGTTCCCTTTCATATACTATATAAATATACTTTTAATCATCTTTATGATGATACTTGTTTTTAAGCAACTCAGTGGGGCACTATATAATTTACTGTCATCTAGGGAAACAAATGTTTGTTTTGATCTTTGGATCATGCCCATAAAATGGGCTCTCTTCATATCCCTCTGAATAGAACCATAACAATCGTAGTTAGGCGTCGCATAATGGGACACATCATACCATGTAATGTCATGTGATAAGTATGTTTCCATATAGTTTAATGTCATTTAATAAGGACAAATAAGTGGAAGGTTCTTAGTCAATATTTGGTGTGGGACTTATGCGTAATTAGACCAATGAACTTGGAAAACATATGGGTTTCCAATTTAGATTAGACCATGTCGGGAATATGGCCCATGGAAATCAAAGATAATTTAAAATATTGGTTTTCAACCTCAATGAGGCCTCATACGTATCCCATATGGATGGGAATCAAAGTTCGCATAGTTTGATAAGTCTCATAAGATAGTATAGTCCTTTGAGAGAAATGAATTTGGGCTTACTTCTTGAAAAGGATTCCGTGATGATTTGGGGGGTTTAATTTGGAGCTTATTCCTAAGGTGGATGCCCAGATTAAGGGAATTAGCATTATATTCCTGAAGAGGATATCCAGGGAGCTTGGGGCTTGGGAAGGCTTCCAATGTATCCTGATTATGGTGGGAATCATAGTTCCCATAGTTCATTAACTGTGAGTGTTTTTTTCACACGTTGTATTCATAAAGAATATCTAAGCCTAGGTGAGTCATTATCGGTGTGAGAAACAAGAGTATGTGAAATAGTAAACAATGAAACATACATTATTCCTCCCCTGCTGATGGACAAGGGAGCGTGTATAGTGGAAAGGGTGGATGAGGAAGTGGTAACGAGACCCCCTTTGTTCTCTTCATATTGAACAAGGGCCTAGTGAAAGGAAGAATGGATGAAGGTTAGGGGATCACACCATGATGGCTACCCTAAAATTGGTCCTGGTAGGGGATGGATACTTCTCCATTTCTTTTATGGATAAGAATGCTTGAATCATACATTCCCTACTAGAGACCTCAGCTTCCGTCTCTTTGAGAAGGGAGAGGTCGAGTCCTAAACCATAATTATCAAAAGTAAAGAAATTCCTAGTACTTTTCCTGGGAGAAATGTCCATGTGACTATGAATATGAAAACCCAAAGACACTCCATGAATCCTAACCCCAAGGAGAAACAAATGTGGGACACATATGACAGCAGATATACAAACCCACATAGGAGACATGCTGATGTGAATTTCCCAAATATTTGACGAGTCCAGAGGTTTTGGTTGAGGTCTCAAATAATCCCTTTCAAATAAGGGAGAAAATGAAGAAGAATCCTTTCCATTGATGGATTTTAATAGGGCTTGATTACTAATAGACTGAAGAGAGTAAGTGAATCGAAGAGGGGATTACAAGTAGAGAAGGGAGAACATGTATGGGCATGCAAGTAGGCTTCAGAGACCTGATATTTTTTTATGTGATGAATAGACTGTATGGTAATACTTGGGTGAGGCCTAGGTCAATCTTTCAATAGTTTTCATAGGTGATCCAAGAAGTTGGGACTCAAGTCCAATAACAGGAATAGGTGGAGGGTAAGTATTTTTAATTTAGCAATGTTAGGTGCCTTAGGCGTGAAGGTTTTACAGATTTCAAAAACTAAAAGTACTTAAGTCCTAATATCCTCTTTCAATTCATCCACATTAGGTGATAAAGAACTACCATGATAGTTTTGGAGGACTTGCGTTAAGAACTAGGGTGACCAGAGCAACAATTGGGATTCATGGAAATTCATCCCTATAAATGAATACCACAATGGTCTATTAATAGGAAAATATAGGACCCTTGGTAAAAGGAGTTTGGGCGTGCAAGTAGGTTGCACGACATATTGGTGCGCACAAGTAGGCTGCAGGCCGACACCCTTTTGGTCTGACTAAGGTTACCCAAAACTCATGACTTTGAAAATCTGGATTTTGTTCATTTATTTTACCATTTTCATTCTATGGTATTTCCATTTGTCATTTTTTAGAATCTTTGACAGAACAGAGTGTCAAAATTGATAAAGTAACCTAAAAATAACATTTTTAAAAGGGTGAAAAATAGATTTTATTTATTCCATTTATAGTATTTGTTACAATATTTTTAGTCAATGTGATGTCGTAATACCCCCCATATATTTATATCAAATTTAATTTTTAAATGAAAATTCCATTATCAAAAAAATTAGAAAAATTCATCCTTGGATAATTTTGACCTAGGGATTCCAAAAATAATATTTATTTTGTCAAAAACAATTTCACATATATTAACGTTCTCATTGAAAATAGAATTAACATTTATTGAGAAATGTTGGGAAATTTTAATTATAGATTTCGATCCATTATAATAATTACATTTGACATCATCAAAATTATATTATCAATAAAATTATTATTCATAATTTAATATCATTATTGTATTAAAATAGAATTTATTTCAAAAATCCATAAATTAATCAAACATAATGTCATAAAAGAAATGGAATATTACATAAAAGTACAAATTGTGTTTTATCTAATTAAAATTTAATTATTTTCAAACTGATTACATAATCATTCATAAAGTAATCAAAATATGGAAAAAAAATAAAACACTTTTAAATTAAAGGAAAATATAAATATTCCTACTATAGGGTCATTTTTTTAGTATGTGCTAAATTATTTGTACCCTTAATTAACATATTTTCCTTTTATTACAGTATTTAATTTTTTCTATAGTTATTATTCATATTTTTCAAAAATTAAGCTGACCATATTTCCTAATATTAATTATGATGATTAAAACTATGGAATCCATTTTATAAAAAACAATACCTATAGTTTTAAGAACAGAATTTAATATCTAACTCTTAAGCATGATGGAAGGAAGTTTTCCAAAAAATACATTCTTTAAGGAAAATATAATTTTACATTAAATCTATGACCTATAATATTCATTATATGAATATAAATTAATAAATATAGATATATAATCTAAATTTTTTCATTTATATAATCTCTCATTATGAGTTATTTTAATTAATTAATAGAATAAAACATTATTCATTTTAAAATTATTTTTAAAAGAAATGCATGTTTAATCCTAAAAATGAACTTATACTAAAATCTAATATAAATATGATTTTAATTTTAATTTTTAAGTAAATATAACTAAATAATATCTATGTTACCTTGGAATAAAATTAAAATAACAATTAGACTATTAAATTAATTAATTTATCAAAATAAGTGATAATTGTTCATAAATACGTTATTTTTCACTATTAATTGAAAAATATATATTTATTTTAAAATTCCTAATTTTTACCCTAAAATTATTTTGATATGCTGAAATAAAAAAAATATTTATCAAAAATATTTTTTAATTTTCTGTAAACTAATTATATTTTTTTTAAATGAAATAATTGTTTTTAGAAAACATGTTCTGAAGAACAGAAATACATTAACAAAACATGATTTATTATTTACTAAAAATTTATAAATATATTTTTAGGAAATATATATATATATATATATCGTATATTAGTTAATCATACTCATATGTGCGAATTTAATAGAAATGCTAAAATGTTTAGATTTAAATAATAAATTTTTTTGGGTTTGATGTTGTGAATCGCAAAAACTATCAAACACAATTAAAACATTAAAAAAACCATTAGTTACATCCACTATATTGAGGTTTGGAGAAAAACTAGTAACTATGTAATGATGTGGGTTCTATTAAGTTTCCAATACCAATCACCTAAGGTCATCCCTTTATTTTAAATGTTATTAATTTTCTGTCAGTTAGGGTTAGATACTTGCTCAACCAAAGCACAGTATAAAAGAGTGGGTGTGACCAAAAAATCAGTTAAGTACACCTTTTATCCATCCATATACACTCTAGTCTCTGATTAGTTAATAAACCCAATACAATCCACTCATCCTCTGAACAAATGGCTAATTAGACCTATAACGTCCTACTCAAGTAATCGGTGACCACATTTCCCTTCATGGGTGTACATGAAATATTGAAATTTGAGGCCTAAATATACTCTAAATAATGAATTTTCATAAGGGTCATTTCCCATTGGGTAAAAGTGGATCTTCATATTAGAATAAAATATAAATCTCTCCCAAAAGTGGTAATGGTTCTAATTATTTAAATCATATATCCATACAGCTAACCTGATGTCATGCTTGTAGTAATTACCCTCATGTGGGAATACATAAGGTGTCCCATATGCCACCACATGATCCTCCTTCATTATCATACACCTTAATACCATGCTTGATGAATCACATTGAAGTTTATATCCCTTTCTAGAATCAAGTTGAATTAATAGTAGAAATAATATCATACTACCTTATAAGTCCTCAAAAGTACATTGTAATTTCTCACTCAAATACAAATTGACACCATTCTAGGTCTATTCTATCAGGAGAGAATCTATCCTATAAAATTACCAAGAAAATAACTTTTAATACCCAACTAATCCTAAAAATAGAGTAATCGAAAACCTATTATTGGGCCACTACTATAACATAACCTCTTACATTTTCTCACATTCCTGGGAAACCAATTTTTCAGAAATAATAGGGCCCCAAAACATTACCTCTTGGATCTAGAGAGTGAACTTAGACAATATGAAATATATATGTTTCTCTATCAAGGTTCTTAAATCAATAATTCGATGGTCACCATTTTTCTCATCCATCTTATAATATACCAGGATATGTCATAAATTTGCAAGAATATAAAGGATTCAAATATTTGATGACATATCTATTTCATAAATTCAATTAAAATTGTAAATGTATTTTTAAGTGAAAATAGGATAACTATATAATAAATGTAGCTATACAAGCACCTAAAGTCATTTTTAAGAAAATAATCTTATTGAAACCTCAACTGATGATACCTCGCCCTTAAGTAATCTTTGAAAACTATCAGGATCCACTAAATTAATCAATAATATCTTACATCTATGGTAATTGAAACTTATTCTTAATGATAACCCAATTCAGATGATAATATTCTATAAAAAATCAAATAATCCCATCTAATTGCATTGTAAAAAGATCTATAAATCCTCATAATGACATACTAGGATAGATAATTCCATTTCATAATGTTTCCCTTCTCTAAACCTCTAACCGTTTAAATTTCGTAAGATCCATCTTGTATGATGGAAAGTAAATGAGGATCATATTGGAGGGAATGTTGATACTAAACTCATCATATCATTATGGTGGAAACCCAGAAAAACCATTAGAAAAAACATTGGGGGTACCGAGACACAACCACTAGAAGAAAATAATTTCATATGTGCTTCACAACCTCAAAGAACAACATATAAAACTGACTCATGATCAATACCACATCTGAAAAAATGGCCCATACCATCCCTAACTATATATCCCCCTTCACCCTGGATGACAAGAGTTCTTCTATCATGATATGAAAACTAGATCATATGATGACAATTGTAAATCAAAGCATTGAAACTAATTATCTAATCTATTTTGATTATGAGATAATAAATATCAAATTTCAATATGATAAAGGTCCCAACGACCTCCACATCAACAACCAAAACACGAGTCTTTGGGAAATTAAAACCATGATCCTTCTTCTTAACCAAAGGGGTAAGAATATCTATTAGAAATAGGATCAATTACACTTTAATAACCAAAGGATAAAATAAAATTAATGATCTTAATGAGTTTTAATAACCCATATAATGAAATCAAATCCCTAAAATATGTAAAAAAATCATACCAATCATAGTGGTCGACCTAGATTCAGAGTCCTCTACTGCCACATCTTCGGTATAATGATGTCCCAATTCAGACCCACCCCAATTCTTCATAATTTCATGAGATTATCTCTCATTTTTGAGAGTGGTATATGAAACCCTTATATGTATGTAAATACACATAAAAACACTTATAAAATTAATGAAAAACACCACCCCCTTGATGGTAATACCTATAGTAGCACTGAAGATTACCTAGAAACCCACAAATATTGCACTTCTATAGAGCCTTTAAAAAATCATGACTGGTGTGACCATACTACACACATATGTAACATGTCAACAACTTATTCCAAGAGAACGATACTAGTGCAACCCTAATAACCTCTAATCACATTTTCAATTAATATAAAGAGGGGTTTCGATCTTTATATTATAGGTAAAGGAAAAATATGGCTTCCATCCACTGTTAATGAATCCTTACTGAGGTCTGAATTCCTTACGATGTTCACATTATACATCACTTCTTTATCCACCACCTCAGTATAAGTCAATAAAAAAGGATCTTAAACACTGATATGTAATTGTCCTAAAATCCTATTTCAGTATCTGTTGTCTTCATGTTTTTTCATTATTAATAGCTCAAAAGAAAAATGAACTAAATCAAAAAACCTAGAAGAATATTCCATCACTAAATGGTATCATTTCCCAATCATTAAAATCTCACAACTCTATTCCACCATTAGTGTATTAGATTAAAAACTACTACCTATAAATCTTTCTAAAGGTAGTCCATTTGAGATCTTCATGCCACATTTCAAACATAATATATTACCAATATTTCCTACCCATCCCATATAAAAATATAAAAAATTATTAGCACCTTTTATGTTTCATGGGTCTTAAAAAATAGAAATATATACCCAGTCCATTTGATCCATTATTTAGGATAATGGGTACCCTTTTCACCATGTAAAACTGGGGGATTTTATTACGTAATGTAATTAACATAGAAGAGGACCTTATGGGGTTTAAAAAACAAATGTCATTAACATAATAAAAACACAATCTGATCTCAACCAAACTTTGTAAAAACTAAAAAACTCCATATACGATGTCTTAAAAAATTCAATTTAAACAAAAAATTAAAACTTAGAATGGTATAAAACATAAATAAATTTAAATCCTCTTCCATTATACATGGTTGGGGTACACATTTCGACACACAATGTTCTATCCATGTGAATAGGAAGTGTATGATTATTGAGATGGTCACACGAGCTATGTATTATTATTAAGGTAAAGGACTATAGAAAAAAATCTTTGGGAATGGCCTCTAAGAACGCGCCTCACGCACCTCCTCCTTTTCAAATTTTTCCGATCGTTAATTGATGATCGGGGCCGCGTATCGAAAGTCTGCCTGATAGCGGTGATCAGGTGGCGTGTCCCGATTGGAGATCGGCGGTACATCATGATGGCGAGATCATTCGGGTGTCGCAAGCTGGTGCGAGGTTGACGCATGTTCGGGTGAAGATCTCCGAGGTAGTGACGTTTCGTCGACAGAAGGGTGGCATTTTGTCACAGATTGATCTTCCGATACATGGCGTCAGCGGGATGTCTATCAGAGAGAAGGCAGAGGCGTATCGGGGTGTAATTTTCACACAGGTTTTCTACGCTCTCTTATTTGTAATTCAAGTTTGGGCATTACTTGGATTCTTTGTACTCTCTGATTCATAGTGGATATTTTGTGAATTGACCTGTGGTTTTTAATCCTCCACATGGGAGGGTTTTTCCACGTTAAAAAAACCTGCATGTTGATTTCTTCATTCTTCTCATATCGCTTCCATATTTTTCGCTTTGGGTTTCTCACGATATTTTTTGGCAAGCAATTTTCGGCCCGGATTCGGGATTCTCCCCCAACAAGTGGTATCAGAGGAGGTTGGTTTGTGCTTGCAATTTAACGTGAGGATTTTGGAAGCTTCGAGAGGATCGATGTCGCGTGCACCAGGCAGAATATTCTTTGAAAAGCAGGTTGAGAAAGATGCTCCAGATTATGTGGTGATCACGATTATGGGGGAGCCAAATGTTTCTGGTTCTGGTCTTGTTCAGCAGGATGGTGCAGATACAAATGTGACGAAGATTTCGGTGTTTGATTTTCTTTTTACAGGGGGAGCTGATATTTTTTTTATCATAAGTGCAAAAGGATGTCGTCATATTTTCTGCAATTGATGATGGTTGGTGTGATACCGACATACTTTCTTTCCAACTGAGTTTGTTGGATGGTTCCATTCATTAATGTGATGAAGGAGGAGATTGTTGAGATTCATCACATTAATTGATGAGAGGAAAATCATTAATGGATGGATTCATCACATTTATTGACGAGAGATGAAAATTATTAATGGGGAGATTTACATCACCATTAATTAAAGATTTTCTCCCAACATTAATGGATATTTAATTCTCAATATTAATGGATGGAATAATGGATGTTGACTACATTAATTGATTATTATGGACTTGGTGTCTAAATAAGGAGGATGCAGAAACATATTTTAGGGGGAAAACAGTGTTCCAGCAAGATGTAACCGGCAAGGGAGACCCGGGAAGGGGTTGCCGCGTTTGCGGTGGCCCGTGTGGCACGACAACGATGGCGCGTCGGCATTTGACAGGTGCAGAGCAGCGGCTACGAAATTGATGATCGGGGCCGCGTATCGAAAGTCTGCCTGATAGCGGTGATCAGGTGGCCTGTCCCGATTGGAGATCGGCGGTACATCATGATGGCGAGATCATTCGGGTGTCGCAAGCTGGTGCGAGGTTGACGCATGTTCGGGTGAAGATCTCCGAGGTAGTGACGTTTCGTCGACAGAAGGGTGGCATTTTGTCACAGATTGATCTTCCGATACATGGCGTCAGCGGGACGTTTATCAGAGAGAAGGAAGAGGCGTATCGGGGTGTGATTTTCACACAGGTTTTCTACGCTCTCTTATTTGTAATTCAAGTTTGGTCATTACTTGGATTCTTTGTACTCTCTGATTCATAGTGGATATTTTGGGAATTGCCCCGTGGTTTTTAATCCTCCGCATGGGAGGGTTTTTCAACGTTAAAAAAACCTGCGTGTTGATTTCTTCATTCTTCTCATATCGCTTCCATATTTTTCGCTTTGGGTTTCTCATGATATTTTTTGGCAAGCAATTTTCGGCCCGGATTCGGGATTCTCCCCCAATAGTCCGCTTTCTTGGCACTGTCTGCCTCGGTTCTAGCTCAATGTGTCTCTGGCTCTTGCGTACCTTTGGCGGCGGCTCCTTCTGCCACTGCAATGTCCACCCCCCCTCCCACTGGTGCCCCTCTCCTCACTCGTCCTTCTTTTCATGACAGTCTTTGTGGG
Organism: Viscum album; assembly: GCA_963277665.1. Classification (NCBI taxonomy): domain Eukaryota; kingdom Viridiplantae; phylum Streptophyta; class Magnoliopsida; order Santalales; family Viscaceae; genus Viscum; species Viscum album. The sequence continues at coordinate 107,210,078 of OY728149.1, read as the reverse complement.
CCTCCCTCCCTTGATGACCCCTGTTTCCCGCCGGTCTCCCTGGGGAAGCCTCAGTCATCACGCGAGGGTTCTCAGATCTCTCTGGATCATCCGGCTACGGTGTTTGAGGATGATTCAGCTTGCTTTCATCTCACCCTGGTTTCTCGCTTCAGCACCTCTAAACCCTCGCTCGAAGCCTTCCAGCGCTTTGTGGCCTCCTGGGGTCTCCGACTTCCAGCGCGGATCTATGGTCTGCATCAGAATTCGTTCTGCGTGGTTCTCACATCGCAAGAGGAATTCATTTAGGCGTGGTGTCGGGATCCCCTCTCCTGGGGCTGCATGAGCTTTAGTCTATTCAGATGGTCGATTGATGTGCACAAGGGGAAGGAGATCCCTCGTGTGATGGTGTGGATTCATCTTCCGAAGCTTCCGCTCCCCTTCCAAAATTATGGTTTCCTAAAAGCTATCAGCGATTCCATGGGAGGTTTCCAATGCTTGGATCCCCAGACCAGCTGCTACGTGGAGGCCTCTGTGGCCTGGATTTTCATTGAAATGGATCTCTCTCTACCCGTGCTGGAGATGCTCAACCTTCAGGTGAAAGATTGCATTTGCTGGCCTTAAGAGACTTCCTGTCCGGTGTTCCGGTGTTTCTGCTATCATTTCCTCATTCAGGGGTACTCCCTTCAGATGTTTCATCGTTTTCGTCAGGCTGGGAGGCGCTCCCCCCCTTCTTCGCCCATAGGTTCTAGCCCTTCCCCTTCCCTCGGCGTCTTGTCTGTGGTGCACTCAGTGGCATCGAAGTCCAATGGGCCGACTGTGGTGTCTCTTTCGGATGCCAAGGCTGGTGGTCCTCCTTCGACACCTATCTTAGAGGAAAACAGTGAGGTGAGCCGGGCCCTGGTGCCTTTCTTTCCGCAGTGTTTATCCCTGGTTCAAGAAGGCGGCCTCCCTCTTACCCTTGTTCTTCCCCTGGGACTTCCGCCCGGGCCTCTGTCGGCCCTGGCTCATAGCGGTTCAAGGAAGGTGGTGCATTCCCGTGCGGTAGTCCCTCTGGATTTCTCCATTGAAAAACCGTTCACCTCAAAGAGTCCCTCCCCAGTTCTCTTAACGGCCGATCTCTAGGGGGTGCTGGAAGATTAGGTGTGGGAGCCTCTTTTACCATGCAAAGGGGGGACATTAGAGGCCCTGTTTCAAAACAATGTCCCCTCACCCCTTCTCTCTTCATCAAATGGTTCGGGTGTTCACACCAGATCACAATCCAAGAAACTAAAGAGTCGCTCGTCCTCCCATTTTTTTCAGGCCATGTAATCTGGGGCCAATGCCAGATCCATCAATTTCCAATGACTCCCCTTCTCGTCTGGAATGCCGGAGGTATGGGCGCTCGTGTAAAAACAGATTTCCTATCTTCAGAGTGTTCCAAACACATGGTCTATGTGGTTTCCATCTTTGTTCACTAGAAAAACCCTACCAAGATATCCGAGTTCTCCAAAAAACCTAAACTACATGGATATATGCATGCCGAACTGACCAACAAGAACATATGGTAATTCTGGCACTGAAGTGCCTCTGTTATTCTCACCAAGGTCGGGGACCAGTTCATCACTGTGAAGGTTACTCACGAACCTCACTCCTTCGTTTCCTTCAAATATGGAAGCTGTGACTCCCATCTCCGGTAGTCCTTATAGAGTGATCTCAATTCCTTTGATCCCGGTAATCTCCCTTGGATCGTGGGGTGGGACATCAATGTCGTTATGGATCCTGAGGAACGCAGAGGTCGAGGTCCGTTTAATAAGAAGTCTTGCCTCCCTTTTTCCCAATTCGCTGTTGGCAAGGATCTTAGATGACCGCATCAAGTGGTACAACAACCAGCGGGGTCCCCGTAGGTCTTGGAGTCATCTGGATTGATGCTTGGACAACATGTTTGCAATCTCTGCTTATGAAAACACACGTGTTATGCACCTGACGTGCGGTTTTTTTGATTAGTCCCTCCTCATTTCATTATCATCTGGCCAAGACCATCATAACTGCTTTCAGTTTTATCATCATTGGACAAAAAACTCAGGATATAGTGATCTGGTTTGGGACTCTCGGGTCCTCCCTGTCCAGGGCCATATGTGGTGCTCTCTTCACAACAAACTTAGATGGCTAAATCAGAGTCTGCAATCCTGGGCGAAGGATTCTCCAGCATGAGACAGAACTCTCGAAGAGGTCATGCAGAATGTTGATCGTTATGAAAGATGTCTTGAGGAGGATTGGAACGACCAGATCTTTGAGGTGTTAGCTAGCAAGAAAGATCTCCTATCAGATATGCTTCTAAGGATGGAACACAAGGCCACAGAGGATGCCAGGATTCATTGGATCAAAGAGGGTGATAGGAATATAGATTTTTTCCATGCTTGTATTAAGGAGAAGAAAAGATAGATAAAGTTGAACATTGAGCTGGGGGATGGGACATTCACAGATGATAGGGAGGACATTGTGGCTCTTGTGTACTCTCACATCCATGGCTTGCTTGATGGTCCTAGTAACACTTTTCTTAATGGGTACATGGTGGGCGACATGGGACTCCTCGACAACCTTCAGCCTATCTTCTCAAAATTCGATGATGAGACCCTGATTGTTATTCCTCGCGAAGATGAAATTCAAGGAGCCATGATGGATTTGAATCCCGACAGAGCGGTGGGTCCTGATGGCTTCCCCGAAAGTTTTTACAAAGCTTTGTGGGACATCGTGAAAGGGGACCTAAATGTGGCCATCCAAGAGTTTTTCAGGGTCGGTCCTCTCCCCAGAGTGGCATGTGAAACAACCGTTGTTCTCATCCCCAAATCCATGTCTCCCCCGTCCTTATAGAAGTTTCATCTGATCAGAATGTGCAACGTGCCGTACAAAATTCTCGCAGGCAATATTTACACAAGGCTATCCACCCATCTCCCCAAGGGCATCTCCAAGGAATAACATGACTTTGTTAAAGGATGATCCATCTAGGGTGCGATCGGCTTGGAAAAGGAAATGATAAGGGACCTCAATGTTAAATCACGCGTTTCCAATATGGCGGTTAAGTTGGATATGAGTAAGCCGATGACCGGGTGGAGTGGAGATTCTTAATCAAAGTTATCGCAGGTATGGGTCTCTCTCAATGGAATATTGATATCATCTTTGCTGTTGTAGTTCAGCCAGGATGTCGATCTCGTTCATAGGGAAAATGTTCGTCTTATTTAATGCAATCTGTGGGCTTCACCAAGGAGACCCAATCTCACTGAGTCTATTTATCATCACTCAGGATGTTCTCAGCTGCCTCATCGATTGGAACCTTGCCCGAAATACGATCCTGCCCTTTCGAAGAAGGATGCAATTCCCACTTGTTTCCCATCTCATATTTGCAGATGACACCATCTTTTTCCTCAATGAATCCAGTAGGTTTGTGCGTGGCCTGAACAGATCTTTGGAGGCGTACCATATCTTGAGTGGTCAGATAATCATAAAAAATTAGAGTAACTTCTATATCTCTAACAATTGTTCTAAGAGACGTATCCTCCATGTGGGTAGTATCCTAGTCATGCACAATGGAAATCTACCCATGTTGTATCTAGGAGCCCCAATCTCAATGAGGCCTCTGTGTATCCGTGATTTTGATCCCATTGTTTGTAAAATCATGAAGAGGGTTCTTAACTGGAAGAACCGGTTCCTATCCTTCGGAGGCAGGATTTCCTTGGTTAATAGTGTTCTCACGGCCACCCTAATTCACGCCCTTTCCTCCATTAAGGTCCCCAAGGGAGTTACCCACACCATGGACAAGATTTTTGTTGGCTTTATCTAGGACCCCAAGAACGAGGGTCGAAGGCACTAGGTTTCCTGGCTTAGGATGGCGCAGACTATCAAGGAAGGCGGTATCAGCATCCGAAATGTCCGAGATTCCCTCACCAGCATGCATGCGAAAATGGCTTGGGAAGTGATGGAGAAGCGTACATTATGGGGTTTGAACATGCATGGATTATACGTTGGGAATGGGGATGGTTGGGACGGGCATGCCTCCCCTTTATGGCATGAGATTCTTCCTCTGGTGAACGACCTTAGACCATACGCTCGTTGGATCATCGACACAAGGGATGCCTCCTTCTGGCATGACAACTGGTGTGGGAGGCTATTTGGTGCCAGGGATGCCATGTCACCAACATTTCCTTCCAAGAGGCTAGTAAATACCCTCCATTCATCGGTATTGTTCTTGACACGAACCAGGAGGATCTGTTTCAGCTCATTTACATGACCACAACTCTTGATCATTGTGTTTTCACCCCATCTCCGTCTGGACTCTTCATGTACAAGGACTACTGTCGAGTGTTTGTCATGCAATCGGTGGAGGACTCATGGAGTGATGTGTTGTGGGATAAAGCTATCCCCACAAAATTTAACTTCCTTTCTTGGATAATCCTTCACAGAGGCATTCCTACAAATGAGAACATCAAAAGGTGAAGGGTGCGCATGGCCTCCAAATGTTTTTTTTGTAAGAAACACATGGAGGAATCTTTGGATCATTTATTATTTTAAAGAGATTGGGTGTGTGAGTTGTGGACGTTCTTTGGTGTTTTCACTGGATTTTCTATTCCAGCCATGGCAGATCATCCCTTCTTTATCTGATCGTTTCACGGCTCAGGTGCTGAGGGTTAGGAGAGAAGAGCGCGTACTTTTGTGCTTCACACTGGATGGTGGAGTTTTTGGCAGGCTCAGAACGTGTACTTGCACGAAGGGGTGTCCTCATCTATTCAAACCATCATCTTCCGCATTAAGAGCCTGCTACTTGATATGGAAGTTGTCATCAGTGCTTGGAGGGAGGCTCCAACATGCAACTTCTTCTTCCCACCATGCGTAATCCCTCTCCGGCTCTTGCTCCGCACTCTGGTCATTGGGTCTGATGGATCCCCCCCCCCCCCCCCCGTGTCACGGTTTCAATCTCAATAATGATGACTACTATCTTGCGGGTACCATTAGTGGTGGGGGTCTCGTTCGTGATCACAACAGCTCAGTTCTATTTTATTTCTATATATGGTTGGGTGAGGGCACACCTCTTCTTGCAGAGGAGAAGACTATGATGGAAGGTCTCCAGGAATGTAGCCAAAGGGGTGTGGTTCCATTGGAGGTGGAAACTCATTCCATGCTCCACTCAAATGCTCTCCATGGCATTGGGTGCTTTCTTTGGGCTATCGAGTACATCATCCGAAAGTGTCAGGGTCTCCTTGGCAATAACACAAAAGTATCCCATACATGGCACGAGGGAAATAAAGCTGCCAACTACCTTGTGTCAATTGTCTCTTTAGGTACGGAGGATTTTCTTTTTCACACCCCTCAAAGTCTGAAAACAATGAGGATCAACATTATTATAGGGGATGCCCTCATTCTGCACTATTTCAGACCCCCCGTATTCTCTTTTCCTGGGATGTTTGTGGTGTGTTTTCCTCCTTTGAATAAAAATGGAATATGTTATATATGTTATGTATTATTACAACTAACCATGTTCTAAAACTACACGTTTTCTCTTCCACCACCATTATGAACCGAAACTAAAAATTCAACTTAGCTACTAATTGTTTCTTCCTAAAAGTCAGAACCAAATATAAAAGATAATAAAAAATCATATAACCACCAAATGATATTCAAATCATAAAAAAACTCATGAAAACCTATGGATACTTGATTCTTGGAATGAGGTAGAGCTAGTCATGCACTCCTCCTCACTTACCGCCCAATACTCAATGGTATTATCTCTTATCTACAACCCACCCTCTAATTAAAAGGACCCATTTGCTATTTTAGTGTGAACAATACTAGCTCTACCTGGCCCATCTCCTTATCTGTGACACCACATATCATGAATGGATTTCTTGGTCTCCATTGGACTACAACATGCACCATGTAATCAGAAATAAACATCTGAAAATAGTTTCTATATTGATAATCTAAAATGACCCATCGATGAATTAGATATCCACATAGGAAAATAATTATGAAAAAAAATACAGCAGATATAAATATACAATAGATTGAACACAATAATGACAAAAATAAAATATCATAACATAAAAACCTCAAATGTCATAAACATAACATATACATATGATATCATTAATCATTACTAACAATAGTGAATAAGTAAAGATAAGATAATATAAAATCCTACAATGATATAAAATCTCAATATTTCCCTACACAAGCCAATACTGTGTGACCCTGGATCCACCATCTCAAAATAATTGCAGATATTGATAATCTAGAAGGTCCATGAAACTATAATGTTGTCCTTACCTAACATGTTTCCTTTCAATATTTTTTTAAAAGACCAAGGCATGTGTAGAATGTGAGAGGTAAATCCTAGTAACATACAATCATGAATTCATTAAAATACATCATCCATGTAAACCATTAATTATAGTTTGAAAACTCATTTTTTAAAATGATACATTGAATTTAAATCATTTTAAAATAAAAAAAATTATTTATAAATGCCTTTATAACTCTGAAAATAAACCAAATTATTGAATATGTAAAACAATTCTCAATAAAGAAATGAAGCAACACAATATAACAAGATCAATACAACCACCCATGTAATCAACATGGCCATAATAATTACCACCATCATGTAGATGAATAATAGAAAAATATAATGAAAATATCATATCATTACAAATAAAATAATTATTATCATGAATCAAGAATAAAAAACCATCTAGGAATAAGTTATATTAAATAAGGGATCTAACCATTAGGGTCTAGCTTAAATCTAAGTCAAACATTTCCTATCACATTAATAAAGATATAAAACATTTTCAATCTCTACTAGAATTCCCTAGTCCAATCCATAATTTCAAGGGTACTTTTAGTATTCATTTCTTTATTTGGAAAGCTCCACCAGTCTCCCCTAAATAATCACAAAATCCATTGGATAGAGCAGTCAATATACTTTAATAAATAAGCTATGGTTCTTTTTTTTCTATGTCATCCACACATTCTCCAAAGGTCTATCACGTGTTATATAAGTCCAAACACATAAAAAAACACAATTGATAATCATATAATAAATTAAAATTCAATTTTATTATATTTTCCATTACTATAACAAGTAAATAACATTAATCCAAGAAACAATTCAACAAAACACTCTAAAAAATTCAACTGAAAAAATAAAAACTCTCTTTTCCATTATAATAAACATATTTTGTGTATCAAAGGGAATTCCTATTTAAAATTAACATTATACTATTAAATTTGAAACCCATTTGAAAATTAATAATAATCATGGATTAACAATCGATCATAAATAAAATTTGGGTATATTATATATACATAATCTAAGTGAAATTTTAGGACCTCTATGGCACACGTTTATTTTATTTTGAGCCCTAAGTTGGTTAATTTTTGTTTTAGAAGTGTTGCTGGATCATAGTTTAATTTTTTTATTTTTGGAAATTATGGTGAAAATTATTAGGACCACAACTGTGTTGGATTATTTGGGGTTTCTGTGATTCTCCAGTGTGAAACAACTACGATTTGAAAGTACAATAGTTGGGAATGTTCTCAAGTGGAATTCACATGGATACTTTTATCCAACCAATACCATATGGATCTTACAACACCATTTTATAGGTTTATGTGACTCTAAAATGGATTATAATTAAATATTATTCCATTGAGATTATTTATGGTACATCTAATAGGGGAATAAACTTCGGCATGTTGGGAATTACTAGTCTATAGTGATGCTTTTTTAGAAATTTCTAATAACTAAATTGTCACCTGATCTTTTTTGTGGGGAAAGCCAGCTTTGTGAAGTCTTAGTGAGGTGTTTTAATTTATCTATTAGGATGGTTACCCTCTATTAAATATATTTCTCTCTTTAATTTAGTTTGAAATTAGATTGTGAATATTTTAGGAATGTATTTCGGCAAACATCATTCATCATAAAGTGGATTAGTGTGACCCATACCTTCTTGGGACTGCTCTTTATGTAACTATTCTCATAAAGACCACATCAATTCCTCTCCCATAATCAGTCTTTGAGGCTTCAAGGTCATCATTCTTCGTGAGGTTGATGTATGTATCTTATCATCTATCCCATGTTGTTATCGTGTTCTAATAACAATCGTATATTTTTAAATAAATAAGTTGATTTTATTACGATCAATGATAGGCAATATTATATATGATATATATGGAATTGTTTTTAGTATATATTTTCATGGAAAATTATTTCTAAATATTAAATCTAGACTTGATGAAATGCCTCTAAGATTTATATGAATTGAAAATAGTTGTTTAGGCTTGAAATTTGTTATGGAGTTACTATGGGGATGTTTTATAAAATGTATTAATTATTTAATTGAAATATATTGAAAATATATAGAACATTGTTAAATATTGGGTTAGGAGAATAAATTTACATAAGTGAACAATAGCGGTGAATGATGTCACTATTATAGGTTCTTGTGATTCAATGGTTACTAGTGGGTAGCCTTTTTGGAGATCACGATTTATGTATATTAGTATTCACTTATGTATTGTAGTTTTTCTTGGACTGTATTAGTCATGCACTCCCCTATTTCAAGGATTTCCATTTAGTGTTTTTTGGATTGATTATGGGAATAATTATTTGAAATTATTATTTTCTGACATGATATGGGTATTAATTCTTGAAAACCAAGTTTATTTATGTACCTACACTTCATGGTTAAATTATATGTCATGTTTCATTTCATATTTGAATATTGACTGTTTTTAAAAGAAGAATAAAGTATTATATTGTCCCAAAAAGAAATGATTTCTCTGGAAATGTTTCTAAAATATGATTTTTAAGAACTAATAGATGCATATGGTTAGACATTTTATTGGTTTCTAGTTGTTTCCAACTGGGATTGTTTTCCTCAAGCACTGTATACGCCTTTTTTGTATTCAATCTTAGTTTTTTCAAGATTCATGTAAATGGAAGATCATCACGTAAAGGACATATCTCCAAGTTTTTGTTTCCTTCTGGTGGGTTGGGATAGTGGTGACATATGGACCTGTGGAAATAGACATTTGGGTTTCTTTATGTTCTATGTTGTTGGTCATTAATTTTTTTTATCTAGACCTTTTAACTGAATTATTGGATTATAAATTTATGGATTATTTGTTTTGACATGTCTTGTTTTATGGTCTTTGTCACGACCCGTCCTCAGGACCCGTGTTGTGACTACCCCAAGCCCGCCTTCCATAGGCCAGGGGCTGGAAACTAGAACCAAGGCGTAAATCCCTACAAAAAGGGGAATTCATTGATTTATAAAGTAAACAAACACCACAGAGTAAGAAAGCATAAGTATACACTAAGTTAAACTGGGTACAAGAGAATGTGATGAAAGGTAAATGAGCCAGAATACAAACCCAACTAAAAAGTACAACTACAACTGAAAGTAAAGTACAACTCAAAGAACAACAGCTGAAAGGTGAAAAGCCGCTCCTGGATCGTCCTCTGGCTTCCTACCTGAAGGGTAGGTACAGATCTCCTCCTCAGCACTCCACACTCATCCGTCTCCTCCGGGTACCGACTGGTCGTGAAGTCTTCCTTCGGGCACCGTCTCAACGTGATATCCACCTTCGGGCACTGAGTCGTCATGAGATCCTCCTCCAGGTACCGTCTAGCTCTACAAGCCTCAACCTCGATCAGTGATGTCCGTCATCTGCAACCAACACAATGTTGTGTGGGAGAATCCCGTGCATGGGTGAGTATACGATACTCAGTAGGGTCCCCGAGACCCCTGAAGGTCTCCCAGAATCCACAAAGGATAATCCACAAAGGAAAGATTCAATCACGAAGTAACATCCAACATTACTTAGGTATATGCCCATACATATACCTAAGTCATCAATTCTAGTTCGGCTCCAACATCTGAGCCCAAGTTCGATCACGTCCACATAGGATAGTAAAACCCAATCCACACAGGAAAGCACAACCCAATCCACATAGGAAAGAAAGTCAATCATATCGAAGATAATGATTGAAAGTCAAGACTTAGCTCACACAGGTATACATCATTTGTAAAGAAAAAGGAGATGATCAGATGTAGTTACTGATTCATCTTGCTGGGACCCACGTAGGATACAAGTATTGTAGTCATCACCACCGAACCCACAGAGGATTCTAGTATGGTTATCGTCGTCGTCGAACCCACGAAGGATTCCAGTATGAAAAATCTTCACCGTCGAACCCACGAAGGATTCCACTATGGTTGTCATCGTCGTCGAACCTTCGGAGGATTCCAGTACGAAAGTCTTCACCGTCGAACCCAGAAAGGATTCCAATACGAAAGTCTTCACCGTCGAACCCATAGCAACTTGGGAACTCTTCCTCTATCAAGTACAATGGGTCTGCCGCTACAACCAAGCGCTTCCCACTAACCTTGGACTGCTGTAGTACTCCACCTTTCAAGTACTGTGGGCCTACTGCTACAAGAAAGCGCTTCCCACCATGGGTATGTCGTTATAACCAAGCGCTCCCCCTCATAGCCTACAGAGGTACTCCTCCTGTTGAGTACCGTGGGCCTGCCGCTACAACCAAGAGCTCCTCCGCCGTGGGTCTGCCGCTACAATCAAGTGCTCCCCATTGGGCTATCGAAACACTCCGAGTCGATCGATCAGCAGTCGTCAAGTCTCAGCCAGCTCTAGGATTTCCGGACACAGCACGCTCGTTATAGGAGGGTCTGCTCCATGAGCCAAGAGGTCGATACATCAATTTTCACGTAGACCAGAGTTTATGTATCCCAAGGTTCCGTCTCGTTGATAGGAACACAAGGCGACAGACGACGCGTCAATCGAATGCCCAGTCTGAGAGTTATTAGCCTTTTTGTCCCAGGAGCCCGGTTGGATTCATGTACGAACCAAACTGTCCGTTTCTCAACTATACCCTAAAATCACATAGGGTATACCCATAGGGACTGTTTCTCAACGTGATCACCAATGTCGCTGACGGTTCGTCAAACGGACATCTGGTCTGAAATTTAACAGTTTTTCCGTTCCAGGGGGCCGGTTGGATTTTGGGTACAATCCAACCCAGCCATACATCAACTACATCAAAACCTCATGTGGAGTAATCCAAAATGTTCGTCTCACTAATATGAATCCAACAAAGTTGATGGTACGTCAATCGGGTGTTCGGAGCTCAAGTTATAGGCGTTTCCGCTCTAAGGGCCTGGTTGGTCTCGTGTTCGAACCAACCCGGTCGTACCCAAAGTTCATTGAAACCTTGAGTGCAATACACTAAAACTACCGTCTCGATCCAATGATTGCATCTCAACACACGGTGCATCGATCGGAGGCCCATAGCCCAAGATACATGCATTTTAACGAAACTTTCCGGTTTTAGGGGGGTTTGGGCCCGGGCCGACCCGGCCCAATACCCCCTGGGTCAGCCCAACCCGGGTCGACCTGACCCGAGTCCAGGTCTGGCCCATTAGGGTGCGGCCTGGCCTGGTGGGCACCGCCCAATCCAGCCGGCGCGGCACGGCCCGGTGCGACTGGTTGGTCTGGCACGGGCGCGACCCGCGCGTCCAGTCATCTCGGCCAATTGGCCGAGCGGGATACGGAGGGGGAGGTGGGCGCAGACCCTCCCCTTGATTGAGAACCCCCCCCCCCCCCCCCCCCGCATGGGGGCCCAGCCCTTTTCCAGCCGGGGGTTACGAACCCCAGATTTCTCGGAAACCAGTCGGCCGGTTTGGCCGGCCGGTATGCCACCACGGGACCCACCTCTTGGGTCTCGTCCTCCTTGCGCATGCGGCCGGCAGTTCCGGTCGCCGCTCCCCGCACCACCACGGCCTTGTCCAACCAGCATGGTGCGACGACACTGCGCTCCTATGCCATGGCCCGGCTCCGGCCGTGGCCTCTTCGCGGTTCTCTGGCGCTGCGCGACGGCGCCGCGGCCCAACTCCGGCCGCAGCTTCGTTCGACCTCAACGGCGCAGCGCGACGGCGCCACGCTTCTTCGCCGCATTTCTCCTTGTTTCCACGCAGTGTCTTTTCACCACACCACCTTCGTACGAGCCGTAAAGAACACAACAAAAAAGGGGGAGGAGGGTCGGCCGTGCTCGTGTGGTCCGACCTCCTCCCGTTAAATTGATAACAAGTAGCCCAAAGAAATTGACGACGAATGGCAAGGAAAATTCACAAAGAAATTCAAACCCCTACCTCAACAACAGTGATGGAGGTCGGAGTTGCATTTGATGGCATCGGCGTACGTCCAAGGTGGGTGGTGTCTCACACCGGCTGTAGAGAGGAGAAGAACGGCACGTCAAGCACTCCTTGTGGTGACGACCTTCTTTGTCGAGGTCTTGACGTTCATCGCATTCTCCAACGAAGAAGATAGGTTCTATCTCCTCCAATTCCCCACACAACCAACCAACCCCCAAATAAAATAAGACTCTTCTAATTTTATTACCCAACCCATGCATTTCCAAAATTCAATATTTGAATTAACTTAACTTAATTAATCTTGATCTTGTCAAAATTAAATGGGGTAAAGTTGGAATCATTAATGAGAGGGTGTGTCACATAATTAAAGTGGGGGTTTTAGAGATGTTAGGGAATTTGAAGGGATGGGGCTCATGTGGGCCCCACCTCACTTTTATCCTCACATGGGTGGTTAGTTCCACCCAACCTCCATCCTTAGGATTTAACCACTTTAAAGAAATAAAATTAGTAGCACAAATTTTATTTCTCTATGGTCTTAATCCACAAAATTAAACAACTCTCCCTGAGGAAACACAACTCTGAAATGGACTTTTTAATCAATTACCGGTGCTTCGGTTTCATCAGTGCCCTCAGATTTCAATTCCAAGCACTGATTCAATAGTTAGGAAAACCCACTCATTCGTTCACTGAACGTACCCGAGCTAAACATTGGAAATTGATTCTGGGCACACTGGGCCTTGGATTTAGGTGTCATCAGATACTGCGTACTTGAAAAATCCCAAAGAAAAATAAGAAAAAAATTTCCCTTGAAATTTACGGGTCATTACATTACTCCCACCTCAGGGCTTTACGTCCCCGTAAAGATACATCACAAAATAGGGAATCAAAAGAGGGTACTGAGCACGCATCTAATCCTTACGCTCCCAAGTGCTCTCCTAGAGGTTCCCATGCTTCTATATGATGCGCACTAGAGGAATCGACCGCCCACGTAGGACCTGCTCTTGTCGATCCTCGATCTGCACCGGGACCTCCGCAAAAGTCACCCCATCGTTAATGAAAACTCTCCATGGTCGATGATATGCAGCGGGTCATGCACGTATCTCCTCAGCTGAGATACGTGGAAGACGTCGTGCACCTGGTGGAACTGAAGTGGTAGTTCCAGGAGGTAAGCCACCCCACCTATCATGCTGAGAACCTGGATGGGTCCGATGAAGCGCAGAGATAACTTGCCGCTGTAGCTAAAACTCCGTAATCCATGTCGAGGTGAGACCCATAGGAAAACATGGTCACCGTCCTTGAACTCCAGTAGTCTCCGCCTCCTATCAGCACAAGACTTTTTTTGGCTCTAATCCGTCCTCATCCGCTCTTGGATGACCTGGACCTTCTCAGGTCCTACAAGAGTTGATAATATTTCATCTTTTCCGATAAGATAAATCCTGTCTCATCCCCAGGATGAACCACATTCTTCGCCTAATACAGTCAATCCCGACATGGATTATACTAATCCACACAAAGGATGACTTCGTAAGGCCTCGACGCTACTACCAAGAGATCCAACCGTTACTCGCGCCTCCAAGGGTTGAGTCACACTGTCGGCATCAGTGTGTGGTCACTGGGTTTCCTCCAGTAGGAATATCAAAAGTGAGGGTGAATTCAACACTTTAAATTGGAACCTCTTAGTAACAACATAAAGAGAGGACATTAAAGTAAATGCAAAAAAGAAAGGTGTCTTTTATTACAGCAGCTCAATGTACAAAGACACAAAGCATCCACAAACAGACATCAACAAAGATAGAAGCAACATGAACAAAATTCTTCATGTCTGGAGCTAGTCCCACTCTTATCCATCTGTTCCCGGAGCTCCATGTTCGTAGGCCTCAGCTGCCTGAAGCTGAGCTCTCCATTGTCCACCCATTCCCTACGGTCGGGGTGGTCTTCCGGGGTTGTGGTGGTGGTAGGGCCTCAAAGTGTCGCCCACCACCCGCTGCACAGCCATATCCCCTACCTCGGTCTCCTGCTCTTTGATATCCTCCCCAATCGAACCTCTTCATCTGCCTGGGAGGTCCTTCGTTTATCCGCTGGTCATCTATATGGCGGGTCAGGCAGTCACGTGCCATGTGACCAACCCCTCCGCAGGAGTAACACTGCCCGCTCTTGGTAAGCCGTTCTCCACCCCGGGTGCCTCACACACACGATCCTATGTCATGCGGTCGATCACCTATAGGTCTGGTCTTCTTGGACCTCTGCGTCATCTGTCTACTGCCCGCTACAGAAGACTCTGCCGCATGCCGGCTAGTGGTGGGTCCTGCTGCTGGAGACTGCTCAGTAAGGAAACTCTCCACTAAGAGGGCTCGCTCCAACACCCATATCTGCGTCAGGATGCTATGAGTAACAACTGAAGCTCTAATATCTCTTTTGAGTCCCTGCTCGAAGGTTTGGGACCTGAAGAATGAGTCCCATACCATATCTGTAGAGTAACGCGAGAGATCGGTGAACCTCACTGAATAATGCACCACTATCATGCTACCCTACTGAAGATGCAGTAGCTCTTATAAACGCACTACTCGAAGGGTGGATGGAAGAAACTCTGCATGGAACAGGCTCTCAAAGTCTGCCCACATATGTTTCGCCTATTCATGCATCAAGAGCATCAGGTTCCACCATCTGCCTACTTCTTCCTGAAGGAGGCTGGCAACAAGGATCACCATAAAGTCTGCTGGCGTCCCTACTAGCCTGAAGACTCTCACCACACCCTCCATCCAATCCTCAGCCACCTATGGGTCTGTCTCTCCCCAGAACCTGGGTGGTCTCTGGTGCTGGAACTCATGCAGTGCGCTCAAGTGGCGTGCATCGCCTATTGCCGGGGATAGTGGCATCGGTGGCCCAATGGGTGGTAGTACCGCTAGTGCCTCCGCTGGTGCCTCAACTGAAAGAGGGCCCTGTACTGAGGCCTCTTCGCTCGGTGGGATGTCTGTACGTACAACTATCGGGGCTCTATCTGGTCGTCTGCAAGGAGGCATCCTGAAATAACAGATGCGACACGGTCAAAAGACTATACCTGGTGAGCTAACCCGGTTTGAGCTGATTTAAAATAATCTTTTTAAAACACACACACAATCAGTGTTTTCGTGCACTGAGTCGGAAATCCGAAGTCAGGGTCTTGGTGTATGGATACGTCAGCCATCGCACCAACAATGGACTCCCTGAATTGAAAACAACACTTAATACCCTTAACACTATTTCTTCTCAGAAAGAAAAATCAGAGTCCTGAGTTCTGTGGTAGAACCGAACTCCTCTGATACGATTTTTTCACAAACCATCCTCGGGACCCGTGCCGTGACTACCCCAATCCCACCTTCCATAGGCCAGGGGATGGTGACTAGCACCAAGGCGTAAATCCCGACAAATGGGGAAGGCATTTCCATTATAAAGTAAAAAAACACCACAGAGTAAGCAAGAAGAAATAAACACTAAGTAAAACTGGGTACAAAAGAATGTTCTGAAAGGTAAATGGGCCATAATACAAACCCAATTGAAAAGTACAACTACAACTGAAAGTAAAGTACAACTCAAAGAACAACAGCTGAAAGGTGACAAGCCGCTCCTAGATCGTCGTCCGGCATCCTACCTGAAGGGTAGGTACAGATCTCCTCCTCAGCACTCCAAGTCTGTCCGTCTCCTCCGGGTACCGAATCGTCGTGAAGTCCACCTCCAGTCACCATCTCGATGTGATATCCACCTCTAGGCACCGAATCGTCGTGAGATCCTCCTACAAGTACCATCCATCTCTACAAGCCTCAACCTCGATCAGTGATGTCCATCGTCTGCAACCAACACAACATAGTGCGGGCGAAGCCCGTGCAGGGGTGAGTATACGATACTCAGTAGGGTCCCCGAGACCCCCGAAGGTCTCCCAGAATCCACAAAGGATAATACACAAAGGAAAGATTCAATCACGATGTAAAATCCAACACTACTTAGTTATATTCCCATAAATGTACCTAAGTCATCAATTCCAGTTCGACTCCAACATCCGAGCCCAAGTTATATCACGTTCACACAAGATAGTACAACCCAATCCACACAGGAAAGAACAACCCAATCCAAATAGGAAAGCAAGTCAATCATATCGAAGATAATTATTGAAATTCAAGACTCAGTTCACACAGGTATACATCATTTATAAAGAAAAAGGAGCTGATTAGATGTAGTTACTAATTCATCTTGCTGGGATCCACGTAGGATACGAGTACGGTAGTCATCACCGCCGAACCCACGGAGGATTCCAGTACGGTTGTCATCATCGTCGAACCCACAAAGGATTCCAGTATGAAAAATTTTCACCATCGAACCCATGAAGGATTCCACTACGGTTATCATCATCGTCGAACCCACGGAGGATTTCAGTACAAAAGTATTTACCGTCGAACCCACGGAGGATTCCAATATGAAATTCTTCACTATCGAACCCATAGCTACTGGGGAACTCCTCCTCTATCGAGTACAGTGGGCCTGACACTACAACCAATCGCTTGCCACTAACCATGGACTGTTGTAGTACTCCGCCTGTCGAGTACTGTAGGCCTACTGCTACAACCAAGTGCTTACCACCATGGGTATGCCGCTACAACCAAGCGCTCCCCCTCATATCCTACAGAGATACTCCTTATGTTGAGTACCGCAGGTCTACTGCTACAACCAAGCACTCCTCCGCCATGGGTCTACCGCTACATCCAAGCGCTCTCCACTGGGCTATCAAAACACTCCGAGTCGATCAATCAACATTCATCAAGTCTCAGCCCGCTCTAGGGTTTCCGCACACAGCTCGCTCGTTCCGGGGGGGGGGGGGGGGTCTGCTCCACGAGCCAAGAAGTCGACACATAAACTTTCACGTAGACCAGAGTTGATGTATCCAATGGTTCCGTCTCGTCGAAAGGAATACAACGCGACAGACGACGCGTCAATCGAACGCCCAGTCTGAGAGTTATTAGCCTTTTTGTCCCAGGGGCTCGGTTGGTTTCATGTACGAACCAAACCAACCGTATCTCAACTATTCCCCTAACTCACATAGGGTATACTCATAGTCACCGTTTCTCAACGTGATCACCAATGCCACTGACGGTTTGTCAAACGGATGTCCGGTATGAAAGTTAACGGCTTTTCCGTTCTAGGGGCCCGGTTGGATTTCAGGTACAATCTTTCCCGGTCATACTTCAACTGCGTCCAATCCTCAAGAGGAGTAAACGAAAGGGTCTTTCTTACTAATAGGAATCCAACAAAGTCTACGGCACGTCAATCGGACGTCCAGAGCTTAAGTTATAGGCATTTCCGCTCCGAGGGCGCGGTTGGTCTCGTGTTCGAACCAACCCGGTCATACCCAAAGTTCTCCAAAACCTTGACTGTAATATACCGAAACGACCGTATCGATACAAGGATCACATCGTAACTGACTGTGCGTCGAGCGGATGCCCGTATCCCAAGATAAATGCATTTTAACAAACCTGTCCGGTTTTAGGGGGGTTTGGGCCCGGACTGACCCACCCCAAGACCCCCTGGGTCGGCCTGAACCGGGTCGACCCGACCCGGGTCTAGGTCCGGCCTATTAGGGAACAACCCGGCCCAACCGGCGCGACACGGCTCGGTACGGCCGGTTGTCCTGGCGCGGGCGCGGCCCGTGCGTCCAGTCAGCTCGGCCAATTGGTCGAGCGGCATATGGAGGGGGGGGGGGGGGGGGCGCAGCCCTGCCCCTTAATTGAGAACCCACCTCCCCCCCTTGCATGGGGGGCCTTCCCTTTGACAGCCGGGGGTTACGGCCCCCAGATTTCTCAGAGACCGGCCGGCTAGTGTACGACCGCGGGACCCACCTCGCGGGTCCCGCCCTCCTTGCATCGGTGGCCGGTGGTTCTAACCACCGCTCCCCGCACCACCGTGGCCTTAGGCCGCTGCCTTGTCCAACCGGTGTGGCGCGACGGCGCCGCGCCCCTTCGTCGCGGCCCAACTTCGGCCGAGGCTTCGTTCAGCCTCAACAGTGCCGTGCTTCTTCGCCGCATTTCTCCTTGTTTCTGCGCGGTGCCGTTGCACCGCGCCACCTTCGTTCGAGCCGTAACGAACACAACAAAAATAGGGGGAGGAGGGTCGGCTGTGTTCGTGCGGTCCGACCTCCTCCCGTTAAATTGATAACAAGTGGCCCAAAGAAATTGACAATGAGTGGAAAGGAAATTTCACGAACAAATTCAAACCCCTACCTCAACAACAGTGATAGAGGTCAACGTTGCGGTTGAAGGCATCGACATACGTCCAAGGAGGATGGTGTCTCAGACCAGCTGCAGAGAGGAGAAGAACAACACGTCAATCACTCCTTGCAGTGACGGCATTCTTTGTCGAGGTCTTCACGTTCTTCACGTTCTCCAACGAAGAAGACAGGTTCTATCTCCTCCAATTCCCCAAACAACCAACCAACCCCCAAATAAAATAAGACTCTTCTAATTTTATTACCCAACCCATGCATTTCCAAAATTCAAAAGTTCAATTAACTTAACTTAATTAATCTTGATCTTGTCAAAATTAAATGATGTAAAGATGGCATCATTAATGAGAGGGTGTGTCACATAATTAAAGTGGGGGTTGTAGAGATGTTAGGGAACTTGAAGGGATGGGGCTCATGTGGTCCCCACCTCACTATTAACCTCACATGGGTGGTTAGTTCCACCCAACCTCCATCCTTAGGATTTAACCACTTTAAAGAAATAAAATTAGTAGCACAAATTTTATTTCTCTGTGGTCTTAATCCAAAAAATTAAAGAACTCTTCCCGAGAAAACACAACTCTGGAAAAGGACTTTTTAAGCAATTACCAGTGATGCGGTTTCATCAGTGCCCTCAGATTTCGATTCCGAGCAACAGTTCAAAAGTTAGGAAACCCCACTTGTTCGTTCACTGAACGTACCCGAGATAAACTTTGGAAATTGATTACGGGCACACCGGGCCTCGGAATCAGGTGCTGTTAGATACTACGTACTCGTAAAATCCGAAAGAAAATTAAGCAAAAATTTCTCCCTTGAAATTTATGGGTCTTTAGAGTCTTATACTATGGCAGTAAAATTGTTTCTATCTTATCATATATATGTTGTATGGTGAAATC
This sequence comes from Viscum album, assembly GCA_963277665.1. NCBI lineage: Eukaryota > Viridiplantae > Streptophyta > Magnoliopsida > Santalales > Viscaceae > Viscum > Viscum album. The sequence goes on along the minus strand of OY728149.1, from coordinate 107,190,753 downwards.
ATTCCCTCGTTTAATTATAGTTGCTTATTGAAAACCCATGGTAATCAAGAACATGCATCAAGTCATGGGTCATTTTAGGATAGGGTAACATAATCAGTTTATCCTATTTCGTTTATTACAAAATGGTATCAAATGGGGTTATCATTAAATCTAACTTTTATCCTTGGGTAACTCCCTCTTGTATTAGGGGGTTGGTGATAGATTTGAGGTTGGACTATCAAAAATAAAGATGTGGTGTGGGGATATACCTAGAAAACAAAAATTCATGAAAAACATTTATTTATAATGAGATGTTTGGGGGTATCTATAATCCCTTTTTATAATTTTATCATTTGGATTAAATACCCTAAAACTCAGTTTATGATTAAGACATTTATTTCTCTTCTTGATGGTTATCATTATTATTGATTTTATAATATGTATCCTACAATAATGATATCTTTTAATTCTTGAGAGGAATATTTATAGTGGTCATTGTAGGTGAATATTCCAAAAAATCAGTATTTGTGGTAATTATATTCCACATGGTCCAATCCATAGGCCAGGTTTCCAATTTTTTACCGTAACAGAATGTGGACCTTCTTTCACAATCAATAAGAAGCATCCATTGATATCTCATGGAGAAAATGGAAAAAATTAGTTAATTGATTGGATTGAGAGGATTGATAGGATTTCCATAACTTTAAAACTTCCTAATACTCCAATTTAAATTTCATCACTTATATTCTTTATAGGCTGGAAAGGAGTTTCTGAAAATATTTTATGAATGAAATGATACACGGAGATCTCACCTTGAATACAATCATGAGCACACTCAGAAAATAATTATATCTTGAGACACCGAAGGTAGAAAATGAATGATAGTCAGTTACTATGGATCAAGGAGATCATTCTATCATCTATTGTCCTCCATGTTTTACTATAATGGTTCACTTATCTAAGAATATTATTCATAATTAATATCCCAATAAAAAGTAGTTTGAGATGAATTTGAGACCAGATATTCAGTATATATATATTCTCATGTTCTTAACATAATTTATGAAGGTTGCAGAAAATATAGTAATGGTTGATATATATCCAAAATTTTGAAAGGAATTTATAGAGAATCAATGAGAGAAAGAGGTATCCAGATTTCAATTTATTTCTAGAAGTGGAATTATGGGGACTCGCACTAATGAGTTAGAAGGAATATGCGATGAATATCACGGAAGGGGTATGTGATCTGTTATCAATGTGGAATAATGAAAAACCTATAAATTGAATATAAAATAGAATCCACAGCGTTTCATATGTGGTAATAATGTTATAATCTTCAAGATTTCTATGATAGAGCATCCCAGGGAAGAAGAGTTTAGTCCGCCTTAAGAAAAGGAAATTAATTAGATTAGATTTTTGAAAATGTGTAGGATTATAAAATCGTTGCATGAGTGATTCTTAGGTTGTGAATAATGGGAATAATGTTGTTTAAAGTAAGTATATAGTGGACTGTACACCGTTTTAGGAAAATTTTGGATGGAGAATTAAATAAGAAGTGCTTTATTTTGCAGTGTGTTTTCTTTTGTTGTCAAAGTAGATAAATCAATTCACTTTGTAAATGACATGAAAACCAGAAGATGTTCTTTATATTTTTATTTCCCAAATATTATATGTTTGGAGACTTGTTATTAATTACATATAAAGGAAATGTGGTGGGGGATGTTTTATGCCATTCATATTCAGTTATGGTTAGAGAGAATTATGTTTCTAGATAATAGGGAAGTTGTAGTACTTTCTATTGAAAATATGTTGATGCTAAAGGTGTTCGATCGAATAAAATTTATCATGGAAGATATGGTTCATGAGGAATTAAGATCTTTTTTGAATGATCCTGATGATAGTGCAGAAACATTAGTAGGATTACCAAATAAAATTTTAAGGTGGCGTCATTTTACAGTGTTTTCAATTTTTTTGTGACAGAAATTTGGGGGACACAAAAATGTGCTTTTTGAGAAGAATAGTCCACGCACGTTTGAAGATGTCTTGGTATTTTGGGAGAAAGAAAAGTTCCAAGATATGAACATTAAAATATGGAAAAGGAAATACTCAAGAGAATGATTTTTTTGTGCGCAACATTGAAGGGTGTTTGGAATGTTGTGCTGTAGGCATGATTCAAGGCCAGAACATAAAAAAATAGAAAATGCGTGAAGTGCATGAATGATTCAAGAAGTGAATGAATGATGAAGATGGTGAGAAAAATACTTGCCCACCCAATTCCATTTCATGAGTGGTTTTCTGTGATTCATTAGGATATTATGCAACACGTCATTATTTTCACGTGTGGGGGTCGGCGATGACTATAAATAACTGGTGAACCCCTCTAATTTGACAAGATTGACAAATACAAAGATCATGATCTCTGAATCATGGAATAGTTTTATATAAAGTGATTTGCATGAAATTAATATAGTTCTGTGTTAGAACAAGAAGTTGAGTACAAGAAGAGAGTTTTAAAAAATATTGAAGTTGATTTCAAGAGGTGTTTTGAGACAAAAGTCAAATCATGCATGAGAGGAATAAAATTTTAATGCAATACACATGAAAGCGTGCCTGAATGATTTTATTTGGGAATAAGTTGTAATTTGTGTGCAAAGTATTTCTTACCACCTTTGTGTATGAAAGATAAAAAACATTTTAAAAGATCAAACTATGATAGCTGATTAAGAATAAGTGAAACATTTCTTTATATTTGTGATAAGGGGGTTCACACATGCTTGAGGATTGTTTTCCAGGTGATAGAAAATTGTAAGGGTATATCCTAATCAATTTATTCGAGAACAAAAGATTTTTTTTCTAGTGAATTGTGTGGTGTAGTATTGTTTTTGTGCCATACAATTGACATATCTACTCTTGTTGAGTAGTAAAACATGAAAATATTTTTTTCTATTCAAGTGTGTTTTGATTGTGTTCAGTAGTGAAAGAAATATTTAATAGTAGGTGAATGTTGTTTTAAAAATAAGGAATCATTAAAGAAAAATACATTACTGATTCACCCCCCCCCCCCTCTTCTTAGTGATACATGGATCCTCACTGGGCAACTTCACACCAGTGGATTTAGAGTCAAGACTAAATACCATGAAATTTATGTTTTTTATTCATATTCTATGGTTATATCATTATTTGACTCTAGTGACACATATTCTATTGTCTCATCCAAGATTAATGATGTTTTTTTATTTTTCATCTTATTCCTTGTACGAAGATTGTTACCAATTATTTGGAATGAATTCAGATCATGGTTTTTGATTTATCAAGTGTGGGGAAATGATTTCTAACCACAAAATAGTATGGTATTTTCAGGTTATTGATTTATATATCACTGATCTTTTGAATGATTATCTATAAAGACCAAATCAGTTGATATCATCAATATATTTACTTTCTTTCTTATGATGGATACAATCATGAATTTTAGGGTGCATGGGATCCGATATTTTAAAGTGTGGGTCATAAATTCCCTATGTTTGAGATAATCCCATTTTAGTTTTTATATATAATTCTTGATGATATTGATCAACTTATCGGTATCCCTCTCATTGTGGTGGTGACTGGTTATCATAATGTTTTTTCATATGATTTCTCTATGTTATGACATCATAGGGAATATAGGTTTACTATATTTTATATTCAACAGATGAGACCCATTTTATTACCTATACATCATATGTAATATATATAATTATTGGAAATAATGGTTTATCTTGAGGGTCGTGAATCTATGGGATTTAATAATAATTGAATTTCATGATGGGAATTTTCCAATATTCTATTCATAGAATGGAAATATGATTCACAATAATTTTCTTGTTTATCGGAAACTCAACCACGTGAAAGTTATAAAAAAACACGTTTTCCTATGATTTATGGCCATTTATCAGCTAAAAGAATCCTACTGGTTTTGAAATATTAATATGATCATAACATATAGTCCAATGGTTAATTATTCTTATGATTTTATTTAAGAGTAGGTATCGTCATTGTGAGTATTTATTAAATTTTGTGGACTTTATAACACTCATATGGTATTTATGAATTTAGTAAATTGAATCTTCAATTGGTTATCAGATTCATTCAAGATTTTTTTTTTCTAGATGATAGCCATTTTTTATAGATAAAATTATTATTATGATTGGAATTTTAATATCATCCTTGGAATCATAAAATAAATTTTTTGTACGGGGTAATATTTAAATTTTAGGTCTATATTAAAATGGTGAATATAATGGACCATGTGATTTATGGGAAAATTTTCTTAGTGAATTCTAAAAATATTTTGGTAGTGATGTCTTGGGAGTATAAAAAATTGTGATTGAGATCTATAGTTTCTCAGAATTAGCTATTTATTAATAAAACAATGGTCGATATTTATTGTTTTCTAATGCATGTGATATGGGTGGAATATTATAGCTCTCATCAATTAAACCATTATGGGAAAACCTTTCCCATTCATGATACTGAGTTAGTGAATGTAATTCACACTCTTATTACTTTATGCCACTGCTCTGTAAGTAGTGGTTTACAATATTTTCAAAACATAGGATTTTGAAATATATCATCACATACAAGGATCTGAGATTCAAAAATAAGAAATGGGTATTGTAACATTAGTCCATTGATTTTGATATTTCATGCTCACAAAAAAAAATGAAAAAATGGTCAAATATTGATTAAGAAGAAAATTACAAATTCATGTAGTGATGGAATTAGTGGAAGAGTGGTTATTGATTGCATCTTTACAAAAGATGTTCTAGGATAAAGGGAGAGTGGAAATTTATGTAATACTATATTGTTATTAGGATAAGTCATCTATAGATTACCAGATTCGACAGGGATAGGATAAGGATATGGATTTCCAACACGTTATTATGATTCTTTATGGTTGGGATAACTTGAGTGAATGGTCCCAGTCTAACAGTGGGGTTTTTTGCATCCACGGTAGAATCATTATTTTAAGATACCAGATACATGAATTGATAGATAATGGAAACTGATATAATAGGCTGGTGAAACATGGATCTACCAATATATATCAATTTCAAAAAGTTCACTATTTGTTTCCAAGAATGATATGATTGATTGCTGATTTTGTGGCTTGATGCCTTATTTGTTAGAGATTTTCATTGTAAGATCTATGGACTATTATTTTGTTGTAAACATTCCCATTCCAATATGTAATGGGAATTAATTATTAGGATACCCCATAATCCTTGTGGTAAGTATATTAAATCTATTATTATTGATCGACGCATGAAATTAGTGCATTTAATACCAATAAAGAAGTAAAAAATGTAGAGGTTATTTGAATATTTTATGTTCTTGAGATTTTTAGTCTCCATGGTCTACCATCTACTATAATTTTAGGTATGTAATCTTTCTTCATATCATGGTTTTTGAGTGCGTTATGAGAAATTATGAATTATCAATTAAATTTGAGAAAACATATCATCACTGAGTCGATGTCTATTCGGATAAAAAAAATCAATATTCTTGAAGAAATTGTTTTTCAATGATTTCTAGACTACAGTGATTTAAGGGAGAAACATATACCATTTATAGAGTATTCCTATAATAATAGTTATTAGGATTCAATCAGGATGGTTCCACTTGAAGCATTTTATCAGAGGACTTACAAATAACGTATTTATTAGGAAATTATTAGATAATGGTTCATTGTTGGAATAAGCATCATTCAACATATGAAAGATATTTTACACTTGATCATGTGTAAGGTAGAGAATAATCAGAGTAATAAGAAATCATATACCTATTTTCAACATTGTCAATTGGAATTTGAGGTGGGAGATCTGTTTTTCCTTAGACTTTCACCTCAGTTAGAATATAGTTATTTGACGAGCTTGGGTAATTCCACATCATTTTATGTCACCCCAATTGAGATAAATGAGTTACACATGAAGGTGGATTATTGTTTAATCTTTACTACCCATTTCGCTTCTATACATGAATTTTTCCACATTTATCACCTGAATAAGCATCAACAAGACCACCCCTACCCCCACAAGAATGATTGTGAGTATGATGAAACTAAACACGACACATTCATGGTTGAAATATTTGTTCTAAATTAGGATTGAACGTATAATGTGATATGTGGAAATAATATCCCATTGGTTTGAGTGAGGTAAATGTTTTATAGGTATAGACATGAGACATGGGAGAATGAGACCTCGGTTAGTGGAATTATCAATTTTCAGGTTTTTGATCTTCAACCAATCAAGGGGATGAATGATTAATGTTGGGAAGATTTGTGATACATTACGGGTCACACAAATGTTCTATTTTGATCCATAAACTGGTTAATTTCAATTTCAGAAGTGATAAAGGTGCATAGTGTCCTAAAACTAGGTTCTAGAATTTTAAGTGAAAAACTGGTAGGACCACGGCCATATAGGAGGTCATAAAGTACTTTTGAGTCTCTTATGTGAAATAATTAGGGCCAAAATTCCTTATAGTAGGTCATAGTCATAGGTGTAATTTGATGGGATTATTCAAACCGAGCTCAAATTGTGGGACCTCACCATTCTAGGGTTGACAACATGGTGAGCCAAAATAGATTTTTCATCTACAACACAGAATGGATAGTCCCTGTGGTCGATCCCTAAGTTGAATTCACCACATCTTAGTGGGTAACACAAAGTTCTTGTGATAGTATTTTCATAATTTGAATCACCAAAACAACCGAATGATCTTTTAGGTGTTGTCACTCTAAACATGTGAATATTTTTTAAGGTGTTTTAATACACATTTTTACTCAGTTTCTATCAATTAAAAAAATTTACTCATTAATTTTTCATGAATTTCAAATTGAGTTTTTTTGTAAGGGTATATGGGTGTTTATATTTCATCAAGTAGTGTCTTAGGGTGACCCCTTTCTAAATGGGATTTACATTGTTGATATATTATTGTGAGGACCTTGTATCTTCCTCTCCCATGACCAGTATCAGATACAATGAGATTATCTTTATTCTTGATGCATGTGTTTCTATCATCAAATATATCCCTGGAAATGCATGAGTTATTATGATACTCCATTGGGTTTGAATAATAAAAATTATATTTTTATATCCATGAGAACAAATATTCGATTAAATGGATTTCAAATTGTTTTCAAAAATGATTTAAAAAAAATAGATTTTAATGTCAAATATGGATTTAATTAAATTAATCAATGAGGAATATTAATTGAAAGTGGTTCCTTGGGGTTAGAATTATTTTCCCCTTTCCATGGATTTTTTACTAAAATATTGGGTTAGTTTTCTTAAAATGTATTAATTATATATAGAATAATAGGAGACCATGGTTTGTCGAAATTGACTAAACTTATAATAACCATGTTAGATTAATCTATCCCTAAAATAGGTGTTCACGATGTCATGGTTACTAGTAGATAGGATTACCAGGTAAAATGGTTCATAGACATTATGATTCACTTAAGTCATCTGGTTTTTAAATGTTTTAAATAATTGTTTTACCCTCATGTAGTGGATATCCCATTGTTTTTTTTGGATTCATGATGTACATGTTTTTTTATATTCTTATTTTCCCACTCTATATGTATAATAAATAATATATCCTGATTTATTATTCAATTTATTCCTCATGAATATATGTTAGTTCTAATTGACTTGATCATTAGAATAATGATTTTTTTTGTAAAAGATAGCCAATGGATAATCTTACTTGGGAAGGAGATAATTTCTCTTATAAATTATTTGAAATATATTTCATACAAAAATTAATGGATTAATATTGATAGAAATTTTATATATTCCTAGTGAAATCCTAATAGCCTCATTTTCTTCGCTCCCAAAAAATGCATTTAGGTGATTGAAAATTTTTTTTATAGGATACAAGTGAAGGGTGAAGTGTTATATTTAAGAATGATATTCTAGTTGTAATTTAATCCACTAGGATGAGAAAGTGGTGAAATATGGTGACGTTGAGATAGTGATACGGTTTGCTTTAGGTTCAATTTGGTTTTTCTATTAATTTTCATCAGTTGACATTATTATATAGATGGTGGATGTTGCCATTATGGTTTGGTTGATTTTAAATGTGATGTTTTATGGATATATTTTGTGATACTCTAATTGGTTCTATTCTAAAATATATCTATTATAGGGTGAATCCATTCCCAAATTTCTTTACATAATACCCAAGTGCTTCTCACAAGCCCACAGTGATAAATAGTGCTCTTTAGGTTTTGGGTCATGCCAATTTATGGTAACATTACACATTGACATGGGTATTTCTGTTACAAAAAATTTAACAAATGGATGTTATTGTTAAATAATGTGTTCATGCTTATCTATCACCGTCTTTTGTTTATAGGTTTTTGATATAATGGAGGTGGTATTATCATAAATCAATAAAAAGTTTGGGAGAATGCTTATCATCTCACATTCATGATAATCCTCGAGTTACCATAGGAATATTGAGGTTATATAACTTCCTTATTTATAATGATTTCCTTTAGCTTGATTTATCTAAAACAATTTACATGATAAATGATCCATGTTTTTCTCTCTATGGTTTTTGTTATCATTATTTCGATGAATATTGGTCCTTCAAGAAGATCATCATATAATTATATATATGAATATGTGGAGGGAACATCATTGGTGAATCCTTTTTTAGACTTGGTATTATTGGAATCTATACTCTGATGATCCATTATATGTGAAAAGTAATCAATATTTGACCAAAATAAAATCTTTTCCAGGAATTATAATTCATTGAGAATCATCCACATTTCTTTTATGGTGATAGGGGATCTTCTGAATTGGAATAATGGATTGGAAGAATTGGGAGGATTTTATTCTTCTTAAAAACATCATAATCCTCCATGGTTTGTTTATTCACATATATTATTCTGGGATTGGGATAAAAGTTATGAGAATATATTGTCCTAAAATAGTTCAATAATGATCACAAATGGACTAAGTTCAGTTAAGCCTCCAATGCACATCTCTATCTTGATACATTGAGTGTAGTGAATGCATGTTAGACTGTTTCAATGGTGGAGGGAGATTAATTATTCATAGAATACACTTATTTGTTTATTGAGGTGGTGTACTTTTCACAAACCTTTTTTTTCCAATTCCTATCTTGAGGTTTAGTGGTTTTTGTTTTTTTGTGGTTAGATATTTGGGTTATACAAATTTATATACTCCTACGAACCTTTTTATAGTTTGTAGAAATAGAATTTATGGTTGGGATTGATGTAGATGATATGATTGGATTAATGGGGAATCAGTACCAACATTAGCTTGCAAGAATTAATTTCCATTTCAGAAGAGGAAGAAGGGTTACTAGTACTAAGGTGGTGGAAGGAGAACGTCACAAATGTAAGAGAATTGATAGATGGTTTATTACTAATGTGGGAGAAATGAACAACGTCATCTTGACTATAAAGTAGAATGCATGGTTTATCACACCTGAGGTTAATCTAGTCATCTTCAGTGTTTCCGTGAGAGAGTGCCCCAAGACAGTAGGGTTGGATCCTCCTTTACAAAGCAATCTCTATTTTTACGAGATACATCAAAATGGATGGGATATAAACCAATATAATGTGATATTCTTGGGTTTCAAATAAATTAAGGAATGTGGTTTGACATATTTATAAAACAGTGTGTGTAATAGAGGATTTTGAGGTAATATCACCTACAATGGGAGATAAAATTATATATATATATATATAATATGGTTTTGGAATTACTTAATATCAGGGAATCTCAATCATTTATCTCATCCAAGAATATTAGTGTGTGAGTTATAATTCAGAGAGTATTCCTTTCACATTTACTGTTTCCACTCTATTGGGAAGTAATTTAGACTATGGAATAGATGTCCTAAGATTGGTTAATGATTTTTGATCATGAAAAAGTATGGGATTTGTGCTTCTCAATCATTACATATTAGATCTTTTTATTAGAATAGATTAAGTTATTACATATTAATCCTATATTGATTGTCATGGTTTGTTGAAACATTTAGATCAGTCGATGGATTCAATCATGTATTTCAAGGATAGTTGGATTCTAGATCTGAGAGAGAGGTTACCATTCTCCCTAGTGATGAGGTAATATCATGACATTTGTTAGAGATAATTCTTCATGTTTTTTGAAATATATCTTAGTATCCCAATTCTTGTGGTGTTGAAAAATTATCTTGATGTTTCTCCATATTGATTCATTGGGTTTCTACCATAGAGGTAAATCTTATTTACTATAAACTTTTTCTTGGAATGATTTTAATTTACATACATTCAAAAGTTATATAATACAAATATAATCAAAATAATTAATATTTAATCGTGAGGATCATGGATCTATGGTACTTTTTCATCAAATCATTTAATTTTGGGAATCACCAGTACTATTTTACAATAAGGTATATGAGAGCATCTAACATTGTGTTGATAACTAAAAAATAAAATAGGTAATAGTTAAGAGAAAATATTTATTACCAGAGATCTATGACATTTTCAATTAGCTCAATGGAAATTATTGGTTTTAAGAAATTGAATTAATATCATGTTTCTATTAGTTGTGGATCTAATAATAAGATATTATTTAGAAGAAATTAAAGATAAGGTATGTGAATTATGAGTATTTAGTCATGTTTATGGAATTTACTAATCCACCTATGATATTTATGGTTATATTTAATTTAATATTTCATATGTTCTTGGATAATATCATTGTTTTTTGGGTATGATATCCTTTTTTATTCAAGATTAGAGAAGCATAATGTTGATAATTTTAATATTATCCGTACAATATTAAAATAGAATCATCTATGCAGGAAACTATATAAATTTCAATTATGGATTCAATAGGTTCCATTTCTAGGCTATGTGATTTCTAAGAAGGGTGACTAAGATAATCCAAAGATGATTAGTATGGTGAGGTCTTGTTTGTATTCCATATATGTGTTTCAAATTTAGCTATTTTTGGTATTAGTTAATTATTATTGGTTCTTTGTGGGAGTCTTATCCATGAACACATATCATATAATATAATTAACTCAAATGGATATGATTTTTGTTTAGAGTGATAAGTGAGAAATATATTTTGAGCAGTTAAATGTTATTTTTATTTTTTATTGCTATTAATCCATCCTAGGTATGGTGTGGAATATGATGTGTACTTGTATGTTGTAGGTATGGGTTTTATTTGTGTTATGGTGTAGTGGAAAATAGTGGTAGCTTAGGGATGTCATTAATTTCCCCCCTTGAGAAGAAATAACCCATTAAATATCATTATTTTATGTTAGTTATAAAAAATGACAATACATGGAACCACAATCTCTTCTGGGAATGATCTATAGAATATTCAAACCATAAGAGTCTGAAGTAATTCGTTTCTTAGTGGGATATGAACGTGATATTGAAATATGGGGTGGATTTCCTTCTGAACTATTATTTTTATATTTCATCCACCACTGATAAATGATGTTTTGTCACATAATAGATTCCAGGGTATGTGATTGACAGTTGTTTTAGATAGCGTGCCTCACTTTATAACATTGTTTTGGATTCGATAGAAAAAATAGATAGGTTATTAGTCATATCTGATCCTAGTATGTTAGGATTATATTGATGGATAGACTAATAAAGGCATCCATATTCAATAAGACATGCTTCGGGAATGCATTCTTGAAAGGTGGGTAATTGGAGAAATATATTCCCCTAGTATATTTTTTCTATAACAATAGTTATCTAGTTTTAATCAGGATGACCCCATTTGAGGAATTGTATGAGAGGTCATACAAATCACCTCTTTATTGGGTAGGGATTGAAGAACTATACTTAGTAATACTGAGCGTCATTTAGGAGATGATAGATATTTTATTATTGATCAAGATAAGGCTCATGATAGATCAGATTCACCCGAAATCATAAGTTAATTAGTGTGTTAATCCATAAAAATTTGATGTATGTAATTTGGTTTTACTTATAGTTTAACCGAGATATGTAAATATATTTTTGGGGAGTTAGGGTTAGTTAGAACCTCATTATGTTCGATCATTTGATATTTTATAGTGACTCTAAAAGGTGGCATATTGACGAGACATGATTGTGTGTTTGTTTTATATCCTTGATGTGTTATATTATTTTCCATCCAATGAAATATTATACATATTTTTCCCTTGTAATCGAGTGGTGTGATTTTTTAAACTGAACCCCACTCATTAATGACTGGTAAGACTATGCACATAGTTGACCGATTAGGTAAGGTTCTATTTAGAAAGATGGTCCCATTGATCAAGTGAAATGGTAGTGTGGTAGGTACATAATGAGGCATTTGATCATTAGTTATTGATGACACATCAAGGGAATTATCAAATTTTTAATTCCAGATCAAAAGCCTTTATGGGGGAATAATATTTCATGGTGGGGATAACTAGGTTACCCTTTGGGTCAAACATATGTTTTCTTATGATTATTTTATTGGTTATCTATTGTATCATATGTTTTTCATGATTATGGTGTATGAAGATTAGTTTTTTTCAGTTTTATGAAAAATAGTAAGGGTCATAGTTTTGGTAGAGGCTATGTTGTGCCTATAATTCTCCTCTATTAGATTGTTATGACCAAACATCCTCGTAGTTGGGAATGGTATCAGGTGCAATGTGTTAGGAATATTCTTACCAGCCATGGACAAAGGGACCTCACCATTAAATGGTGGAGAATATGGTGGATTAAAATGGATTAGATTTATACATAACGTCATATCCTGGCCATATGGTTTGTACCCTGGTGAAACTCACCATATTGTGGGTGTCCACCAAAGGTTATAATGATTTTTGTTTTCAAATTTTAAATTCCCAAACAACTAAAAGATCATTTAGGGTCAGTTACTACAGCCACACCAGTACTTAATGAGGGGTTTTAATGAATCTTTTAAAACAAAACTGCTCTATTAAACGAAATTTTCCCTTCCTTTGGAATTTTTTTATACTGAATGTTCTCTAAAAAGTGGTTTTTTGTATTCATAATTCATCAAATAGTAGATTATGGTGACCCATTTCTTATTGGGATTCCTCATTATCTATCTAGGATAATGAGGAATAGATCTATTATTCTCTCATCACTAGTCTTGAGAAAATGTGCTCTTTATAATTGTTGAGATAAGTATCTCTTTTATATGGTTTATCCCTTGACATTCTTATGTTATTATGATGTAACTATGGTTTTGAATAATGAAATTTATGTTTTGTGATCCATGAGGGGTTACATGAAATTTCATGGACATAAAATTGTTTTCCAAATGGATTTTCATTGAAAATTGATGTAAAATTTTAAATATGGATTTGATGAAATAATTAAATGGGAAATATGAATTAAAAATGGTTCCTCAATAATAGACATGGTTTTTATCCATGGAAATGATCTAAGAAATTTAGAAATGTGTTTATAAAAATGAAATAATTATATCTAGAACATTGGAAGACCTTGGGGTATAGAATTAACTAAAAATATGAAAAACTTAGTGTAGTAATATATCACTAGGGTAGGTTCCCTTATATCAATGGTGTCCAATCTATAGCTTTACTGGTGGATGATGGTGCGCCATCATTATAACTCACTTATGCTAATAAGTGATTCATGTTGTGTCATAGTATTTTACACCCTCATCTTAGGGATTCCCCTTTAGTGATTTGTGGATACATTAAATGAATATTTATTAGATATAATGATTTACACACTTGGTGTTGATATAGATGCTTGATAACCAAGTATATTTATTTTCTTTTTTCCCCATTAATATATGACACAGTCATTTTTGTTATATATTTCTTGAATTGATTTAAGAAAATTATTCTTCTCAATGTATATTAATATCATATTTTTTATATATCTACTATTTATTTATTTTTATAAAATGTGCATATGTATTGAATCAAAAATGAATATTAAGTTATTGTGAGGTAGGAAAACCAACAAACTAAATGAAAAAATATATCAACTGTATGAAAAAAGGATCGAACGTATAACTACTAATCATCTATAAGGAAAACAGTATAAAATTTTCAAAATTTTCAAAACCAATTGATCAAGAAACTTGTACGACCTTACAGTATTAATTAGACCCAAGAATAAAAGGATTAAATGTTACTAAAACACATAAAAATTCATAGGTCGACCTCAAGAGAAAAAGATAAGAGATAAGTGATTGACCATAATTCAAAATTGGTCTAACAAACGTTCAAGATAATTGAATGCACGATAATTCTAAACCACAATTTGGAATACTCCACCCTAAAATAGACTTATCATGACTAAAACCCTACCATTATAAATAAAAAAACCATAAAAGGGAATAAATTCTTTAAATATTCTTTTTTTCATATTTATCATATATGTATACATTTTAATTTAATACATGTTTCTGATCACCATTTTCAATAATTTCATAAATACACATTATTTATTTGGATTTTATGAAATTTAATTTCAAATAATTATATGAGGGATTCAATAATAATCTTGTGGGTTAAAGACCCATGCTATTTTCATAGAAAATACTTTTTTTAATTTATTTTTGGATTTTGAAAAGGTTATCTTGAATATTTAATGGGATTGTTCTAAAAGAATTAATTTTCTTTACTATATATTATAATTATTGCATTAATTATTCAAACATTATAAATTATTAAATCTATTTTAGTTTTATAGTTTATCCAAGTGAACCACATTGTAATATTTAAATGGGAAATTCAATGAAGATGTAACATGTTTTTTGGAAATTATTATATATAGCAGGATTAATATTTTGAATCTTCTATACATCAAGGAACTCTATATATTGGGTTTGAATGTACCAAATAAATTTTAGGGTTGAGTATATTCCTTAAATGTGTAGCATGACACATCCTGGTGATTTTCTTATAGTCTCAAATAGAAATCATTAATTTTATACTATGATTCTAGAGAAAATACTTCTACCTAGAAACAAATAATTTTATTTATTCAACATTTTGTTATTATTACTTTTTTCTACTACTATATATTCATAATTTTATTGGTTTTAACATTCCATAATCAGTGTGATTTGGGATATAAAACCTTGTACAAAAGATATGTCTTTATTATGCCTAACTACTAACGGTTTTTGGTTTTTGGTTATGGAATAGTCTAGAAAAAGAAATCATGATTTGTTCCTCAACCTTAAAATTAATCTCGGGATATCTAACTTTAGTTGATAAAAAATCATTCTATCATTATTCCTATTGGGTTTAAAAGATCTGTTTTAAAGTGATGTGACTCCCCTCCAACGTTAGAGACTCTATGGTTAGTGGGTGTCATTGATCACCATATCGGTGAGGGTTAATAAGTAGAGAAGGATAATTTATATAAAAAATGAAATAAAAAATATTATATTAATTTTAATTTATTTCCAATGAATTAAATATGAAACATCAATAATAATTTATCAACTTATTTTAAAAATATCAATTCACCACCTCTTGAAGATTCATCCAATATCCCCTTGGGACCAAAAAATTTGTATTAGTGTATGTCCCCTAGATTTTTAATATTTATATTTATCTATTTTTATCAATTCCAAAAATAATATTCATGGGGAAAATGTTTTTTTTGAGATGGTGGGATGAAATGAAAATGTTGTTTGAAATCCAAAATGACTTCTATTCCTCGATGTAATGGATTATGGATATTGGAATTCTTTCATTGATGATTTTAATAAGTACCTAAGAATTGAAAGATGGATAATCATTATGGAATTAACAAAACTACATGAGTATGATCCAAAATCATTGACCGATAATGACATTATTATACGTGTTTTTAATTTTAAGGTAATTATCCTTTTATATTTTTTAGTGAAGATAAATGTCTATAAATATTTATCTATTTATAAAAGATAACATAAAATATAGTTCATTATTAAAGATACTCATTTGGGTTCATATATGATAATAAGAACTATGATCCACATGATAAGAGATTAGTATCAATAGTTTAACATTGGGGAAGAAGAATACATCATAAAATATTTCATATATTTAAGAGTATTGTCAATGGTATGAGTCTCTCGGGATAAAAAATAGATGATTTGATATTGGTTAAAATATTTATTTGTCATTTACCAAAAAAATGGAATGTTAAAGGGTATATATTAGTGAATTTGTTTTGTATAATATAAATTAGATTATATTATGGTATCCATATCACAATATGAGTCAGAATTGAAAAATATTTCCTAGGAGTAAAACTTGAAATGGATGAGAATTTTTATTAAATCAAATGTTACTACTTACTATTTTGTATCTGAGCTGCATTCAAGTATAAGATATGTTGTTTATCATATATTTAAATGTGTATGTCTAATGTCTAAAGATTACTCTAAGAGATCGGAAAAATATCATCCTAAACAAGAGAACACTGATATTAGTATAGGTATCGACATTTCTAATGATTATTTCTCTATTATTTTTTATTAATGTATTAAAATAAGAAAGATCAATAATAATTTCTCAAGACCCATTAATGAGAAGGATATGATAGAACAATACAAAAATTAATGGAAATTAATGGATGTTTTTTACAGTTAAAATTCAAAGTCATATTCAAGTGATTAAACTGGTGCTAAATAGAAATCAATAAACCTATGTATAATGGATTTATCAAAATAGAATAGTGAATCAATTTATTTATCATTTATTGAGTTTAATTATGATCCCTCTAAAATGATATGTATAAAGATATCTGTGAAATCATTTATATATTTATCAAAATTACTAGAATTATCGATAATTTTAAGAATAAGAATAAGCACTTTATTACTAAAAGTGAAAATATATGAAAAACTACTTCGGGTTCCAATGAAAAATTATCTACTAACATGAAAAGTGATCAATTTTAAAATCATAATCTATAAGTCTATCAAACAAAATATGATAAAGATTATAGAATGAAATATTATTCTATTTAGAATATAATGATTATAAAAGAAATAAATGTAATTGTTGAGAGAATATGTGATCCTTTTTTGAA
Organism: Viscum album; assembly: GCA_963277665.1. Lineage (NCBI taxonomy): Eukaryota > Viridiplantae > Streptophyta > Magnoliopsida > Santalales > Viscaceae > Viscum > Viscum album. The sequence goes on along the minus strand of OY728149.1, from coordinate 107,173,673 downwards.
AGAAGAAAAAGATATGATAAAATAATGTGTTTAAATAAATTAAAAAATTGAAAAATTGATTAGGATATGGTGATATTTAAGAAAAAATTTATAGGAACATATTTAATATTCGTATAAATAGATATGGTTCTTTGGTTATATGATTTAGATTTTAAATCAAGGTCCATAATGAAAATTAATATTCAATTAGACATATATATTTTCTTTTTCAGATCAAGTATTTCACCTCTAAATAATATACATAGTGTTTTATGTCAATTCATTTTTAATATCCATATGATTTCTAAAAAACATATAATAATTCCATTCGACCCTAGTTTTCTTGAGTACCAAATACTTTATCAATATATTTTTGTATGTAACATGTCATGGAACATACAAAAAGGAATTGTGGTATCTGGATAATGGATTATTGTGACATATAATTTCTAATATGTGTAAATGTAAATATTTTGATAATTTATATGTTTATAGTGTTATATTTATTCATAAAACAAATTTTAATGTAAATAATTTTTTAAAGGTTGTAATTTGATATTAAATTTCAATTTTAAAAGATTTTTTCGAAGTTTATTGAATAATATGATAATAATTTCACACATTTTTCATGATGAAATCAATGTAAAATTTGAAAAATACAAATAAATTAGTTTTAAGTATGAATATATCCTTTATATACGAACATAAATGTGAATATTTATTCAATAGATTTTGAGGAATTATGTGATAAAATTTCAACTACCTAAATATTTTATAGTCTCCAAATATTTGACTGCATAAAATATTAGGTCATGAAAATTTTATGTTACTTCATAAGCTCTCTAAAAAAAATATTGGATCTATCGATGTTTTAACTGGGAAAAATTTATGTATGTGATTCTTTATTTAATGGAATGTAGTACATGGAATATTTTAAATCTATTCATAAGGTAAAAACTTCTAGACCACTTTATTTTTTAATTTAGATTTATTCATCCCTATTAAAAATATTAGTTTATGAGGCAAAAGTTTTATATAGTTTAATTTTATTGTTTCTAACATATTAAATTGGAAATATTTTCTTGGGTATAAATCTAAACCGTTTTCTAAATTTACTATTCACCTTAAATTAGATGAAAATGAAAAACGTGCATCTAATTTTATTAATTAAAAGTGATAGAGATAATGATATTTCAAATATAATATTTGAAAAATTATTTTATGATAAAGGATACAATAATAATTTTTTAACCCAAAGAAAAAAAACAGCAAAATCATGCTTTTGAAAGAAAAAATACAACATTATAAAAAATTGATTTGATAATGTTAAATTAGTATTATTTACACAAATATTTCTAGATGAAGAATATAACTGAGATATTCAGGATTCTAAAAACATTTTACTTAGAAATTTGTTGAATAAAATACCTTAAGAAATATGGAAGGTATGAAATAGTAAATTTTTTTATTTTAGATTATTTCATTATTGAATTTCATTGTTTCTACTCAAGATTCACTTGAAAAATTTTATCCACAATTTGATAATGGTATTTATCTAGGATATTATAATACTAGTAGTGAATTTGATGTGTAAAAAATGAATTAATGTTTTTAAACAATTAATTCATGTGAAATTTTAAGAATATTATTTAAATGAAAGAAAAATATTAAAACATTTTGAGAAATGTTTTTGAGATTTTAACATTGTTCAATTAGAAAACTAAGAATTTGATGAATCAATTAGGGGGGTCCTATATCTAAAACACACAGTAAATTTATATAATGATAATATAGTTAAAAAATAATTGGTGGAATAACAACTACTATTAAAATGAAAATTGAATTGATCAATTTCAACATTTATCAAGATTTTAGTTTGAATTTTATACCTCAAAATCTATAAATCATTATTTGAATCAAACTGAACTATAGAGATTCATTATGAATCAAATATGTTTGATACACATAATTTATGGATCCTAGTATAACCCCTAAATAAAAAATAATAATTTATCCAAATGGATCTTTAAAAATATGTAAAATTAAAATTTAAGTGGAATTAGAAACAAACCAATATTAGTAACCCAATGTTACATTCAAGAAGAAGGAATATATTTTGAAGAATTATTTTACCATTATTATCAATTAGAATATTAAATAATTATTTTATAATTTGTATCATATTATGTATTTAAACATTTTAATGTGGTTCTCAAAAATTAATTTTTAAATGGGTATATTTTCGAAATGATTTTTTAAAACAGACTTTAGTTTTTTCGAATAAATCAAAACCTACCAATTTTTTGAATCATTCAAAATAACTGTATGATTTTAAAAAATATACTAGATCTTGTTAGGAGATGTAATCATTATATATTTTAAATAGTTGTTTTGAAAATGGAAAGGTTTAACTTATCTTATTTAATTAAAATAATTCTTGAGATAGCCTTATTGAAGTAATATAAGATGATTATATTATATTTGGATCTTTTAATTATGTTATATGTAATGTATTTTTCAAATATAAGGTATTAATTTATTTACATGATTCTTATTGGTTAATGTAAAATTTTTAGGTTTTGAAAATAGTTAAAAGGATATATGAAATGTTTATTAATATATAAAAATATACAAAAATTTTGTTAAAAGGTTTTTTATTCATAGTTATAAAATCTAAAATATTCTAATGAGTATATATGATAATCATGATTATGTTAAAAAATTAAAACCTATTCATTGTTAATTTTATTAGAGAAATAATAGGTAGATAGACTTATTTAGTATATTCTAGAATAATTTTCAAGTTTCTTATGTTTGTAAATACTAGACATCACTTTTTTATAAGGAATTCCATTTAAAAGTTGTTAAATGGATTATTAAGTATATAAAAGGATCTTTGAATCTTAAATTATTTTATCCTAATCAAAATTCTATTGAACATACTAGTTTTTTAGAATTTTTTGGTGGTTAAAAAATTGATAGAAAACACACAACATGTATATTTCATTTTCATCATAAGTGATTGGTTTCATGGAGTTTTAATAAAAAAATTAGTATCTTTATTTACTATTGAGACTTATTATATTATATTTTTCATCCTATTTTTCATATTACTTGTATATTATACCTTCCTCTTCTAAATTTTGTTTTAGTTTTCAAAAAATCATAATTTATGATGATAATACTTTTGTAACTTCTATCTCTAAAAAAAATTTATAATATTCCATTAATAAACACATTAATAACAAATATCACTATAAAATAGATTAGGTTTCAAAATTTAATATAATTATTGAATCTGTTTAAACAGAAAAATATCTTGTTTACATATTTTAAAATCCCCTAGATTTAGTTGTGTTTGATAAAATAAATTTTAACATTGTATGATTGATGTTTAAAATCATTTTAGTGGAAGTTAGATATTTTTTGATGATACTTTATTTATTTATCAATTATTAGGAATGTTCATGTAGATCTATTATATGGATCAATGACATAACATTAATTAGTTGGTGCCTACACAATTTTTTGAATATCAATTTTAATTATTACTTGAATATCATGATATGTTTTCCTGGATCCTTGATGATTGTAAAATATTTTTCTAAAATAAAGGTATGTAATATTTATTATGATAAGAAATTTAATAAAATGCACAAATTTAATGGATCATAAACATGTGCTTGATGTAATTTTTTTGTCCTCGTTGTTCCCAGAAATCATTATGGTGTTTCATTCATTGTCCGATGTTAACAATATAAGGGTATATTTCTTTACCATTATAGATTATATATCATGGTATTTGTAATATTTAAATTTAAATTATTTGTAAATTTATTTTGGATACTTTTATTTATTCATTTTCATCAATTTGAAAAGTGGGATTTTTTTTTATTTTCTTGTGTTCTATAATTATCTAATAGGGGGGTTAAAGTGACTCCATGATCATGTTTCTTTATGAAATTATAATTGAAAATAGTTCATATATTATAATTTCTCTCAATATTTATTCTAATACCTTATTTCCTCTAACATTGGATAACATTCAAAAGTAATTTTTGATATTATTTATTATTTTAATGATTGTTTTTTTATGTATTCCATGAACTTATTTTGAAAGAAATCAACTTTATTTGGGTTTCTTTCATATTTAATATTTTTCTTCTATTTATATATGTTATAAAAAAATTATAAGTATTCCATCTACTATATAAATGATTTTTCATTGATGTAGGATGTCAAGGAGACCATGGGACTAGACACATCGATCACATGAACAAAACGATCTATCATGTCACTATGCATAGACCATATGATAAAAAGTAATAATTTTTATAACTGTTGTATTATCCACATGAATATAATCAATCAAAAAATATATATCCAATCTACTATAAGAAAAAACAATCATAAATACCTAAAAATAATAAAAAATTATATATTTTTCGCCTTAGTAAAATAACATAAACTTGTGATTGATTATAATTTAAAAATTATTGACCACACATTTATGTCCTTCGACTAATCAAAGAGTATATCCCATAAAATGTATTAGAAATCTATGAGAATAATCATATCACTATTTATTACCTACCATGATAAATATAACATACTTAAAATGGAATCTATTCAATGTTTCTCTTTTTATATATATTTATACATTCTGATTTACATCAATTATATTTTTAAATTATTTATTAATCTAATAATTTATTAATAACATTTCATTTTTTTCAATGATATTGAATTTTAATTTCTATAATTCTATGATTCAAACACTTTTCCTCACATGGGTTCAATACACATGATTCTTTCATGGAATGACCTTGGTTTGGAATTTATATTGTTTAAAAAATTTTCATTCTTCATTCTATGATTTATTACAGTATTCCATAAAACGTAAAATTATTTTTATTATGTATTTCTATTACACAATTAATTTTTCTTACATGTTCACATAGACATCCTATTTTAATTATAAATAGAATACAAGTGAATCTCGTGACTGATATAATAGACCATACATTTCATAAATAGATATTACATCTCAATAAATAAATATTCATTATATAATGTAACATAACCATGCTTCAATAATTTGGGTTCAGTGTCATTAAAATCATGAAAACCTAAAAATGAGACAAATACATTAGATCCCACCAATTTATTCATAATTAGAACCGTCTTCCACATGTCATACTAAATACCTACAATAATATCCTAGGGAAAATGAACATATGAAAAGGGTGATCTCAGATGTTCAATAAGGGTAAACAAGGTAGATATCAATAATAACAAAATCATAAGGCCATAATAATATGAACATTGCCTTTGAAAATTATATACTTTATATCAAAGATCATAATAATGAATCTAGAAATTAAATATTAGCAATTTATAAGACCCAAAAAATAAATTAATCACAGTACATGAACTATGAGTTTATAACAATTGAATAATAACTCTAATTCATTGAATATGCAAATTATTAGAGAAAATTATGTCATGGATACCTACCTAGACATTTAAAATATGTTAGGACTGGTTTATTCTCTTGTGCACCAGTTTCTGCCTTGGGATGACCTAAAATGTACCCTCTAGTATTGGGATTAGTGTGAACTTTTGTGTACCCTCTTATTGTAGGAATAGAATGACCTCCCATGTACCAAATTTTAACAAACATGTATTGACATCCTACGTAACCTCTTTCCGTGGGATTTTGTTGAACATTCACGTACCCTTTTGTTACAATCTTGGGCTATCCACATGTTTACCCCTTTATTGCTGGAATGGGATAACCAAACATTTTTCCTTTTATCACATAAAATATTTATCATTACCAAAATTCATTAGAGGGATTTATAGGCCCCCCATCACACAATAAAAAAAACAAATATATTTTCGAAATGAACATAAATCATTCATCACATTAGAACCGATTTGAAGAAAATAGTTTCATAAAAATTTCATCATAAGATAACTCAAGGAGATTAAATAAGTTTTATAAATATCATTCCATCATAAACATAAAAACACAATAAAATTAATATGTTTTTTATTCATGACCTAGTAATGAATGGGATACGTCAATGGGTGTTATCTTATGCAGACAATAATTTTTAATGATCGCGTGAAATTATTATTAAGGGAAGAATCATTTATTTTTTGGAAATTGTTTAAACAAATTATAGGTAAATATAAAATATAAAATTTTATTTTAAAAATAACCATATAATATTTTAAATTAATATTCAAGGAATTAAGGTATTATGATGGTGGGAAAATCTACTCATTCCATATAAGTTAGAAATATATTTTATATTATTTAAAAAAATGAACATTTAGAAAATGAAAAAAATAAACCTTTCAAACAATTTTTAAAAAATTAAAACATGGATTTAAATGTCTTTAAATATAACCATAAATTAATTTTAAAACATTCATTCCAAAAATATAGAAAACATGGACATGAGAGAAAAAATTGTCTTAAGGGGAAATTTAAAAAATATAATTTTTAAAAGAAGATCCCTTATAATTTTATATAAAAAATGTTAGCATTAAAAAATTGTTTTATTATGTGCGTTCACTATAAATCCACATAAAAATACTGGAAATGATACATAAGAGTAACCTCCCAACCTAAACCACAAGGTATGTGCCAGAATTCCACATGTCCTTATGCACCCCTCGCCATACAAAAGAGTTTGTCGAACAACAGTGAGGGTCTGAGTCTGTAACTGGGGATTCCATACTCAAAGTATCATATCCTATGATCAATAATCAACATTAACCAATATAATAAATAATGAGAGTAAATAATAGGAATGCTAAATATGTTATAAATTTCATACAAATAAAGTTTCTACCAAATTGGTGTGAATTACTATTGTGAGTATAGAAGACAAAAAAAATGATAAAATGCATGTTCAACCAATTGTTTCTCTATAAAATATTCAGATCCATGCTCCCCAATTTATCAATCCACCATAGATCTCTTTACCTTCACTGAATATCTTATAAAATCTATAAAAACATTGAAATTTCTAAGTGGAAGTTTGGTACAAGAATAATTAGAAAACCACCACTGCATCCTAAACTTGATTTTCTATAGCATACAAGTGAATTCCATTGTAATAATAAATTTGTAACAATCATAATCACACACACACAAAAATCAAGCGGTTATATGCTAACCAAACCGCCACAACCCCCAATATTACATACTTCATCTCCATGAAAAAAATGTACTATATAACAATAAGTACCCCAAACCTACCATAAGGCTATTGAAGAGTCACCTGGAATCCATAAGGCATCAAGTGAAAGAAAACTACATAGATTCTAAAAGGCATCAAGTAATAATTAAAATCCACAAGGCATCAAGTATTTGTAACCCACCCGTAATCCACAATGCATCAAGTAACACTTAGAATCCATAAGGTATAAACTATATCCCATCTACTCTGAATCCACATGGGATCACGTTTATGTCAAGTTTCATGTTTATCAGGATGTGTTTTCATCTTCTCCACACATTATGCACGGACCCTCTAAGGAGTAATCATACTCTGATGGCCACTTATATTGTATACACATACCAAACCTCAGAGGAAAATATGACATGTCATTGCATGATAAAAACTACAACACACACCTTATGAAATATAGAATCCTCATATAAATCAACTTGTTAGCCAGTCAACATTAGGGAATCAAGTTCTCACATCAATCTAATTGAATCAAAACATACTATACCATGGGATATACATACACCCCCATGTGATAATAATTTTAGAATGGTATCAAATAATCCAACACATGAATTATATATGGAAATATGTATAAACAAGATACAATAAGGACAACTACCTTCCAACATCAAATTTGATACATGTAAAAATGTTTTAGTAAACCATTCATGAACACCTCTTTGTGGACTTAAAATAGAAACACTGACACTCAAGGTTTTTTATTGTTTCCTAAAACAACAATCATCCATTTTTATCTAAAATAAATAAAATAACATATTGGAGGATATTTTATGTCTCAAAAATATATTTTTAATTATCATTTAGATCAATGAATGTACTCTCTATATTCTCCTCATGAATAATTATCTTTGGATAATTTCTCAAAAATTAAACATTTATAAATATATTTGATATTTTAATCCTAAATTAACCTTCATAATTATATTTTATATAATTTCATTACAAATTATTCTTTATAAATATCTTTGACACCTTTGTACAAATTATCCTTCTATGATTATATTCTATAATTATATATGATTATTAATTAGAATATAATGTACCAAACATTATATATAAGATTTTTAGATATTATATGAATTATGTTAGAGACCAGGAACTAATACGGTGATCAATTCTGAGGTCGGGTGTTCCCAGAATAATTGTATGAAAAATATTAAAATACTAAACAGTGTGTGCTTGTAGTTTTCCTGAAAATTTTTAATAGAATCAAAATGATTTCTTAGATTAAAAATATGAGGCCACTATTCCATATAGGATAGAATTATTACACTATTTTTAACCTAATATTGATCAGCACAGGTTGGTTGTGGAATGTCATCATGAAAATTTTATTGGAATAAAATAAATTGATAGAAATTTTATTTTATTTTTGTTTCATTGATGTTGAGACACAATGATGGGATTATTTGAAATAAACTCTTTTGTAGAGTTCCATATTTAGGCCCATAATCAAATATGCTTTTAGCGGCCTTGAAAACATAGAAATTTCTAGAGGAACTGAATGTAGAGATCTAGAGAAACCTCTGGGTATGCGATTAAAGACCTTTGATCAATGATCGATGAATGCCATTCTTGATGGATCTCGCCAACAACAGCAAATTGACGAATGATCTTTATCAGGGAGCTATCGAAAATCAAGGTATAATTTTTTATTTCAATTCTTATTTCATGTTGTTTATTCCTATGATAAATGCATAAATATCCATGAATATTTTATCTTATTGATTGATTGTATATGTTGGTTGGTATGATATTTGCTGGGTTTTGATGGGGGGATTTATCATGTGATTATTTTATTCATTTGTTTACCTTTATGATTGTTATTGATTGATATCTACACGAACATAGAATTATGTTTTCCCCCTTTTTTCTTGTTATTCTACCCCACCCTCCCATTCATCATTCGTTGTGGGAATTCTTCTCTTGTCCAACAGCTCGACACATCCTGATCAATTTATATTTGCGCACCGAATTCTTATCACATGGATCTGATATAGAAGATCTGGGATTAGAACGATATGAATGAGACATGATGAAAGCCAAATAGTGATTAGGATGATGGTGGATCCCCAAATATTCATTCTTTTATGTTCATTGGTGGAATGAAGAATGAACATTTTTATCCTTTTCTCAAACAGGTCGGTAAGGGAAATTTATTTTTGTGAAATGGAATTACTTGACAGGATCAGATAATCAGTTTATTAATGAATCAATCAACAAATCGAAGTATTTTAGTGGAGGAGGTGTGCTGGAGATGCTCCAAAGACTCTGGAAATTCATGAACCACATGTTGTGTAATCTGGGATTACAAGACGTGTGGTTCCCCTTGAGGTGGCTTGTGTTTTAAGACAAAGTTAATGATCAAATGATGTATGACCCCATCATATATCGTTTGACCTCTACCGAGTATCTCAAAATATAAATTTGGATGTACACAAACATGGGGTGAAGTTCAAGGGTTACCTACACAACATGTACTGCCACACACATCTTTTCCTGAACTAGTTACATTTATTACCCCATGTACTTGTTCATGGGATAGGTTACACTGGTGGACACCGTGTACTGTCACATGACTGGAGTACACACATGGACCCCAGATGGAAGGACATAGTGTGTGATTCCTTCTACATGTTCTATACCAATCTTCTATATGACATGATTTTGGATGACATATGTAGTTGTACACGGGCAGTACTAGGGGTCAAGGTACACATCGTGTGACCCTACTACACACTGTGTACCCCTTTCTACATGGATTGATTATCTTTTCCTCCATATCTTGGACCTATTTTTTTGGATTCATTCCCTTTATCATTTCCCTAAAAGGTAGCTACGAATCATTTATTACTCATACAACTATGATCCCTTAGCACGACCTCCAAGGTAGAGTTGTTGGAATCCCCTAAGAGGCATGGAGTGGGATCCCATATTCATTTCTTCATTCCCTAAGTGGAGATCTTGGAATCGATGTGACCAACACTATGTGGGTGATGATCATATAATTAGAAGGTTAATCAATATTGAGAAGTTGGTATCACCCCACGACCATGTCCTTGATCATCATCAGTTGTATCATATTTCCCTTCAAGTGTATCAGTGTACCTTTATCATGATGGTTCTCGAATAGCAGTACCACTTTTATGGATGTCATCAGCGTTATCAGACATGGGAGTGTGTTCTACCATATGAGTGCATTGTTAAATATTGGAGCTAAATTACATGTGTTTCTATGTAATGGTTATGACTTACCACTAGATTTTGTTTCTTGGTTGAGTATATCTAGATATTCTTGATATATGTTGTATAGACATATACATATGTAGAGATAACTATATTTTTCATATATTCTATTGAATTGTGGTATTGGGGTGTCCTCTTACGTATTCCTATACTCTCCCCTTGATGGGAATTTGCAGAATCTATCATGTCTTTTGAAGATGGTTGACCTTTTAATGGATTCCTAGGTGGACCTAGACAAAAAACTCCATTTTGAGATTAGAAAGGCTGAGGTCTCTTCCTTCATTTATTAGACAGTAGTCCTAGAACCTTTTTACATATAGTTTGGACTTGTGGTTACAGAATATTTTTGGTGGGATTGTATTCTGGACCAGTTTACATTAGATTACTTTTCATCATACTATGGCTCGGGGATATGGTGGTTTGAATGATTTTTTTACTTAGTGGTTTCCACATTTCATCATTTTGAGGTCTTTGAGATGTGTGTGTGTGTACAGGTGCATAGGGAATTCCTCCCGTGTTAGTGATATTCCTATTTGGTGAAAGTCACCAGCCCCAGGCCTATTGAAGGAGGGATAGGGGAGTCACGACATGGGCCACACTAGGATGGGTCATAATAGAACAGTATCAGAGGTGGTATGTTCTGCATTAGGTTCTGGAGTTTGTGATATTGGTTTGGGGAGAGAGTAATAAGTGGTTTGAGTTCATAATTTTGGCCAGAGACTCCATTGTTGGAGTGACGGCCAACCTATCTAGACATCAAGACTCTGATAACCAACTTTTTGAATTAGTACATGAAAAATTTGGTTGCAGAGAAAACAATGGTATATGAATCATATAATATTGGGTTGTGGTTTTCATGTCCTTCATGACTCATCTCTCTATGTATATTCATTGACCATGGTACATCATGTTTTCTTGATGGATTGATCTGTGATTTAAACCAACTATGATTCAGTATCTCGAACATTAAGATGACCCCACTATGAGATGAGGTTTTGATACATGGACTAGCTCTCCCAATGTTACCTCTATGAGGGGAACCGTCCATCTGGCCGCCTATAGATCAACACATGGTAACTGTAGTACTATTTTATGATGAGCATAGGATGGGTATACTACACAACATTCAATGGAAAAGTCCACTCCGTTTCAAAGGAGAGAATGAACCTTAGGTGGTTCAGGACTAGCTTGAGATAGTGGACCAATGTTTTTGTCCATTCACAACACTACCCGATCAAATGGTGGTCCTAGAAGTGATCCTTATAAAAGGATTAGTAGGACATGGGGATGTTTTGATATCCAGTCTCATGATGAGGAAACTCTTTCATGGAAAGAGTTAATGTACCTATTCAAAGTGGAGTTCATACCTACTATTCTGTGATATATCCGTATATAGGATCTTCTTCTACTCCAACAGGGTAGAATGATAGTGGTTGATTATTCATCGAGGTTCACCAAAATTTCCATGTAATTTAGGTATATGGTTATAGATTAGTACTTTAGGGTTCATAAAATTGAGGGATGTATGCATAAAGATATCTGATCCCCTGTTATCCCTCTATAGACTCCTACTTATGATGTGGTGATTTAGTGATTTTTGGTTGTTTACAGCTTCTCGGATGAGCATATACATCTGTTGATAGTCAACAGTGGGTGAGCATGAGAAGATACGTCGACAGTAGGAGGACAACATCAGTCTTAGGGACCTGTAAATGGTATATTTTATTGTAGGAGTTACTAGGATCGAGGATCCTTAGTTAATGGATCATAAGGTGGGTCGAGTCTGTATGTATAGAGGTGGTTCTATTCTTGTGAAGGATGGTTATATCTCAATTGAAATTGTTTGACCCTTGGTATAGCTGATAGGGAGACATTGGATGAACCACCAAGGATGAGACAATGATTGGAGGAGGCATATCTATAGGTAAAAGAATGTGGAATATGAACTTGGAGAGAGGTAAGATGTGGTCAACATTTTAACTTGCTACCACCACCACCCCCAACTGGTCCACACTAAGATCACGGATATGGAGGATAGGGTTGGGAAAAACATTGTTTGACGGAGGCATATGACCCATGGTCTTAGTAATGATTTGATGTTTTACCTATGCCTTTTCCATGTTAGATATAGTTATGATGGGAATATTTTCTCATTATTCCATTTGTGACCTATAGATTCTAGTAGAACCAATGAATCAACCCTTACACTTGGATACACCTACTAGAGAAGACTCAGTGTTCACCCACTTGTGCCGACAGTGTGTCCTAACCCATGGAGGTTATAGTTTCAACTAGATCTTATTTTTGGAAGAATTGAGGCTATATGATTCCTTTCTCTTATGGATTTTTTATCTGTAGTCTATACCCATATTGAAATTTTTTGGTGATGTGTGTGGTGTGTCTATAGTGATGGAACCAGGTTTTACTTTTTTAGTGAAAAGGAAACCCAGAGAGCCTAAGATGGACTCCTGAATAGGCGGGTATAACTGATTAATCATCAGTTTACCATCAGGACCCTTGGTGCAACAGATGTTATGATCTTCCAGTTTCTAGCAATGGTGGAGGAGTTTGAGGAAGACTTTAATGAAGATGTTCCAGGATTACCTCTCTATTGGGAGATAGAATTCTGCATTGATTTACACTGCATCATGACATTGATTCTTATACCAGCATATCAAATGGACCAGGGAGATCCTCAGATCTGGGGGTATAGTTAGGGGACTTGCAGTGGAAGGGCTTCATGAGACCCAGCATTTCACCCTTCGTAGTCCATGTTTTGTTTTCCAAAATGAATGATGCAAGCTTGACATTGTGTGTGGACTTCTAGGGCTTGAACCAAGTGACCATGAAGAGAAATAATACACTACCTAGAATCTATGACCTCTTTGATCAGATAAAAGGGGCACGATGGTTCTCAATGGTTAACCTCAGATTAGGCTATCACCAGCTATGAGTATGTTATGAGGATATACCAAAGATAAACAACAAGTTTCTTTAAGAGAATTATGAGTACTTGGTGATTCCTATAGGTGTAATGATTTCCATATCAATTCTCATGGGACTCAATAACAAGATATTTCACCGGTTTTTGTAAGTCTACATTGGCAAGATTCATGTGTACTTGACTTCAGAGGATGATCATGCAAGACACATAAGGATGGTTCCCGAAATACTCCAAGATCATAATATTTATGGAAATATCTTAAAGTGCCATTTCAAGAAAAAATTTCTCCTCTTTTTGGGACATGTTATCTTAATAGATGGATTTACATTTGACTCAGTTGAGGTTTTGGCATTGTCAGCACGATATCCACCTAAGAACATCACGAAGGTGCAGAGATTCCTCAAGATATCAATATATTATCTGTGATTCATAAATAATTTATGAATGTTATCAACACCTTTAAAATATTTGACTCAAAAGGAAAAGAATTTCATGTGCACAGAGAATTTACATTAGGATTTTTATAAGCTAAGGTAGAGTTTGACAGGTGTTTTAAAATTGAGATTTCTAGAGGAGGGTGTCTAGTTTGTAGTGTTCTACAGTTCACTACGAACTATGCTTGGTTGTGTCTTAGAGCATTGGAAGGAGGTGATTGCCTGCGGTTTATTCCAACTGATATAACATGAGAATAATTATGTGACCCATGATCTTCAAATAGAAGTAGTATCCTTTGCATTGAAGATGTTGTGACACAACTTTATGGCTGAGTAGTTTGTCAAATACTCCCATCAGAAGATTCTCATGTATATCTTCACTTAGAAGGACCTCAACATGAAAATATAAAATTTCTAGAGTTCTTCAAGGAGTATGAATTATGTTTTTCTATACTCTTGTAAAGGGAATCTTGGGGGAATATTCTCTCATTAGGATATCTAGTTCACAATTGTTGGGAAAGGTGCCAGATTAGTTGATCTTATTGCAGTTATCTTTATTTGAAGGATATAAAGAATCTTACCTCAAGTCTATGGTTCTTACCCCTCCACTCTTATAGTGAGTTAGGGATTCATAACATGGGGAAACTGACTGTGAGACCCTATGTGATCGTATATTCCCAAGGAATGCAACTAATAGATATTAAAAAGTTGGGAACACACCAATATTTTTATAGGATGTTGAGTAATACCAGTGTATTTACAGGAGTAGGTTCTGATGGAGATTCATATGTCCCCATTTAAGGTTAATCTAGGTGTGGTGAAAATGTAACAGGACCTCTGATGATAGTTTTGGTGGCCAGGGATTTTGAAGATAGTGGATAATTTTGTTCCTCGATGCAATACAATTCAAAAAGTGAAGGCTAAGAACTAGGTTCCAATAGGTTTATCTCAACCCATTGAGATTCCAGATTTAATGTGGAATGGGATGTAGATGGACATCATGACTGGTTTAGTACATATGTCCTGATGAAGTTATTCCATGTGGGTAATTTTTGACCAACACACCATTTTGGCACACTTCATGGCTTTCTAAGAGAAGATTCTAGTAGATATCTTGGGACACCTCTATGTGAAAAAGATAATTCGACCCCATGGAATTGCATCGACAATTGTTTCAGATCATGATGATCTATTTACATCCCAGTTTTGGAATAGATTACAAGAGGAATTTGGGACCCATTTGTGCTTGAGAAAAGCTTTTCACCCACCAAAAATGACCAAATGGTGTGGAACATTGAGGTTTAGGATGATATGTTTCAATATTTCATGTTAGACTTTGGCCGTAATTGGGAGGATCACCTACAAAGGGTGGTGTTTGTATAAAAAAACAACTAGCACATTACCATAGTTATAGAATCATTAGATTATTTGTATGGGTGACCTTATAGGTCACAAAATTGTTGGAATGACCTTGGAGATTCATGACTCATGGGACTGGAGTTGGTGTTAGCTTATACTAAGAAGGTTCAAATAATCCTAGAGCAGATAACAACTACAAAAAATAGTCAGAAGTCATATGTTGATAGGAAGTGGATGCCCTTGGAGTTTGTTGAAGGATAAAATTTATTCCTATGGGTTTCACCTCGATGTGGATTATAGAGTTGTTTTTGGTCAACAAGTCATCTCATAGGTTTATTGACACGTTTTAGATACTATATAGATTTGGAGAGGTGGTGTACCTCTTAGCTATACCCCCTTAGTCATAAAGGGAAAATAATGTCTTCCACGTGTTGTATATAAGGATATATGTGCGCAACCATTTACACTTCATTGACAACAGAGAGATGGAAATCGATGATGGAGGCCTTTACAAACTACCCAGTGGAGATCAAGGATTGGAAGATGAAGATCATTCATAGTATATTGTATCCTATAGAGAGTTTTTAGTGTCAACACAATAATCTCTAAGAGATCACTTGGGAGTGGGCAGATCTAATTCATGCTCCGTACACACATCTTTTCAGTATCCTTTGTTATTGATTTTTGCATACATAAAATCCTATGGTGGGGAGAAAATAATGAACTTGATATAATTTATACTATTTTAAAATAATATATGGATAATTTCAAGGTTATTTTCTAAGATGATGTGAATCTTAAATCCTTGGTCTGCCCACACGAATTGTTTGAAAAAATATTAAAATATTAAATACCATGTGCGCTTAGTTCCCCTAAAAAAGTGGAGTAACATCTTAAAAAGTTCATATATTTGGATATTGGGGGGCACAATTGTGTACAAAATAATGGTTTTACCCTAGGTATGGGCTAACATGGATCGGCGTAGGTCAGATGTGGAAAGTTATTGCAGGAATATTAAATTAATAGAATAAATTGAAAAAATATTATTTTCATTTTGTTTCTTTGATGTAGTGATGAATAGATGGTTTTATTTTAAATAACCCCTTTGGTAGAGATCTAGGGTTTATCCCAAAGCCCTAGAATACCCTAGAGTCCCTAGAAATAATGATCAAGAGAATATTCTCAACAGGCGATGAAAAAATCTTAGATCGATAATCAATGAACACCATTCGTGGTGGCTATCATCAACAACAACAATGCGGAGGCCACTATTTTATAGTGAGTGATCCAAAATCATGGTAGGATGTGTTATTTTGATTCTTATTTCCCTTTTATGTTTCCTATGACTAATTCAGACTAATATACAAATATATTAGCCCAGAGATCGATTGTATATATAGGATGGGATGATATTTGTGTGGTTTTAATTGGATATTGATCATGTTATTATTTTATTCATTGTATTGTTATTCTAATAGAGATGGATCGATATTGACAGAAACAACAATCGAGGTTCTTCACACTCATTGATTCTTGGGAGTCCCCCCTGACCTCGTTCATCGTTCATTACAGGCAATCTACGCTTGGCCTGCGACTCAACAGATCCCGATCAATTGATTGTTGTGCACCCAATTCCTAGAGAAATAACCTGATATCATAGATTTTGTATTTTCATGACACTAAAAGAGGTGAAATTATTGTCATGTTGCGATTAAAATGATGGTGGATCCCCAAACCCATGTTTTATGGAATTCATCGATGAATAGAGGAATGACCTTTTTAATCTTTTTTGGGACTGGATTGGTAGAGGAAACTCATTGCTTGGCAGATGTAGTGGCTTGATGAGATTATATCTTCATTTTTCAGATGAATCAATCAATAGATTGATGTCCAAAAATGGAGGATATCCACATAAGAAGCTCTAGTGATTTTAGAAAATCGATATCCACACAGCGTGTAATCCAGGATTACATAGCATGTAGGTCCCCACTTGTAGAGGCTAGGGTTTTGGGAGAAATTTTAGGATCACATAGCATGTGACCCCATCACACAACATGTTACCTCATTACAAGTCATGTAACCTATCCCATGTAACTTTTTGTGAACATTGTGAATGGGAAGTACCCAAGGTCAAGAGAAATAGTGTGTGACCCTACTACACATCGTGTACGCCTTTCTAAATGACTCGATTATCTTTTCCTCCATATCTTGTACAAGTTTTATTATTGTTTCTACTTTTATAATTTCCATGAAGGTAGTTATAAATAGTTTCTTAGTCATAATACTATGATCCGTTTAGTAGGAATTACTAAATAGAGCTATTGGAATCCCCCAAGAAGCATGAAGCAGGATCCTCTATTCATTTATTTGTTCCCTATGTGGATTTTTCAGTTTCGACGTGACCAACACTACACATGCATCGATCCTATACGTTGTGGGTGAATCTAAATTGAGTTGTTCGTATCACCCCATGTTCATGGTTGTGATCCTCATATGTTGTATTGTATTTCTCCTTAGATCTATCAACATGTTTTTCAAACGATGGGTCCTGATGACTAGTACCTCTCAGATGGACATCAACATAGTTACCATACTTAGGAGTCTTTTCTCCAGGATGAGTGCTTTATAGAATCTTCCAGATGAATTCCTAGTGTTGGTTTGCAGTGGTTGTAACTAACCCCTAGATTGTGTGTCCTGGTTAAGTATATATTGACATTCATATTGTATGTGTTGTATAAATATAAATGTGTAAAGATCACTATATCATTCCTTTTTATATTTCGTTGTGGTTTTAGGGTGTCCTATTAAGTATTGTTATAATAACCCCTACATGAGATTTTCCCACATTTGTTGTATCATGTGCAGATGATTGGCCTTTTTACTAATTCCTAGGAGGACCAGGACCATACAGTTCTTTGTGACATTGGACAGACCGAGGTGTGTTCATTCATCTTTCAAATAGCTATCCCAGTGCCTCTCCACTAATAGGTTGGAATTGTGGTTATATACTCTTTTTTGTGGGATTGTATTCTTCCCCTGTTAACTTACTCCACGTTCTATCATACTATTGTTATGGGATATAGTGGTATGCTCGCATTGTTTAGTTACTGGTTTTTACATTTCATCATTTTTTGGTCTTGAAGATGTGTATGTATGTATAGATACATAGGCAATGCCCCCCTTGTTAGTGATATCTCTACTCGGTGCTAGTTACCATCCAACAGATTATTGGAGGAGTACATGGAGAGTGAGGGAATGGGCCCTACTAGGGCGGGTCATGACAATTCCATTGCTAATTTCTTTATAATAACATCTTATGAATTATTATATGGTATCTTTATTTAATATTATTACTCTATAGTCATCCTTTAATATTTCATATTAATTTATTATTGATAATTGATTCTAAAATTATCTTTTGATAATCCAAATATTTGATATTTATAATTTTAAATCAATTATCCTTGAATATTCAACGTGATATATATATATATTGATAATTTTCAAAAAATGTGCCTTTTTCATAATCCAAATATATTTATAGTTTGATAAATTTATGTATTATCATTTTATTCCAAGATCAATCTATTTTTTTATTATTATTTTATTTTACCTGTTTTTTTCCTTAAGCATGTATGAAAAAAAAAGAAATACATTGAAAAAAGATAAAAAGGGAACAAACACGCTAATTTTGAATCACTAGGGAAGATGGTTCGCACAGCCTGTTCAACCCATTAATTAGGAAAACAGTTATAAAACACCATCCAACGATCAAGGTGATCTAACACTCCCTAGAATCAAATAGATCGACCACATGGGGAAGCATTGTGTGCTTCAGTTATATTGAAAATCCCATAAAAGTGTTCTTTATTTCACAGAATTAATAAATGATATTTAATTCATGATTCAATGAAAAAAACAATTAAGTATCATTTATTTGTTACATTTAAGGTATTGAAACTAAAAAGGCATAAAATTGTGAAAAAATAATGGTTTTAAAACTATAAGGACTCATCCTTATGACATTATATAATCTTAAATTAAATGAATAATGCACATTGAGGATATTTTCAGTTTTAGAGTTTTATAGAATTAGAACATAACAATTACATCTCACAAGATTACAAAGTAGACACTTCTACTCAATTTCCATTTTCCTTCATAAAATAAAAACTCTTAAAAAGAAACATGTCTAGTTCCATGTTTTAGATAGCATGTCTTTCCTTGATCCCATCCTTGACCCTATTCACCTTTAAGTCCTGTGGAAAACATTTCAAAAACTTGGGGTGAGCATAAAAAGCTCAGTAAGGGATATAAAAATACGGAAAGAGAAAATTAGTCCATGTATACATAAAAAACAATGAAATCATACTTTACCCTTAAAACATAAGCACTTTGACATACCAAATGAAATCATAATATTTATGAATAACTCATAGATATAATAAGATGTAAAGGTAACTTGAGGCATTCATAACATTCTTACGTAGGGATTAAGCCTCATGGTTACATTTGGAATACCCACCACAGTATATTCCCTAAATCTATTTGGAGAAACCTTAGCGTTTAACTCATTCACATTACCCAATGCATTGGAGATCTATCTCGGGCTCACCCGCCCTTAGTTTATCACGGAACCACCCATATTCATAAAAAATTCCCATGAACCATAACATAATCGTATCACAAAAAACATGCTTAAAGTAAACATAACATTTCCACATTTCAATCACAAGATATCAATAAAACACATTGATATAATCAAAACATTATCAAAACCGTATTCAATACCAAAATACATAAAAGAGTATATGATATTTAATTTTCTTTTAAAAAAATTATGGCTGGTTAAGGAAGCCAAAGATCAAATAATACTCGCGGTGGCGGAAGGGTCGTTGTCACCGCGTACATTAAAAGGAAACATACTTTTTTTCATTTAGTAAAACGATTCTTAGAGAAAATATTACTTTTTAATAAAAGTAAAAGTCAAAGGGTTTTATACACCATATAAAAGAAAGTAGTGTATAATACAAAATATATCTCAATGAAAGGAGATTGATACGAAGTCCTATATGAAGACGGTATCCTTAGATTAAGGATAAATCACTTACATAATTATTTGGGACAAATATAAATACACCCAATATAAGTGTATATTAAGTGTAAAAAAATCAGAGTTCATCCAAAAATATTCATGGCATGTCATAATCAATAAGTAGAAGTTTAACCCAAAGAATTGAAATTGGGTTAAGAAGCTCCCTTACAAAAATTTGACAGCCTAACAGCGTCACATTAAAATTCAGAAAATGAGATGATGATAGTGAAAATGGTATCTCATCACTTGGATATTGAATTTACATCAATATGGATATATAATAAAATATCCCAACATAAAAATATGTCAATTAAAATACCCAACAAAAAGAAGTCTTTTAAAAAGAGGAGGGTGAAATGTTCCCTTACCGATTTCAGTAACTTTCAAAACGTACACGACATGAAAGAAGGGACATACAATGAAGATGTAAATAACCATACATTAAAGTATATTACACAAAGAATACAATAATTGTCATTAAATATACCACACAAAAGTAAATAGTGGAAAATGTTGCATGAATCTCATGGGAACAAAAAGTGAGATAAAAATACCTTTCCTCGTTGTGATCAATCGAGTCGTATGACCAAAAGATAATAAACACCAAATCAATCACATAATAACATGAATATAAATATAATCATGATAATATATATGAAAGTTCAGTACATAATAAACCACATGCAATAAATAAGTGGTGAACAATGGAAATATCACAATATTAAAAGTGAGATAAGAAATCCCTTATGAAAATTCGGGTGCCTAACGACGCCACTTAAAACTTAAAAAATGGTATGATGAGATCAAATAGGGTATATCATTATATGAAAACAAAAATTAAAGTAAGTGGGATATAAAATAACATCCCCCAACATAATAAATATGAGCTTAAAAGGAATGACATAAAAGAGAGTACTTAAAAAGAAAAAGAGAGGTTGGATCCCTTACCTCAAGTCCGACTTGTCTTGTTCGTTTCATTATATTCCTAAATAATGAACTTTGGTAAATTAATAATTGCTTAAGAAACTCCTTTAAAGTTTATTATTCAATCCATATCACATATTATGATTTTTTAATAATTAGTTAATTATGTGAGTTTATATCAGACGTTTTTGTCGATGTTCGATATATAAGTAAAAAATAAACTTGTTTGAAAAGAATCTCCCATGTAGTTATAAGTAAATAATCTCTGGAATGGAAAACATTATTTAAATTTCATATATATCCCATATATATTCATTTTATACTATTACATAACATTTGTAGATAAAAAATGGAATGCACCGTTCATGGAGACGGTGGGCCGTACGTACGCATGAACATTACTTTCATTTTTTTGTCACATTAATGTAAAATAAACTAAATGATATTTATATATATATATTATAATTACAGAATAATATATATGTTTTATAGGTCACATAAGTTCATTAATTTTATTTCGTTATACATTCCATGTATTACATGAATGAGTCACATCACTTGAGGGGGCGGTAGTCCACACTTCCTCAAATGAAATTATCGCATTTGCACAACTTGCAAAGCATAAAGGTATGTTTTAAATGTAAAATACAGAAGAAAATATAGGAAATAGATATAATATATATCATAAATAAATATAGTTACATCATAATGGCCACCATGAGAGGTGGTATGAGAAGATAGAATAATCATCGTTTCGTGAGGAAATAATTCACCATCCATAGAAACTGTATGTTCTTTTACCATTAGTAAGAGGTGTGTGTAAGTGTAGCTCAAATACTTCTCATAAAAACATACTAGTATATTGAATATACTGGTGTTGTTAAAAAATAAATGAATAAAAATATTTTAGGGGGATGGAGAATCAGAATAAAACAAAAGAACATAAGAGAGAACATTACCTTTAAATTAGGAAACTCCCTTTGGTTTTAACCAAAAGGGTTTCTTGAAGAGAATTCTGCCTAAGGTAAGGATTCTAGGATTAATAGAGGGATGTGGATAGATAAAATGAGAAGTTTTTGGTCTATCCAAGGGCTTTAGAGGTGTGGGTAATTGGATAGAGGTGGGGGCCTTTTATAAGAGCGAGGATGGGCACTATTGGAAAGTCTTGAAAAGTTACATTATTATAAAATGATTTTCAGATATTAAGGTCCCAAAATTATATATTTAGAGGATAAGGTGATAAGGGTTCTAAATCCAACAATACAATAGGTTTTGGACAAGTGTAAGTCTTATATTTTACCTGATCATCTCATTTTATTTAAATCGTTCATTAATGAGGTAATCACTGCATCATGATGGTGTCATAAATAAATTTATTTATTTAATGTGTAAAAATTATAAAAATATATAATGATTTTGGAAATATGTTTATATTAATAATTAATGTTTATAGTAAAAAATATGACTTATATAATCATAGGAAAAAATTGTTTTAATAAAACAATACATGTTTCTGACACTTTTATTTTTACTTTAAATAAAAAGTTATTAATGTAATTTTCTTACCTAAGTGGCTCCATGGGGTCCCCAAGTTGACCCATGGATTGTATGGGTCGGCCATGACTTATACAATAAGTGTAGGACAAGTGTAAATGAAATTTCATATTATTATATCATTATATTTACCTTAAATTACACTAATTACCTTTAATCGTGATTAATAAAACATAAAAGTTACTATTCCCCAAAAAATTATGTTAATCCTATTGAACCACATTTTATATCCTAATGACAACCATGTATGTCATATTTTTGAAATTCAAATCACAGAGGTGGTAAAATCTCATTTAAACGAAAAATCAGTTTTTTTTAACTACAACTTAGTCGTTTCACTATTCATAAAAAATTGATGTTTTCCAGAAAAATACAAAAAATTAACCCTATGCTATATTTGATATTCCAAATTCAAAAATGATTTCCATTTTAAGAAATTCAAAACATAAAATTTGAATTAATTATTTTTATAATTAATTCCTGATGTCAAAACAAATAATGTGTTTTTAAGAAACGATATCTAAAAAACGATTGACACTTTTTTATGTCAAATTTCAAAGTGAAATTAATTACAATTACCACAATTGGGTTAAATGGTAAAAATATATTTTAATTACACTTTAAATAAAATAAAAAATATAATATTACCATATAAATAAATTAGACTAAAATGAGGTTTTGAATTAAAATACAGCATTTTCACTACTCGTTAAAAAATGAACTTTATCGAAAAAAATAACAAAAATTTACAGAATGTAAATTTTGATGTCTTGATTCTAAAGAAGGATTTTATTTTTTGAAATATAACATAAAAATTTTTATAAAATATATTTAAATAGGATTCTCCATCAAAAGGTGGTTAGTCGACCTTTTAAAGAATATTAGAAGATTTATGCTTAAAATTGTATTCATTTGCATTTTAAGCCTCAAACTTTTATTTGGATAAATGAAAAAATATTTTAAAAGAATATATAATCATTTGATAGTTAGTTATATTCATTCGTACCATTACAATGGCTAGGTGTTAACTACCATTTAAAATAACATTATTATATTATTAGTGTGCAACGTAAGATTTCAAAGAAACTCATTATTGCGTATTGGGTACGCCATTGAACATAACATTCCATTTAAAGTAATATTAATATTTTATTCACAAATATTAATAAATATGAAGATGTCATATTATTTATTTACCTGGGATGTTACATCCTTCCCCCCTTTTGGGAATTTTTTCCTCGCAATTTTAAAATTGGGCTTAGAAACTTCATTGAAAGTCCCACATAGGAACAAGAGTCAGTAAAACTATCACTTTCAAATAAAGAAATAGAATTACAAAGGTCACCCAAGTTAAACCATACTATGATTCCATGAAATCATGGATATAGAGGAGAAAAAAAGGGCCATGTTCTGATGGAGAGTGATAGAAAAAATGATTAGGAGAAAGTTTACCCCAAGAAAATCACAAACATATGATAGGTTAAACGGTATGTGATTCCCTAGTAAGAAAAGTTAACAGACAAAATTTTAGTTTTAAGTTACTTTTCATCGAGGAATTTATTTATGAGCTTAACTAAATCATAGGGAAACAACTCACTTGTCATGTAGACTTTCATGTTTTACTAGATTTCTAACACAAACTCATATTTTCTCAAAACGATGAGTATTTCAGGATGACTTGTTCATATTAAGAGCACTATTATAAACTTCTAGAGAATCACCTAACCCAAAAAAGATGAACTATATATTTCCCATGTCTTTAGACCTTAACCAAAACCAAAAAAAGTTAGTACAAGATCAGATATTCCCCAAAAAGGATAATCCTTTATAAAAATAAAATCTATTCTTAATCTCCAAAATTTGTCCAACAAAACCCAAAGTTCAATAAAGACCATTCTATAAACAATTGTCCATAAAATTACTCAAAGTAAAAAAAACTAATATTGAAACCAAAATCTCTGAAGGATTGAATCACATATTCTTCCAAGATAAATCTTAAAATTTATCTCCAAATAACATCAGTTACTCTTAAAGTCTCATACTGAAAAGTAACTAACCTAGTCACATATCCTCCATGATAGGCTAATCATTAACATAGATAACCCAAAATCAAATTATTACTGATTTATAAGATCATATAACTAAAAATAATTTTTCATAATAACTAGGGACTTCACGTAGTCCAGTGGTAGGTGATAAAAAACAGTCACACTTTGGTTGTGGGTTTGATTCCTACAACTTGGTCTGACGCGACGGGTTGTCACACGGTCTGCGTGTTATCCATTTTTCCTAAACTATATAATTCTTAAAAAATTCCCCCAAAAGAGATAAATTCTTTAAAAATAACCAAAAAATGATTTAACCTCATGTTTATCTCATGCCTTTCATTTTCCATCATTACACAGAGTAACCCATAATTACCTCAAAAGTAAGGATCATATAAACCATAATGGTTACCTTTATAATTATCACCTGAACATTCAAATTGAGTTGGTTATCACGTACATGATGCATTAGATAACTCACCAAGTTTCAAGTGGTTAATCATGAATTTTAATATTTGGGTGAGAAAAACCACAAGAGTTCTCATTGCACCACCCATATCATTCAGTTGTTCTTTCAGAAAACCGTCACAGTTTACTTCACATCCGCTTTTACTTTGGTGCCTGCTAGATCCAACCATTTACTAAAACCAAAAAGGTCAGTGTGAGTATATCATTAGAATCATCATATAAAAACTAGGATGATAAACAATAATATATACTTATCCAAGTTATCTCAAAATCATTCCATCTTTCTAAAAAAACCAATGAATCCATCCAATATACTAACAATTGTGGTTATCTACAACTTGTCACTTATGCTTAAATAACACTCTGTCCTCTAAAGTTATCTAAACCGACATTTGACACCAACTATAAGGACCCACCCTTAAAACATTACATAATATTGAATTAAATGAATAATTCACATTAAGGATCTTTTCAGGTTTAGAGTTTTAGAGAATTAGGATATAACTATTACATCTCACAAGATTACAAAGTAGGAACTTCTACTAAGTTTCCATTTTCATTCATAAAATAAAATCGCTTAAAAAGAAACATGTCTAGTTCCATGTTTCAGATAGCATGTCTTTCCATGATCCCATCTTTGACCCTATTCACCTTTAAGTCATGTGGAAAACATTTCAAAATCTTGTGGTGAGCAAAAAAAGCTTAGTAAGGGATATAAAAATACGGAAAGAAAACATTAGTCCATGTATACATAAGAATCAATGAAATCATACTTTAATCTTAAAACATAAGAACTTTAACATACCTAATTAAATCATAATATTTTTGAATAACTCATAGAAATCATAAGATGTAAAGGTAACTTGAGGCATTCATAACATTTTTACATAGGGAGTAACCAGCATGGTTACGTTTAGAATACCCACCATAGTATATTCCATAAATCTCTTCGGATAAACCTTAGAGTTTAACTCCATCATGTTACCCAATGCATTGGAGAGATATCTCGGGCTCACCCGCCCTTAGTTTATCACAGAACCACCCGTCTTCATAAAAAATTCCCAAGAACCATAACATAATTGTATCACATAAAACATGGATAAAGGAAACATAATATTTCCACATTTCAATCACAAGATATCAATAAAACACATTGATATAATCAAAACATTTTCAGAACAATTTTCAATACCAAAATACATAGACTATTATATGGTATTTATTTTCCTTTTAAAAACATTTTGACTTACTAAGGAAGCCAAAGATCAAATAATACTCGCAGCGGGGGAAGGGTCGTTGTCACCAAGTACGTTAAAAGGAAACATACTTTTTGTCATTTAGTAAAACACTTTTTAGATAAAATATTACTTTTGAATAAAATTAAAAGTCACAGGGGTTTATGAACCCTATAAAATAATGTTTTGTATAAAACAAAATATACCTCAAGGAAAGGAGATTGATATGAAGTCCCGTACAAAGACGGTATCCTTAGATTAAGGATAAATCAATTACATAATTATGTGGGACAAATATAAATACACCCAATATAAGTGGATATTAAGTGTAATAAAATAAGAGGTCATCCACATATATTCATGGCATGAAATAATCAAGAAGTAGAGGTTTAAACCAAAGAATTGATATTGGGTTAAGAAGTTCCCTTACAGAAATTTGACAACCTAACGGCGTCACATTAAAATCCAGAAAAGGAGATGATGAGAGAGAAAATGGTATCCCAACACTTGGACATAAAATTTATATCAATAAGTATATAGAAGAACATATCCCAACATAACAATATGTAAAATAATAGGAAAAACCAAAAGAAGTCTTTTAAAAAGAGGAGTGTGAAAAGTTCCCTTACTGATTTGGGTAACTTTAGAAACGTACACCACATGGTAGAAGAATCATACAATGAAGATGTAAATACCCATAAATTAAAGTATATTACACAAAGAAAACAAAAATGGGAAGTACATACACCATGCAAAAGGAAATAGTGGCAAATGTAGCATGAATATCACGGGAACAAAAATTGAGATAAAAAACCCTTACCTCGTTGTGATCAATCGAGTCGTATGACCAAAAGATAATAAACAACAAATGAATCACATAATACCAGGATTATAAATAGAATCATGATAATATATATGAAAGGGAAGTACACAATATACCACATTCAATATATAAGTGGCGATCAATGGAAATCTCACAGAATTAAATGTGAGATAAGAAATCCCTTATGAAAATTCGGAAGCCTAACGGTGCCACTTAAAACATCCAAAAAATGGTTTGATGAGATAAAATAGGGTATCTCATCATATGAACATAAAATTTATAGAAAGTGTGATATAAAATAACATCACCCAACATAAGAAAAATGAGCTTAAAAGGAATGACATAAAAGAGAGTACTTAAAAAGAAAGAGAGAGGTAGGATACCTTACCTCAAGTCCGACTTGTCTTGTTCGTTTCATTATATTCCTGAATAATAAACTTTGGTCAATTAATAATTTCTTAAGTACCTCATTTAATGTTTATTATTCAATTAATATCACATATTATAATGTTACAATAATTATTTAATTATGTGAGTTCATATCAAATGTTTTTTTCGAGGTTCGGTATATGAGTAAATAATAAACTTGTTTGAAAAGAATTTCCCATGTAATTATAAGTACATCATCTCAAGAATGGAACTAATTATTTAAATATCATATATATCCATTATGTATACATTTTAGACTATTTCATAACATTTTGAGATAAAACATGGGATGCACCATTCATGGAGACGGTAGGCCGTGCGTACGCATGAACGCTACATTCATTTATTTATCACATTAATGGAATAAAAACTAAATGAGAGAGATATATATATTATAATTAAAGTATAATATATATGTTTTATAGGTAAAATAATTTCATTAATTTAATTCTCTATACATTCCATATATTGCATGAACGAGCCACATCACTTGAGGGGCGGTGGTCCACACTTCCTCAAATGAAATTATCACATTTTCACAACATGCACAGCATAAAGGGATGTTTTAAAAGTAAAACACAGAAAAATAGAGAGGGAATAGACATAATATATATAATAAATAAATATAGTGACATAATAATGGCCACCATGAGAGGTGGTAGGAGAAGATAGAACAATCATCGTTTCTTGAGGCAGCAATATACCATCCACAAAAACAGTATGTTCTTTAACCATTAGACGAAGGTGTGTGTAAGTGAAGCTAGAATCCTTCCCATTAAAACACCCTAGTATATTTAAGATAATGGTTTTGTTACAAAATAAAGGATTAAAAAGAGTTTAGGGTGTTGGAGAAGCAAAATAAAACAAAATAACATAGGAGAGGACATTACCTATAAATCGGGTAACTCTTTTTGGTTTGAACCAAAAGGGTTTCTTGAAGAGATTTCTACCTACAGAAGGCTTCTAGGATGAAAAGATAGACGTGGAAAGATAAAATGAGTATATTTTGGTCGAGCCAAAGGCTTGAGAGGTGTGGGTAAGGGGGTAGAGGTGGAGGGCTTTGATAAGAGGGGGGAAGGGTACTCTTGGAAAGTCTTGAAAAGTTAATTTATTATAAAATGATTTTCAGATATTAAAGGTCCCACAATTATATATTTCTAGGATAATGTGATAAGGGTTCGAAATCCACCCATCCAATAGGTTTTTTGACAAGTTTAAGTCTTAGAGTTTACCTTATCTTCTCATTTTATTTAAATCGTTCATTAATGAGGTAATCACTACATCATGATGGTGTCATAAATAAATTTATTTATTTAATGTATAAAAATTAAAAAAATTAGGATGTAGGAAATATTTTTAGATTTCAAATGAATATTTATTGTAAAAGATATGTCTTGTATAACCCCATTTAAGAATTCTTTTAATAAAATAATACATGTTTGTGACACTTTTATTTTTACTTTAAATAAAATGTTATTAATGTCATTTTCTTACCTAAGTGGCTCCATGGGGTCCCCAAGTTGACCCATGGATTGTATTGGTCGGCCATGACTTGTCCAATAAGTGTAGGACAAGTGTACAGGTAATTTTATATTATTATATCATTATATTAACCTTAAATTACACTAATTACCTTTAATCGCGATTAATAAAACTTAAAAGTTACTGTTCACCAAAAAAATTATTTTAATCCCATTAAACAACATTTTACATCTTAATGACAACCATGTATGTCAGATTTTTGAAATTCAAATCACAGAGGTGGTAAAATTTCATTTAAACGAAAAATCAGTTTTTTTAACTACCATTTAGTGGTTTCACTATTCATCAAAAATTGATGTTTTTCAGAAAAATACAAAAAATTCACCCTAAGCTATATTTGATATTCCAAATTCAAAAATGATGTACATTTTACCGAATTCAAAACATAAAATTTGAATTAATTATTTTTATAATTAATTCCCGATTTCAAAACAAATAACGTGTTTTTAAGAAATAATATCTATTAAAAGATTGACACTTGTTTATGTCCAATTTCAATGTGAAATTAATTAAAATTACCCCCATTGGGTTAAATGGTAAAAATATATTTTAATTACACTTTAAACACAATTAAAAAAATAATCTTACCTTATAAATAAATTAGACTAAAAAGAGGGTTTGAATTAAAATACTGCATTTTCACTACTCATTAAAAAAATGAACTTTATCGAAAAAAATAACAAAAATTTACACAATGTAAATTTTTATGTCTTGATTCTAAACAAGGATTTTATTTTTTCAAATATAACATATAAAATTGTCAAAAATATATTTAAAAAGGCTTCGCCATCAAAAGGTGGTTAGTCAGCCTTTTAATGAATATTATAAGATTTATTCTTAAAATTGGATTCATTTGCATTTTAAGCCTCTAACTTTTAATTGGATAAATGAATTTTTTTTAAAATCATATAAAATCATTTGTTAGTTAGTTCTATTCCTTCCTTCCATTACAATGGCTAGGCGTTAACCACCATTTAATATAATATTATTATATTATTAGTGTGTAATGTAAGATTTCAAAGAAACTCATTGTTTCGTATAGGGTACGTCATTGAACATAGAATTCCCTTTAAAGTAATATTAATATTTTATTCACAAATATTAATAAATTTGAAAATGTCATATTCTTTATTTACATGGGATGTTACAAAAACCTTTAGGCATCAATAATGGTTGTGTGTCCCATTAAGGGTGGATGTGATCAACATATCTTTGTTTTAAAATTAATTGGCAATTTTGTTATTTAACATATTTATCAAAATAACGCGATTTAATGAGAATCTTCACCAAATGTCCATTGCGTATATTAGTTATACCCTACCTATGGTAAACCCCACATTCTGGACCTAGGGGTGGTTATATATTTTTAATACAATGCACTATTTGGGATATTTTAATTATTTATTAACTAAAAACTTGAATAAATAATTTATTAAATATAAAATGAGGTTTTATCGTGTGAGATGTCTCCAAACACCCATCATACATAAAAGTTATGCACCACCTATAGAAAATCCCACATTTTGAACCGAAATGTGGTCTCTAATTTCTCAAATGAAGAACCATTTGGGAAATATTTAATTATTTTTAAAATAATATATCAATGTTTTTAAATAATTAATTCCCACAAGTGATCCATCCAAACATGTGACACATAAAAATTTAATGGCCCATGTAGAGTAATCAGCGTGTCTTGGACCTAACAATGTTCTAATTTTTCCCATACAATGTACCTTTTTTATTTATATTAATTATTTTTATTAAATCACTCACATGTTAAATAATATTTTTTTTTGTCTGTGCCATGACTTTATGGGACTCATAATCTCACAATAACTCTACATCTAACTCAAAATATATTCAATTGAATATTACTATGTTCTAACATGGATTTTAATATTATGAAAATACTTTAACATATTTATTAATTTACATTTATTGATAAAGCATTTTTTACACATAAGACACATATAATTTACCAACAATAGAGTTTTATTATATTTTTAAAATTCAATAAATTACTATTCTCCCACTCTATCGACTTATATTTCTCAAGAAGTATCTCTAGTGGTTTTATTTAGACACTTCAATCTGGTGAGCTTGAATATCATACTCACATTCCCATGTTTCTTCCAGTATCCATCCATGTATCCACCAAATCCGAACTAGGGGTATAATAATTTCTCACAATACTCTTTTGCTTTGATCTATGGTCCTCTCTAGATGCTTTTCATAAGTCGCATCAGTATCTATATCAACATAATTTTATTTAATAACATGTGTTAGTTCAGGTATGTACCTATGAAACATTGACACATGGAAGCCTTCATGCATTAATCGATAGCGATAATATAGTTCTAGATGATATGAAACTTCCCCAATCCCATAAATGATCCTAAAGGATCCCAAAAAATGTGGTGCATGATTTCCCTACTTTCCTTGATGTTTGTGCCCCATCTGGGGAGTTTCTCTTAAGAAACTGTGAACTTCTAAAAAACTACAAGTATATAAACTTATGGTCATTATATAATTTCGTTTTTTATTGAGTGTTCATCATCCTCTTCACATTCAGATTCCCTCTCTTGGAGGCCTCCTGAAACAAGTCGGGCCCACAATTACTACCTCACCTACCTCATTCCAACAAGAGGTGATTGACATGGTCTTCTATAAATATTATCATGGGGTGTCATATGAATTGAATCCTGATAAATATTATTATAGGAAAAATAAACCAAGGAAACATGATCTTCCCATGATAATCCAAGGACTTTTATTCATGCTTGAAGATGGCCCTCTAATATGCATATAGTCCACTTAGATTGTCTTTCTGTCTGAATATGGTAAATTATGTTCAATATCAGGGATGTACCTCAGGGTATTTAAGAGACCATTTAAAATAAAGCTGTAAAATTTTCATCAATATCTAAAAAAATTCTAAAATGGAATCCCTGTAGGTGAACGATTTCTCAGAGATATATATATATATATCCTAACTCTTTAATTGAGTGAGTCTCTCTGATCGGTAAGAAGTGAGTTTTTTTCTAACCAATCAACAATGCCATAAAAAAAATTCAAAACTACTTGGGGTCATGGGTAACTCTATCTCAAAATTAAATCATGATGTTATACCACTTCCAAAAAGGCATAAAAAGTGGCTGCAACAACCCACCATGGCATCGGTGGTCGACATTCACGCTATAACATGCGAGTCATCAGGAGACAAAAACTATAATGTATCACATCATCCTTATTCTCCAGAACATTAACCTGATGTCATGATATATCATATTCATAAAAGGATGTATATTCTAACTTGATTTATTTTAATCCCTAATCATCTCCTCTTGGATTGATGTAAGGAATACTACTCTTCCATGCACCACGAACAAGTCTTCGTCATTTATCGGGCATCTAGGAATTGTGTCATAACCATCATGTTGTTCCCTCATTATAAAACACAATGAGTCTAAACCCTAACATTCCTACACCCAGTCCGTAAGTGGGGACATGATCTCTAAAGTAGTATAACTCATAGATCTATAATCTTGTGAAGAATCAACACTTTAGTAGTCCAATAATATCATCATGTGCCACTACTCCTTTGAGGGCCCCTCACTAAGATGTAGCCCCACCTTCATTTTATGGATAGTTGAATCCATAGTGATGTTACCTTTATATAGAGAATAAACCTCATCAAGATAATCCATCTACATATACTCACCCACTCACATCAATCTATTATTCAATTACCTTTGAGTGAAGATATAGATGAGATGATTATAGTCTATATAAACAATATATCTCTTACCAAAGAGTTAATTTCTCCATCATTTCATAGTAAGGACCACTAATGACAATAAAATTCATTTCTATAATTGTTACTCTTATGTGGGCATATCTAATTATATCCATAAACAACTAATTTCTCCATTTACCTTAAAATTTCTCTCAGACCAATACCTAAAACATTTAAGTATACCGCATAACCAATCCTTAGATCTAGGAGTTTCAGTATAAGAACTATCCTCAACCTTATCTTTAGCTCAATGAAATTATATTTACACTAGTTAAACCCTTAGATATTCACTTCCTTATTTGTTATTTCATTCATGGGTGATGATAACCAAGATATGTCTTGAAAAAACTTCCAGTAGTATCCCACTAAACCTTGAAATCTCTTAATCTCAAACAATTTTTTGTGATGTGTCCAGGGCATGGATGCCTCAAAATTGAATTGGACTAGAGATATTCTAGTGTCAAAATCCTCATATCTTAGGTTTTTCACCTCTCGAATCACAAATTCATATTCCAAAAACATACTGAAAATCATGGGTTCTTGAAGAATACAATGGACTATATCACGGTGCCTTGTATGTTTCTCTGGTTTTGATGATTATATAAGGATATCGCTTATGAAAACAATGATGCATGATTCCATGTATTGATGAAGGATATTGTTCATTATTTCCATGAACACTTCTAGTTTTAGCCCTATCAAAGTATACAAATTCTCATAATTTTCATATTTTCCTTGAAATGCCATCTTCAGAATGCTCTCTTATCTAACATGCAACTAATGATATCCTGGTTAATGATTAATCATGTATAATCACTAGGTTCCCAAAAACCTAGTAAAAAATAAACTGAATCTTAGGTAATAGATAATAGTTCTTCACCGTCACCTGGTTTAGATTCTTATAATCAGGGAAAAACATATTGTTTTCTTCTTCTTTGTTGGGGAAAAACATGTGAACCCTATTGTGAAGTACTAGGTATGATAAATCACACCCTCTCTATATTGTGATGAATAACCTTGAGCTCTTTCATCTTGGTTGGGAACATATGATACGGGGAATAAAAAATTGATTCACTCCTGAAATGAACCCATTCTCAACTTTTTTTTTCAATCCTTTAGATGCCTGACTATTTCAAAGATTCCCAAAATTATTTCAACCCTTATATATCATCTTGAAAGAATTCGGTGCTATGGATAGAAAAATAGAAAAATTGTCTTATTTACATGGTCCAAAACTATGGCATTAAGCCCTAAAACTGTGGTCATAGGCTACAACAATGATTTTGGAAAACAGTTGTCGTAGGCTACGACCATGATTTTGGCCAACTGTGGCCGCTATCACCAAGAAAGTAGGGTCTGACCTATTTCCATGGTTTAAACTATGATAATAGGCCTTGAAATTTACCACTATGGTGGTTGAACTAAGGATATGGGTTTAACAGTGGAAATAGAGAGATATTTCTATGGTTTAATTCATGGCTATAGCCTTGGTAAACGTTGAAAATAGCATGACACAAAATTGCGGTTGTTGAGTTTCATTCCCTGCACCACCCCTTTGCGAGTCAATGTTTCTCACCACTACAATGAGGAACACTTAGTGTTTATATATATATATTATGATATATTTATATATATATAAAACATGGGAATATCCTCATAATCATGGCGATAAGTCTTCCCACCAAATTTGTGGTAGTAATTGTTTTTCTCCTAGAAGCGCTAGAACCCTATAACCACAATTTTGGAAAATTGTGGCTATAGAACTTCTAAGAAATTGGCATATTATAATGATTTTGAGAACTATGGAAATAGGAAACATGATTGTGGCCATAGACACAACCTATAACCACACTTTTCACAACTGTGGACATAGGCCACAAAAACATGCCTATAGCCACAGTTCTAAAACTATTGATGTAGGCCATAGAACTATCGATATAGGTCTTTGGTAGTGGCCAGTTTTTCTAGTTTTTAAGGATGAGGAATGTTGGAGTTGAAAATCCTGGCATACTCAACCATAGTTCTTAATTACTATGACTAGGAAAGGCACTAAGTGGAATGATTATGGATGAAATGGCTATGCTACATAAACAACATATATTTCATTTAAAAATTATTATCTATATTCTATTATGAATCTAGAGGTAATGAATAAATCTACTCCCTAGTGGATTTTTTCTATCCTTATTCCTATGTATCAGAATAAGACTATATCGAGGTGATATCTCTAATTACATGAAGGGACACTATTATGAAAAGATACAATGTCTTTTAATATTAAAAATATTTAGTCTAAGGGATCACTCAATGATTCTCTTAACCAGACTATGAGACTAAACCGTATTTTAATATGAGTCTACCATTAACCCAATGTGTACCCCTCCTAGCACTGATCCCTATTTCCATCATTAGGTGTTAGTCACAGTCATCTGATACATAATAATATAAAAAAAATTCTCATTTAAACTAATCAGTGTCAAAGAAGATTTTATAGACAGCCTGGAAACACAAATATGCCACAAAAATAAAAAAATATAGTGAAAAGATGTAACAAATCAAGTAATTTAATCAATGGACTACTATAAATCCCAACAACAGTTATATATAAGCAATTTGTAGCTCATTCTTAGCGAGAATGCATGAATTCCCCCAAAATTCCATATATTAAATATCAACATCATGTGCATTTCGCAATGTGATTTTAATCAATAGTAATAGTAAAAAATAAATTTCCATTTATGGTAACTTAGAGGTATACTGCATAGTTCTAGCTAGTAACATAAAAAGTTCCCCTACCCAAGTCCCAATGTCCTATCATTTTTCAAATATGTACCATCCCAAAGTAGGATAAGAACAAGTTAGTTACTCCAGATTCCTCTGAAACCCTTTTTTTTAAAATCCCAACCAAAACCACAAGGTACGCTCCAGAATACTACATATCATCATGCATGTCTCCCCGTACACAAGAGGCGGTCAACCAACTGCGATGGTCTGAGCCGATCAGTAGGGAGACTATACCCTCAATATCATTTCCTATTATAGATAATCATCAACAAATAATATAATAAATAATTATAGAAAACATACAGAAATGTAAAGATGACAAACATGTCATCTATATAAAGTCTCTCCCAAAGTGTAAAGCGTAACTAGTGTAAGTAAAGAAGATAATAAAATGATAAACTTATAGTCCGACCGATCTCTTCTCTAAAAAATCACCATCTTTGTGATTATCATCTCAACGGTCTATCAATGATACATTTCCCTTAACCATATCTCTCATGATATCAAAAAGCACATTGAAATACATGAGTACTGTGTGAGTAAAAGACTCAATAGGACACCACCAATTAATTATTAACTGTATGGGATCAAGTTTACAAGTTTATGACATAGTAATAATATATTCATTACAATCATAGTAACAAACAATACAAAATAGACAGGTCATGCACTAACTAAGCCGGAACAAAACCCCAACTATACCTACTTCAACTCCATTCTAGAAGTTTACTTTATGTAAATAAGAATCCAAAACCATCCATAAGTCTATTTGATATTCACTCAGAATCAAAAAAGAATCTATTGAAAAAGAACAACCTGAAATCCACAAAGGAATTAAGTAATACATAGAATCTTGAAGTCTTTGAGTATCTTTAACCACCCAATAATCCACAACTCATCAGGTAACACTCGTAAACTTGAAGAAATCAACTTTCATCCATATACTCAGAATCCACAAGATATCAAGTTTATTCCAGGTAACAAGGTTATCTAGTTGTGATGTCTTCTTCACTGCACATCATGTATTCTACCCACAAAGAAGAATCATTCCATGAAAACCAATTTTAAAGTATAAACATACTGATATTCCAAGGAAAGCAGGGAAAATAATTACTTGATAACATCCATAAAACACAAAATAAAAAATATATGATCATCATATACATGAATAGGTGAATCAAACAACATAACAGAATAAATATTTCATACCAATATCATAGAATAAAAACATACTATATCATGGGCTACACACAAACCCAGAAGTGAGAATATGTCCAGAACAGTATTAAATAATCCAACTCATAAATCATGTATGATAATACGTATAAACATGATCCCAATAAGACAAGGAACTTCCTTCATTAAAATTCAACGATGTAAAAAGTCTATGATTAACTGGTCAATAAAACCTATTTGAATCCTTATTATAGAAACATCAAAACTCATTGTTAACAAGCGTTATAAGAACCATGAAAAGATATTTTATTTCAAAAATAATTAAAATATAACATTCGATGATATTTTCCTTCTCCAAAATAATTTTTGAATAATCACATAGGCCAAAAAAATTCTCACTATA
Organism: Viscum album; assembly: GCA_963277665.1. Classification (NCBI taxonomy): domain Eukaryota; kingdom Viridiplantae; phylum Streptophyta; class Magnoliopsida; order Santalales; family Viscaceae; genus Viscum; species Viscum album. The sequence continues at coordinate 107,136,166 of OY728149.1, read as the reverse complement.
TTTTCCTCATGAATAATTATCTTTTCATAATTTCTCAATTAGTATCCTTTTTAAATATATATTAAATATTTTTTTTTAAATTATACTTTATAATTATCTTATGAATGTTTATTATTAATTATGCATTATAAATATCTTTTGATAATTTAATACAAATTATCCATTATAATTATCTTTTTATAGTTTTATTACATGTTATGCTTTATATTTATCTTTGAAAATCTAAAACATGTATCCAGTTATAATTATATTTGATAATTATCACTCATAATCAATTATCAATAGATAATTACTTTATGATAACCTCTTAGAAATTATCATATTATAATATTTTAATATTATAACTTTATAATTATCCTTTAGTACTTCATGAAATTCCACATGGATAATTCTATAAATTATCTGATGATATTTATCTAATAATAATATCTACTAGATTAACATATGATAATCATATATTATTACCTTATAACTATCCCTTAATAATTCATTAATATTTCACTTTTATAATTTATTTTAAAATTATATTTTGATAATTTATGACACCGGAGGTCGTCACGGCCCTCCAAATATCATTTATAACTCTTACACTAGCACATTGGTGCAAGGGATAAACAGTGAGTTGGATGAATCACCGATAGTGAAATAAAAAATGAGTAAGTAATTGGTGTGATGTGAAACTGATAGAATAAATGGATCACTACATTCCAACAAAAAATAAGACACCGATACACCAAAAATAAAAAATAATAAAAATCTCATCACAGATAGTTAAAAATGAGACACCAAAGCCGATGCGCATGAGAGACTGATGAGGAAATAAATCGGTGTGACCTAAAAACGATGATGTTTGGGGAATCGGTGAGTCGGTGACTCACCGATAGCTGAAATAAAATAAGACACTGATGTAATGAGATACTGAAACTAATGCACCTAAGAGACTAAATCTATTTCAAAATGATGAGTGGGTCATGACTCACTGATAGTTATAAAAAACACTCACTACAGCAAAACCGGCCCCTAGCGGCGGTTTTTTTTTTCATTTGGCGGCAGTTTAAACCGCCGCTATAGGGTTTGGTGGCGGTTTACAAAAACCGCTGCGAAACTGGGTGTCAGCAATCTATTAGCGGCGGTTTTTACTATTTCGCGGTGTTTTAAGAAAAGCATCGTAGATGCCTCTTTTCGTGATGGTTTTTGTCCATTTCACTGCGGTTTTATGCGTAGATGATACTATTTTTTCGCGGCGGTTTTAACCGCCACTATATTCTGGCGTTTGATGCACCTATGTCGCGGCGGTGAAAGCCGCCGCTAAATTTAAACATAATACATTTAGCGGCGGTTATAACCGCCGCTAAATGCTGACCAGTAAGTCATTAACGGCGGTTAAAACCACCACGAAATGTTGACCTGGAAAAAAATATAATTCTGCTCCTACAACACCACTGCCCTGAAAAACAAATCAAACCAGAATATTGAACAGGAGACACCATACAAACAAATAACATGGTAGTATTCATTGAAAAATAGGATATGAGAAAATGTTGTATGTTATGGAGTCCAACCTAAGAAAAGGTATGTATTACAATTTGGTGAGTAACCAATCCATGTGACCCCCAAGATGTATATGTGTTTTTAGCTTCTTTAATTTCTTATGTGTTTTAAGAAGGGTTGATTTATATTATATGGATACTAATACTCTATATAATAAATGATTATGAATTTTGATACAATTTATGTGATCATGCTAACCATGGTGATGTGTAATGATATGTAATTGGTTATGCTCTAAGTTGGCCGATATAACATCCATGGGTGGATTGTGATATGGGTTGTATTTTTTTAACAATTGATTTGTGTTGTGGGATAGAACAAATTATGTTTATATGGGTATATAATTTGTTCCAAAGATGGATGTTTGAGTAGTTATAGAATGTATGTTATGGTATGGTTTGTTGTGTGTTTTGGGTTGGTTGTTAATTCCTACTATAGAAAATGGGTAACTTGTGAATTGGCGTGTGTTTTAGGTTGGACAACACGCTAACCGTGCATGGTGCTTGAGAGAGTATGGTTTATGATCTTGTAGGTTATACATGATTCCTATTGAGGATTTGAGTTATGTCATTGGATATGAGATAAGAGTTTCATGTATACATCCCAAGATGGTCATCATGTTGCAGGTTGGATGGGATGCATCATGATATAGTTGTTATTGACTTCATTAAAGAAAATAGGTTTGAGTTTTTTAAAATTTCAACAACAACTTATCTAATGTTTTCCTAAATACCTTATTGGTGGAATTATACTTAACCAAACCAAATGATATTGATTTTTAACAATAGTTATTATCATAAGATAATGTCATTAATATATATGTGCATGTATGTGATCTTTATCCTTCAGGGGAAGTATGGTGTGTCGATTTCTAGTTAGGATTAGTAACCTAGATTTCATATTTGGATTGGGTATGGGATTTGTGATATGCATGAGAACCCTCGAGTGGGTATATTGGCCTATGATTTTCCTCGTGATATTTGAGATGGGTTCATAGATGCTTCTCCATGGGTTGTATCCTATATTGGATGTGACATGTGAACTAGGGTTGAGAGAGACTAGTAATATTGAGATGTATCTTGGGATATTGGTGATTGGAGTGTTCTAATCAAGTGAAATAGCAATTCTCATTTCCACCTGATGATGGTTTTCTTGTATGTATGTAATCCAAGAGAGGACTTATCCTAGGTCTATGAGTTCATTAAATAAATGAAAGTAAGTTTAGACACATTGTTCTACAGTGATGGTATATAGGTGGATTGTGGTTTGGTATTCAGTTAGTAATATCATTGTATTTGGTATTGTGAATGTAAAAGAATGGGTAGTGCTTGTGTTTTGTTATGTCTAACATGAATAATTGACATGGTTATTTGGGGGATAAGTTAAGTTAAACTAGGATTATTTGGATGTTATTGTAATGATGCGTATTAGGTGTTTTAATAGAGTGTATACATGCTTAGATTCATGTTATACTGATAACGGTTAAATTTGGGTAATATGGGAGGCTTCCAAGATACACTCTTTCCATTTCAGTAAGAGAGTAAGTTCTTTATCAGCATAATTGGTATGTTGGTTGTATAGTCTATGATTAGCCTTTGAGGTGGGGATTTGGGTAGTTATTAGGTGTAGTTTTACTTGGTTAACATGTGGTTTATAATAATTGTTGGATTTTCAAAGATCTCATTGATAGAGAGATTTAGTGATGAAGGTAATGTGACTATTGGGAATTTGGTCATGGGGACATTATCAATCCATGGTTGTTTCATGTGATTCTTTCCTAATGTATGGGTTTGTTCAATTGTGGAGACTTCAGGTTTCTCAAGATGGTTAGTGCATTGGGATACCAAATGACACATATTTTGATGCATTTATTATTACAATTAGATGGTACTTGAACATTCTTCCTATGGTTTATACATTATTCTACGATACATGTGATATGTGGTCTCATCCCTTGTTTTATATCAACCTTAAACTAAAAACAAATTGGTATTCCTTGACCCATTTTAGTGGTGTAAAAATTTTAAGGCCATGACAGAGCCTTTTATCATTAACCTTTCATTCCATAGGCATTCATGGTCATGGGATTGGCCTTTTAGTGTGATACATATTGGATATAGATCCAATAGGGGTAGGTCTATGCTAAACTAAAACATATTGGGCCATCAGATAGGTGCTTTATCTTCCACTTAGTAAGGAAATTGATTGAAAAAGGGAGTATCTAGTAAAAATTGGCATATATAAAACCAATATGTTACCTAATAACTTCTTCCTTGTTGAGTGTTACATGGGGTGATTGTTCCTCCCTCTTGAGATTTTATTCTAAGGGGATATACTTTGGTTGTGATTATGGATATAGGTTGGGCATGTGTAGACCAACCTAGCGTAGACCTAAGGATGTGTTAGAATTTATGGAAGCCCTTCAGTGATATTTTTATCTTCTGTTGTTTTGGTTGTCTTTATACCATTGAATGTTTGGGGCTTTGGTATGTGATAGAATTTCTTCATGCCTGTGTAATGTGTTGTGGATCATTGGGCCTTGATAGTGATGGTATGAATTGGGCTTACACAGCTAGGATACCCAGGTGCTACTATGGAGCAACAATGATATGAATAGGACTTACACAGTTGGACTGCCTAGGTACTTCTATGAATCAGTTATGGTATGAATCGAGCTTACACAATGGGGCTACCCGAATGCTGCTATATAGTAGAAATGGTATTAATATGGGTTACATATATGGTATTCTCATTGCATGTGGTACCAATTCAAACACAAACCTAAATGGAATGCTGTATACCACACTCGAGAAATTAATACATAAAATGAAACATCATAAATAAATAAAATGTATAGAAGGAAACATGAGAAATCAAGAAAATGTTAGGACATGAAAATGTTTGGTGGCAACTATGTGCCATACATGTTACATATACAAACCAACCATTCTCATACTTGTTCAACACATCAACAACACTACTACTCATCATATGATGCTGCATCGTCACCCTCTCCACCTTCATCTCCACTACCTGCTGCCACCTATAAGAACATTATATTGAAAATGAAATATTGTTGCTTATTTATAATTAAACATAAAACCAATAAAATTGTGAAAACTAAATGATTTTGATTTTTTTGTGATTTACCTACTCACCACTAGCCGATGCACTACCACCGGGGGCATATCTGCTCATATACTGACGTATTTCAAGAAACTCTTTCTGCAAAGCAGATATCTGATCCCCCTGTTGGTAAACTGTGTTTCGTAGAGAAGACATATCCCTCTGAGTATCTTAAGGTATGAAATGACTATAACTAGGAGTAGATGTAGCCAAAATCCCTGATGGCCTGCCAAAGACCTCATATGGCACGGGTCCCAAACCCATCCCGTGCACTCTACCAGGATGCTCCTTCCTAAGGACTTTACCAATCGGGTCATCCTAGGAGACTGAGTAGGATTTCCCTGGATTGACATCCCATATTTCTTTAATTTTTACCTATAAATCAAATATCAATATATATTAACATAGTAAAAACTAATAATAAGTTATTATAATAAATAATTGACTTCATACCCCAACTTCACTGGCAGGTTCATTAACAAAACTTCCATCTATTTTTTTATGAACATCCAGCCACAGTTCTGTTCGGGATGCTTCATGCCCTAATCTCTGTGACTGCATTAAAACAAGATAAATCAACAATTAAATATGTTAAATAGATAATATTGTCTTATAAATATTTAAACTAATTAAAATATTACCAATGACATCCAGCTTCTAGCAAAGCTTTTTGAGCCCGCAGTGTGCGGGATGACTTTCTTTGCCCGGTTTGATGCATTCTGTTTTGAGAGATCCTGAAATAAATAAAATTTAATTTAACAGTAATGTATTCAATGTCTATCTCCTCTTCATGTACATGTATAAATGTAAAATGAGGATAATATAATAATATATATTTCAATACCATCCGCTTCTCATCACGATGGCTATCGACAAAAAACTATCCACTGTTCTTTCGGTACACCACTGGGTAGATTTTCATACATCTGCTGCACGGTCAATGAAGTATCATTGACATCACACCACAACCACCATTTGAAATCTTTCCATTTTTTTCCATGATTTTTCAATGTCCACTTCCGTGCTATCACATCAGCAATGGTAAAGTGGAAGAACATCTGTATACAGAAATTCATTTTGAATATATTAGTAACATGAGATTCAATTAAACCATAAAGTAATAAAATTACCTTTATCTGAAAATAAAAAACTTCATTTTTCCAGTTTGGAGGCATATGCCTCCAATCATCATATGAAATAGGCAAGGAAATGGGCTCCGCTGCCAGCTGACCTATAATCTGACCAAGTAAACCTGCGACGTCATCCGTCGGGACCCCATAAGAATCAAATGGCACCACTATCTTCTTGCCATTCATGTTCCAAACATCAGAACTTTTTAATTGTTTTTCCATGGTTGAATTTTTTCATCGGGAATTATCAAAAAATTACTATAAATAAAATGAAATAAATTAATTTAATTAAAATTTTTACCTATGACTGTGACCCACAAGAATGTCCGTGATGAACTGGAAGGGGCGTGTCGCTGCCCCACTGCTGAGGCTAGTGTAGGGGGAGGCGATGACTCATCCTCTAATGAGACATCCACTGACGGTGTCAGAGATGGTGCAGGGGGAGATGATGCAGGGATGTAGGTAGATGCTGCCTCAGATGCCGTGGGGACAGACGGATCGTCATCTGTCGCAGAAGTAGATGAAATGGTGTACCCCTTCTTCCTTGGCATTCCTGTCATTTAATCAAATAAAATTATGTTCAGAATATATATTTCAAAAAAGTTATGCAGAAAAAAAATTAAAAATGATAATAGATGCCCAGTACTAACAAACAAAATATATATAACAATGATAATGAATGACTACAAAAATGAAACAAGTGGTTGCTGAATGAATAAATAATTGTACATACAATCATTTTACCCTTAAATCATGTCGATTTCCTGCTCCATTGCTTCATCCACTTCATTCATCCTTGCTAGACTAATATTTTCAATATCATGATGGACAAATAATTCTGCTTCCTGTTGTTGATGAAATTCAATTGCAGAGGTCAAATCTTCCACTTCATCACCCATATCATACAAATCTCTTTGTGTTACGTGAGTAACTACACTCCACCCTTCATCCACAACATCATTCACATAATATACCATTTTTTCTTGCGATGCTAAGATATATGGATTATGCAGTTCACGATCACCAACATCCATCAAGCGAGAGAAGTTTACAGAAGTAAATTGAAAGGAATCTCTTTTAACACCTCTGATAATATCGACCCATTTTCATTTGAATAAAAAAACAGAAAAATTCCCGTGGTAGTTTAATTCAATAATATCATGAAAATTTCCATAGTATTCCACTTCAGCAAATGTAAATATACCACTATTCTGTGTTTTCAAACCCACTTCTCGATCGACTGTACGAAATCTAAAACCATTCACATTATAAGCGTCGAACTTTCTAACTTGTTTTATAGGACCTCTAGCAAGAAACTTCAAATATTCTGACAAGTCTGCTCGAGTATCAGTATTCATGATCTGAAGAATAAAAATACAATTTAATAGATTTTCAAATTGTATGTGTGAAACTAATATTCATATTTATTGCAATATTTATAAACTTACACGTCGTGCAAATCATTCTACATGCTCTTTATTCACAGCTTTCATTATATCTTTTTCATTTCGTGTTAGGCCTCTCATTTGTCTCTTTTTTTGTATCCTCAACTCTTTAATAAATGGATCTGCAATTTCACTATTCAGCATCACATATCTATGTGACTTTAATAACTCCAATTCTTTCAGTGTCGCGTATGAGGTCCTCCCAACTGATCGGCCAATAGCAGGAAATATTTTTGATTTCTGATGCATTTGATATTTAGTTGATGTGTCGTCAACATGTCCAACTCGATTAAATCTTGTCTCAATATCATCCAAATATCTGGAACAAAAGGTGAGACACTCCTCGGCCAAATAGCCTTCAGCAATAGAGCCTTCTGGTTGAGCTTTATTTCTCACGTATGCTTTCAAATGCCCAAGATATCTGTGAAAAATAATAATAATATTATGCATTTATTTAAATTCCAAAAATTGTTTACTTAACTGGAAACATATAAATAAAATACCTCTCAATTGGATACATCCATCGATAATGAACAGGGCCTCCTAATTTAGCTTCGTCAACCAAATGCACAGTTAAATGCATCATGACAGTAAAAAACGATGGAGGAAATATCATCTCCATTGCACAAAGGGTCAATACAAACCTCTCCTGTAGGTTGTCAAGCTATAATGGATGTAGAGTTTTCTCACATAATTGCCTGAAAAATGTGCAGAATTGCAGTACAACAGCAGTAACTTTTTCAGGTAATAATGTACGCAATGCCAATGGTAGTAACTGTTGTAACAAAACATGTGAATCGTGACTTTTCAATCCATATAACTTATGATTATTCAAATCAACACACCTTGAGATGTTAGTCGAATACCGATCAGATACCTTCACATTCTTTAAAATTCGAAGGAATGCATCTTTATCCCTATTTTTCATTGAAAAAATGGCCAGAGCATACTTTTCATTCTCATCTGTCCAGAGATCACATTTTATGTTCATTACTTGTAAGTCTTTGCAAGCATTGAGATGATCCTTAGACTTTCCATGCTCATTAAGTAATGTGAAAATCAAATTATCACATACATTCTTCTCAATATGCATCACATCAAGATTGTGGCTCAGAGAATTAAATTCCCAATACGGATGTTTGAAGAATATTCTTTTTTCTTCCATTGTTGCGTTCTGATTTCACTTGACGATGCACTTCACACTCGTTTTCTGCTATTAGTCAAATGATGAATCTTCCCAAATTCTGTTTTAACATTTTCAAGCAATGTCAATATTTCAAAACCGATTAACAACTTTGGAGGTGGTCTACGATCAATGGAACCATTAAATTTTGATTTGTTCAGCCGAAATCTATGAGATGCATCAAGAAATCTTCGATGGCACAAGAAGCCCCATTTTCTACTGTGAGGTAGCCGTTTGGGCTTGAAATCAAAGTTACAAACGGGATAATCCAAACCCATATAAGTGTTCCAACCAGATAAATTCCCAAGCCCAGGGAAGTCACTAATGGTCCACATTAAAGCAGCATGCATTTTGAACATTGTTTTAGAAGAAACATCAAACATCTCAACACCATTGCTCCATAACTCCTGCAATTATTCAATCAAAGGCTGCAGGTATACATCAATAACATTTCCAGGCATTTGTTTTCCAGGAATAATCATCGAAATGAAAAAGATGTTTGTTGAATACACATCCATAGAGGCAGATTATAAGGGATCAAAACAACTGGCCAAATTCTATAACTCATACTCAAAGTCCCAAATGGGTTGAATCCATTGGCAGCCAATCCCAATCGAACATTCCTTGGATTAGCTGAGAAATCTTGATGTAATGAATCAAATGTCTTCCACGATTGGGAATCTCGTGGATGTCTCATTAACCCATCATTGTTATTATCTACAGAATTCCACTTCAAGTGTTCGACGGTTTTTGATGACCTGAATAATCTTTGCAATCGAGGCTTCAAAGGAAAGTAACATAAAACTTTTTCAGGTGTGTTCCTTTTCTTCTTCTCCATGAAATTATGTTCAGTCATACTTCCAACATCATCTTTTGACTGCCATCTAGAAGATGAAAATTTCTTACAATTCTGTCTACTTGAATCCTCTCCCCAGTAAAGAATAAAATAATTGGGACACGCATGTATTTTTGAATAATTCAAACCATGCTTGTTTACAACTTTTTTCATCTCATAAAATGATTCTGGGATTTTTGCTTCAGGAAATGCATCAAGAATCAATTCCAATAACATGGACATTGCCTTATTTGTAAGTCCACATAGAAATTTGATATGGTACAACTTCGGCAGAAATGAAAGCTTTGAATATTTCAAACACCCACTATACAACTCTTGATTTCCATCGTCAAATAAATCATGAAATGCATTTTCCTCACTGAAGTTTTCCCTTAAATTTGGCTCCACAGAATCAAGAGGAAGATCCAATGATATGTTACAACCTTGATCTGCTTGTGTTACAGTCTCAAAAACATCACTTGTCATGTTGCAATTTGTAGCACCCTCTTCTGGTTGTTCTGATATGTTTTGATGCTCATAGTGGTGTCTTACAGTGCCGAATGCATCATTTATGAGGTTTTGCATTTCATTTTCCATTGGCGACAAACTTGGGACCTAATTTTGTGGATTAACATCAGTCCTGATCTTTCTGTATTGTTTGATTCTCCATGACAAATCCAACACAAATACTTATCAGGGAATTGCTTCCGTATTAAATGTTCATAAACTTCATCTCTCTTCAACTATGTTCTAAATTTACATTTAGGACATGGACATCTTATTCTCCCTTCAACGGATCGATTAGAAATTTCAAAATCTAAAAACTCATTCAAACCCTTAACATATTAAGGCGTGTTCCTCGGTAATATGATCCATCTTTTATCCATGTATATCACAATGTGCCTACAAAAAATATACGATAGTGTAAGATTACAGAAACATAATATAATAAATATGAACCATTGATCATAAAGTATGCATAATATAATAAATATGATTCATTGATCACATTTACCACTTCAGACCAACCGAAAAAGTCTGGTCCATAGGAGACAGCGTCAAAACCTCATTGAGGAGCAATAAGAATATCGGGTTACACACTTATCATAAAACTATCGATCACACATTTATGTTTCCTCAAACAACACCCCATTGATGTGTGATCGAAACTGATCATAATGAATTTTAAACCTGAGACATTATGTGATTGTTTAGGCTTGACCTTAGATGTCCTCCAAGAGGAATGATGTTTCTCAATGGTTTCATACACAACCAACCATATCAAAGTCATATTTCATATGACAAAGAAGACTATCTGGGTACCAATCCATGTACTGAATATGGTGTGAGGTAAATTAAGTAGGCCACCACTAATGGTTTCTAATGCATAATCTAGTCCATGAATATAAAACAAACAATAGTGTGCAGGTATATCAAAATTAAGTGTCACTATAAATATAAATCCATGTCACACTCAGGTTTCTTAGGAGACACATGGCACAATCTCAAACCATAGAGATTTCGTGTAAACATTGGTAATAATATCCACTTTGAAATGCACCAACCTAGAAAAGTTAGTGGAATACACTATAACAATACATTCCCATTTTTATAATGTTAGAAAGTATCAGGTCTTTTCAACATGTAACATTTTAGGATAAAACTATATTTTATATATTTTCTTGAAGGATTCCCACGTAAGATCCTCATAAAATATAGCATGCACAACTGAGCCTCACCATTTCCTTCCCAATCCATCAAGAAGATATGTTGACCCCCACCCCTTAGATTCCTTGGGAATCTTTATAATTTTAAATATCCTACCAATCTACTCAATCTTCTCCTCATATTTCTAGATTCCATTATCACCATGAAAGATAGGTGGATTCTTGTTAGTAAATTATGAGTCATGATCCACTACTCTTCATGGGTTTTTAATACCTTCATAACCAAAGTATGAATAGTGAATATTATAACTTCCACTAAAGAAGATACCACTAAGGGATTCTCCTATTAAACCCATCTCAAAAATCTATCACTTAGATTCATAAGACCACTTCTAGTAGGAATCGTCTAACAAATACAAGATGAAAACCCATTTAGTCATGAGAAAATTACTAAATCATAGAACAACATCCATAATCCATATTAATGATTTAAAATAATAATAATTTTTTGAATTTATGAATTTTATTAATGATATATAAAACATAAGAAAGGAATAGTTTTTTTAAATAGACACCAAATCTAGTTTATTTAATCAACAACAAAGACCAAGTGACAATATTTTCAAAAATAACTAACCACCCATAGTAACTTGAATTCATACATGGAGGTGAGATGTCTAGGCACCATCCCACACATATTAACTAAATTCTAGTGCTACTAAATCTAGTCTACCAATGAAACTAAACCAAAACTAGGAAGTGTCGTAACATTCCAGGCTCAATATTCCTTTTGATATTAATTTATAAAGAACCGACTAGGGAAAACTAGGCAAGTCTCCCAAGAGGGTCTTATACATGGAGATGTGTAATAAAGAGACATGAAAGTATTATCTTGTTTCAGAGAATAAAGTTATGAAACCAAATTAAAATAAAAAATAAAGATAAACATCCATTAGTATAAAAAATTCAATCTAAATAGGCCAAACCATAAAGAATTTAGTCAACCACTTTTTGTGAGAAAAACCATTTTTTAAGAAAGACCTCTTTAAAAACATGTATATTTTCTATAAAATCCATTTAAATCCATAAATTTGATGAAACAATCCAAAGAAATTAATAAGAATATAAGGAAATTTTAAATTAGAACCGCTTGTATAGATACACCTACCTTATAAACATATGGAACCTAAGATCCTTCGACAACATAAATTGGAAACAAGCAGATATTCCTCAAATAGAAAAGGAATGAGGGAAAACCACAATGGATTGATTGATAACACATATTATTTATGAAACCATCGAAACCATATCACACAACACTACCAAACCAAGAACATAAATGATAAAGAGAGTGAATGATATTACACATACCCAAAGGAAGACAACCCACCACAATAGTGAACAAATGCTCCAAGAAAAGAAATCTAGTAGAGGAAGATACCCAATATTATCTAAAATCTTTCTAGGATTTATGAGGGAGGTCTTCACATTGAATGGAAGAAGGGTAATATGTAAATTATGATAAAAACCATTGGTTCTAAATAATTAATGTCATGAACCCCTTTCACGGTGTGAATTCCACGATTTATAAAAATACCGAAAAAAGTATCCTTAGTTTGAATTAATCCTAATCAACCCATTAAAAACTTGAAAATGTTTTATGACTTATAATTCTTCAATATCTAAACCAAACTCATAGTATCTACCCTTCAGTAGATTCACATTGTGTAACAAATTCATGATTTGAATCAAAGAACCATGAAATAACTGAAAATTACCAAAATAGAAGGTGGTCGCGGGGGGCGCTGGGGGGTGCGGGGGTCGCCGGAGGCCGCGGGGGGTGCGGGGGTCGCCAGAGGGCGCAGGGGGCACGGGGGGCATAGGGGGCGCGCAGGGCGCGGGGGTCGCTGGGGGTCGAGGGGGGCGCTGGGGGGGTGCGGGGTTCGCCGGAGGGCGTGGGGGGCGCGGGGGGTGCGGGGGTCACCGGAGGCCGCGGGGTGTGCGGGGGGTCGCTAGAGGGCGTGGGGGGCGTGGGGGGCGTGGGGGGTGCGCAGGGCGCGGGGGTCGCTGGGGGTCGAGGGGGGCGCCGGGGGGGGTGCGGGGTTCGCCGGAGGGCATGGGGGGCGCGGGGGGTGCGGGGGTCGCCGGAGGGCGCGGGGGGCGCCGGTGTCGCCGGGGTCGGGGGGGATCGAGGAAGAGGGGGGATCAGGGAAGAGGGGCGAGGGTTTGTGGGGGAACCGCGGAAGGGGTAGGAGAAAGGGTCGTGGTTTTTTTAAATAAAATAGGGTTTCGCGGCGGTTTATTAAAAGCCGCCGCGAAAACTATCACTGAAAACGTTTAGCGGCGGTTTTGTGAACCGCTGCCACAAAACCACCGATAAACCCAGTTTTTTTGTAGTGACTAGTGTGGCAAGGGATCTGTAAGTAGCGCGTCGCGACATCAATGCATCAGTCCCTAATAGTAGAAATTAAAATTTTAAGAATAAAAATTAATTTAAAACAAATAATAATATGAAAAAAATATTTATTAATTACAAAAAGTCAGATTTTAAATATTTTTAAAGACTAATTAATTAACTATTACTAAAATATATCTAAATTATTCAACATACTAATAAATAAAAATAACATAATTATTATATAATAATATAAAAACTAAGATTAATGAAAAACTCATAAAAATAAATTACCACCAACATGAAGTTAATATTTACAAAATATATTAAACAATAAAAAATAATTTAATGAAAAAACAAAATCTTAAAATTAAAAACACATTATTTTATTAAACATTAACTTAAATTGTTTATGTATTTATTTAGTACAATAATAAAACAAGTTAATAAGTAAGGTAAATTTATTTTAATAGATATATTTTAAAAGATAAAGTTTTAAATAAAAAACTAAATTTGATTAATGAAAATAACAACGAACAGTTAAAAAAAAATATAATTATTATAAAGAAAACTAGGTTAAGATTATTTAACTAAACAATATGTTAATATAATTATAATAATTAGAATGACTAAGTTATCTATTTGAAAGACTAAAAACACATATTTAATTATAAAAAATTATTAACTAACAGATTTAGTGTAAGAAATACAAATATCCCATTCTTTATTAAACAGAGTAGAAATACATAATAAAATTGTTAAAAATTAAATAAAAGATGTGGAAAACTATGTAAAAATAGAGCCATGTGAAATTCCCCCACACTTAATTTTTTTTTGTCAACAATCACATGTTTAATTATCATTGAAAAACAAATTGTAGTGTATTTATGATTTAGATCACACTATAACATGTTCAACACTTAAAAACAGAGGACAAAAACTGTCAACAGTTTTTTTTCAAAAATATGTTTCAAATTATATCTTTCCTAGAACAAATAATCAATGCGTAATCTAAAATGCTATGAATCATCAATAAATGAAAATATCATGTCTCATATCTGATACAACTTAATTACTCATTTCAATCCAAGATCGGATTCTTTGTTAAAAAGTGAGATGAGGTAAAATTTATGTGAAATTTAGAACATAACAGTAGGAACTTTGTACAATGACTCAATCCTAGGTACCTGAAAACAATAATTTTTTCAAATCACCTTATCGATACAACATAATTCACTCTCATATAAACAAATTGACCCTTTCTTCATGTGGCATTCATCATTCCCCTCACCTTAATGAACTCATTTTTGACCCTAGACACTTTATTTTATTTTTCCCAAGCCTTGTATCAATCAATAAACACAATGCAATTCCCCAATTTAAGTTGTATAGATGGATTATAGTAAACATAAACACACCCAACATCTAGGGTATCAGATATTCAAGATGGGATCATATATTCCCAGAACACTCTAGTCTCAAAAGATTTATATAAAAATCATATAAATTATCTCACAATGTTAATTAATTTAATATTGAAAAGAAAAGTAGAAGAATGAAGCCCCTAAGATAGAGTCAAACTCCCAATTCCAGCAGCTAAGATCATCACTCCACAAACATGTATCCCAAATTACATTCAAAAGATATCATATAAACCAAGATATCTTTTCAACCACTAAGTAGATATCACTCATCAATCATCAAATATCATAAATTTCATACTCAATGCACAACCTAACTACCAAAGATATATTGTCTATAGGTAAGAACCATTTAAAAAACATGAATTTGAAAAACATTAACCAATTTTAACAAAAATATGGAAGTTGCAGTGGGAATTTATGGACTTTAAATTAACCATAGTTTATCATAATCAATAATTGACCCCCTCCCCCACACATAAAACCCAACAATGTCCCCAAAGTTGACTTTTAAAGTAGAGAAGAAAAATTTATCTATTCAGGTTCAAAATAGATTTTCAATTTATTATAATGATGACATGTATAAAGGGTCTCTTTAATGTTCAAAACTTATTGTTTTCCACAATATTTAACTTAAAGCTGGGTCATTAGCAAGTACAAACCTTAACATTTATCACCAGTGACACAAACTTTCAATTCAGTTCATGAAATATCATGTAAATTGTGGGTCCACAATGGAAAGGGTGTAAGAATTTTTAAATATTAAGTTTAATAATATGTTCAATAGAGAAGAAAATTGAATTCTAGAACTCCTCATCCTAAATCAGATTTAATACAAAAAAATCAGCCTTCAGGTACCCCCCACCCATAGTTTCAAGCTATGAATTGTTTTAATAAAAATGAAAATTAGTTTTAAATAGTTAAGTACATGCTAAATATTTATTAACATAGTAAAATACAGTAGAATTTCATTCTAATACATGCAAGATTTCCAAAAAATACAGAATTGTTTATTAATTAACAAGACATGCAGCAGAATTTTTAGAACAGATGTAGCACAATTTTCAAAAGCAGCAACATATAGAACATAATTTTCATGCAATACAAGGACCAGATTTTTTTTCTAAAGCATTAATGAGTTGATAAATGAAAAAAATATAATAGTAAAATATTTCCCTGACATGTTTTTCATTACTCTTTCAGCATAGTAATTCTACTCCTTAGATGAGAGAAACAATAACATCCTAAAAACAGAACATGTAATTCACAAAGAAAAATCTAGCAGCAACTGAGTATACAAAAGGCAGCAAAGAAACACTTTATTAAACAAAAAATAGTACAAAAGTAATAACATAAGAAAGAACATGGGTTGACACCCATGAAGCACTGAATTTAAAATATTCAGTGTGACATTATTTAATCACAATATTTTTATTTATTAACCAAAAAAAGCCATGGGTTGCCTCCCATGCAATTCTAGATTTATAGTCCCTAGACGGAATCACCTAGCAACTAATTGTAGTTACTAGGTGGATGTGGCTTCATTAATAGGAACCACCACATATATTTGGCCCATTTGTTTTTAATGGAAGAATGAAATCTATTGGCACCTAAGTATTGGTAAACCAAAACCAGATTCTCATAAGCTATAAAAATCCCTAAATAGAACCCTTTAGCAATTATGGAGATGGGGCTATCGACATCCATAATTGTTTCTGATTTGAAAATATCTACATTTTTAGGAAGTGGAAGCAATGTATTAGGTTCTCTAAAGGGTATGGAAATGCCCTCACAACTATCTTCTTCAACATTAACACTAACAGATTCACATTCTAGGGTGAAAATGGGTAAATTATGATTAGCAGGATTAAAAAGAGATTCAATAGAGTGATGAACAGATTTGTGAACATTGTAACTAAAGTGTGATTCCCCCTCTAGACTACTAACAATAACATGATAATATTTTTCACCCATGTTAGTTGAGGAATAAAGTGAAAAACAAGGAAGAGAATTTATTTTATCACCAAGAAGTTCAGGTATAACAATGTTATAAATCTCTTCTAAAAGATCCTCTTCTATTAACTCACACTAGACATATACTTCTTCTAAAATTTAAATTCTTCTTAATTCAACTGTGTGCTCAACCACACTTTCATGTCCAAGTTCAAAAGGCTCATTTCCCAAATAAAGGTCTATAGTGGGTTCCAAAAAATTCAAATCCGGCGGAGTAATTTTCAATTCAGTATCAATAAATTAAAATTCCATATTGATTAAATTTAAACATTTACCCCCAGATATAACATAATTATTTTCAATTTAGGTACGCTTAGATTTAATCAAACAATGAATCTGAGAACATGGAGTTGAAAGATCATCATTTAATATTTCTTATAACATCATTCCCTCATCCTCTAAATCATTGAACATCATTTCATATATTGACGGGTTTATAGTTTCAAACATTGAAGAGAAGTGTTCAGTTACATTTCAAAGATTTCAGATTCCATGTTATCTTGTTTAATTTTCTCATCCCTATTATACCTAATATAAAGTTAAGTCTCATTATATATAACAAAAAAAAGTTGGGTGAATATTTTTTAACATTCAAATTTTCATTTTCAAATATCTCTTCTACCCAAGTGAATTCATTCTCAAAACTCCTAAAACAGTGATTTTTCTCAAAATAAGGAATGATGAAAAGAAGTGGGAAGCCTTTTCAATTTGTTTTAATTTATCTTCAAAACTATCCAACTCCACAACATTAAATCTCTTTTTGGGATTTTCATTGTTATAGACTTTCCTTAGTGAGATAGTTTTTTCTTGATTTAGTTCAACAGAATCATATTTTTCCAAATGAGAGTTTTTTTACTTAGTTTCACAATCACTCTATTTTTCAGTTTGATTTTTAAATCTTATAAAAACATTTTATTTTTATTTTTCTTTAAATTTTTCTTTTTATTTAACCCTTTGTGGTAAATCCAAGAGCATGTTTTCCAATCCTTTGATTTTTTTTTATTCCTCTTAAGAATATCTATGTTTAATTGCATGTGTTTGAGTTAAAAAGTATTAATTAGTTCCACCCTAGCATAAAATATAGAATCAATTATGTCAATTTTAGTTAGGGTGTCCAGACTAGACTCATATGGTTGAATTTATTTTGTGTAAAAATCATATTGTGTCTGGTTGTTGACACACTACCTGGCAGTGTGCCCATAACAACCACAAAAAACACAATGGGGCCCTGGTTGATTCCATTTCTGATGTTGTTCCATTTTTTTAAACATAAGAAGGTGAGATTAACTTCAAAATGTTTCACAGTTAATGCATAATTTTGATGTTCAATAAAATAATCAAAGAATCTCACAGTTTATCTAAGTAGTTTTTATAAGGTTTATTAAGTGTGATTTTTTCTATTTTTATTGATTTTTTTATGTTTTTATTATAACCCTCATCTTTTAGAACATGCCTTCCCCAGCAACGGCCCAAAATTTTGATGAGGCAGAAGGTCATCATGACCCTCAAAATATCATTTATAACTCCTACACTAGCACATTGGTACAGTGGATAAACGGTGAGTTGGATGTCTAACTGATAGTTAAATAATAAATGACTAAGTAATCAGTGTGATTTAAAACTCAAAGAAGAAATGGATCGGTGCATTTTGACAAAAAATAAGACACCGATACATGAAAAAAAACAAAAAAAATCACAGATAATTATAAATAAGATACCAAAGTTGATGCACAAGAGAGTCCGATGAGGAAATTAATCATTGTGATGTGAAACCAATCATGTATTGGGGAATCAGTGAGTCAATGAATCACCGATAGTTGAAATAAAACAAGACACCGATGAAATGAGAGACTAAAATCAATGCACATAAGAGACCGAAGCAGTTTCAAAATGATCGGTGAGTCATGACTCACCTATAGTTATAAAAAACTTTTTTGTGACAAAGGATCAGTTAGTCACGACATCAGCGCATCGCGGCATCGTTACGCCACTCACCAATAATACAAATAAAGACATTAATACTAAAAAAAATTCAAACAAAAAATATAATGAAGAAAAAATTAATTAACTAAAACAAAAGTCAAACTAACTAATTTGTTAAAGAGTAATTAATTAACTATAACTAAAATATAACTAACTTATTAAAAAAACTAATAAAAAAAGTTACATATTTATTAACTAAAAATATAAAAATTATGATTAATGAAAAAATCATACAAATAATTATCCACCAACATGGAGTTAAAATTAAAAAAAGATATTAAAAAAAGTTATATAATTAAATTAAAAAATGAAAACTTAAAATTAAAAACACTTCATTTTACTAAAATTTAACTTAAATTGTTAACATATTTATTTTATAGAATAATTAAACTAGTTAATAAGTAAGGTAAATTTATTTTAATAAATATATTTTAAAAGATAATGATTTAAATTTAAAACTAAATATGATTAATGAAAATAACAATGAACAATTAATAAAATCACTAAAATTATTTAAAACTAAACCAATATAAGATTATTTACCTAAACAGTAAGTTATTATTATTAAAATAATTAGAATGACTATGTTATCTATTTAAAATACTAAAAACACATATTGATTTATAAAAAATGATTAATAAACAGATTTAGTGTATGAAATACAAAAGCGCCATTTTTTATTAAACTGAGTAGAAATACATAATAAAATTGTTAAAACATAAATAAAAGATTTGGAAAAACTATATAAAAATAGAGCAACATCAAAAATCCAAATTATCTATATTAATAATTTTAAATAAATTATCTTTAAAAAATAAAGGTGATTTATCTATATGTATATATATATGTATGTCATTTTATAACTTTATGAAAAAATTATCTTTTGATATTTGAAATAAATTTATCATTTGTTAAATTTTTTTATTATGATTTTCTATGAAGATCAAGATATTTCATTCTTTCATTTTTTATTTAAGATATTTCTTTTCATCGAAATTTTTACGTTGAAAAATGAAATAAAAAAAATTATAATATAAAATAAATAAAAAGGGAACATGCATGATAATCAAGGCATACTAGGTAGGATAGCTCGTGCCCCCATATTGGTCCAAGAATTAGGAATATTGTTGGAGCTCACGTTCTTATGTCCAAGGGGATCTAAAACTTCGTGACCTCAAAGAGATCGACCACATGAAAAAGAGTAACGTGGTTTGGTTATAATGAGAACCCCAAACACATATGATTTATTTCAAAAAATTGATATTGAATATTTAATCTCTTATTCAATGATAAAAAATGTGGGTTCATTTATTCCATCATTTAAGGCATTTCCAAAAAATCCATTTAATATTATGAATAAATAGTGGGTTTTTAAAATATTCTATATTAAAAAATGGTGGTGTGGTGCATTGAGGTGTGATATGAACAATAATTTTTTTAAATTAAATTAATTATTTAATTATATAATTCTTTTATTAAATAACATGATTTAATGAGAAACATGAGCAAACACTCATTGTTTATGAATTTTATACCCTAACAAGGGTAAACCACACAGTACAGATCTAATTGTAGTATCATATTTCTCATACAACTCACCTTTTAGGATATATTAATTAATTATTAATTAAAAAATGGAATAAATAATTAATTAAATATAAAATGTGGTTTTATTTGGTATGATGTTTCCAAACACCCAATACCCAAATAAATTATACCCAGCCCAGGGTGAATCCCACATTTCAGACCAAACAGTGATCACATATTTCTCATACATTGGCCAATTTTGGAGATATAAATTTATTTTCAAAAATAATATATTAAAACATTATTATATAATTTATTCTCTTGAGCTAGCCACCTAAATGTCCTATTATAAAAACTTTTATACCCCGCATTGGGTAAACAGTGCGGATCGAGCCTGATGGTTGTCTCTGTTTTCGTATACTATTCACCATTTTGGTGTTTTTAAATTATTTTGAAAAAATCACATTCACGTAAATAATATATCTAATATTTTTATTTTGTCTACACTGAGCCTGTCACGATCCACCTTCACCAAAAGGAGGGAAGGGTCAGCAAATTTCCAGGACCTTCATTCTTTATGTTGAAGGAGAGATAATGACCCCCAAAACCCACCTTCAATAGGTCCTGGAGTGACGACCAACACCAAGGGTAAAAAATCACACACTAAATAGAAGACATTACCCTTTTTTCTTTTAATAGGACCAGGAGATAAGATAGTAAATCACACAACTCCAAAACTGAAAGTGCAAATACGGCTAAAAAATAAACCATTCCCATATTCATGTTCAAAGGTAAAAGTTACAAGTAACAAAACTCCAAATGTAAAAAGATACCAAGAAAAGGGAAACAACAACAACAACGGCCCCAAGGGTCCAAGCTAGTACGGTCCCGCACGATCCCTGAAGTCCTCCTGGAAACTTGAAAGCAGTTTTATATACATAGGGTGAGCATACAAGTATACTAAGTAGGGAAAAACCAAAGACTCTCATGTACAAGTGGGGAGGAATACTAATGCCCTGTAAGAAAAGGGATAACCAAGAACCTAGCAAACAATCTAAACACCCAATCCACACCAAGGTACACTCCCAAATAACGCAAGTAAAGTAATGTATAGTAATACCACATCAATGTTTGGGTACCCCACACCACTTTCCCACTGGTTATTGAAGACATCCTATGCATCAGACCAATCTTGCCATTCTCATCGCATTCCCACTGCCATAACCCACCTGCACACACCTGGGTTGCAACCACACACCCCGCCCGCAAACACCTGGTCCATAACCACTAACCCGCCCGCAGACACATGGGCCACAACTCTCACACGTAACCACGCATGCAAACACCTAGTCCAGAACAACCACTGCCAGGCCTGAAGACACCTGGGCCTCATCCTGAAGATACTTCGGAAACCACCGGCCCCCACACACCTGGCCCAACCACCACACTATCCTACTTGAAGATTCTTTGGCTAATAACAGACTTTAGGCCATCACAACCTGCTCGTAGAGTCTTGGGCAATTCAAGAAAGGGAGAAAAAATGATCTAATAACCAGCCACTCATAGGAGTGTTGGAAAAAACACCCTCCCCCATGAGGTGGGGGTGTTTTTCACTAAGTTCTCAACTTGGATGGGGCGCAAATAAGAAACACAAAAACTACAAGTATATGTATAGGTAACAAGCATTCACCCAATCTAGTTTTTTCTTCAGCCAGCCTAAAAACACTATCCTCACCATTCATTCAAAAGAGAAAAGAATTGCAGCCATGCCCAAGTCACAACTAACATCAAACCAAAACTCATTTTTCTCATGCTTGTTTCATGTTCAGTAATAATGTTTAAATAAGTTTCTACACCTACTTGGGCAACTAATAAGCATAAGCATAAGCCAAAGAAAGAGTACACCCAATATTAATTTAAACATTCACACCCAGTTCTCTTTTAAAAACACATCAAGCGAGACCCCTCCAAGTATTGGAACCAAAGCAGGTCAAAGTGAGATACAATCCCATGTTCTCAGAACTATGAATAAGAAGGTTTCACAATAGAAGAGGATCCCACCCCAATTCATGATACAAATAGAGGATCACATCCTCACCCACATCACTCCAGCAATCTAAGCCCCACTCCAACTATGGATGAAACATCCAAACTAATACTACCAACACAAGGCAGACTCAATAGGTATTTTCATATTTAAAGGATTGAACACACTCCATGATTTCAATTCCACTAGGCTTAAACCAGGGTTATCATAGAAAAGGAGTTGATCTGAGTGCTACCAATTTATTTAGCCGAATATACGTAATTAAAAAATTTTCTTTACACATCAAAAGGTCACAACAAAAATAAAATCCATTTAAACATCACAAGCTCTAAGGGTTTATTAGTGCACAGAGAAAGACCACCAATGACAAAGATTTTCAGTAGGTGTCAGCCTGCACAATTCAAGAAATCATTAATCATGAAAGAGGAGAAAAACAGAGAAACATCATCGATCACACCCCTCCCCTTCATTCATTAGAATCCGTTTATTTTCTTCATTAAAGTTTGGTTCATCCAATTCTACAGAAGTATTAGTGTACCCACCCCGCGAGATACACATAAAAGAGAGATAGAGATGAAACCTCTACCTGACTGATCAAGGATCGACGTTAAGTCCTCACGTAATTAGCAGGAGCTCCACAGAACACGATCAAGGAAAAATTCACTGGGTTACAACTCGTCGGGAATAAGGGTATTCCGACCACATGGGTGATCGAGAAAACGAAACGTAGGGAGAAGCCCTTAGGTTATAAAGGCTGATAAGGGATGAGATACAGCACGCCCAGTACAGTTAAGATACATAGAGAAAAACTCAAGACCGCGTAAGGAGCGGGATCATGGGTTGACCACGTGGTTGGGACACCCCACACGTCATCAAACGGTCCCCGCTTTTCAGGACGGTTTAAAACGACACACACGAGGGTACCTCACCAATAATTTAATTAAAAGACATTAATGGGCATTAATGGGCTTTTAAAACTGGCTTAGAGGGGTCAAAAATATTGTTTAAAAACCAATTTTCACAAAAAGGAGGCACTACTGGAAAACTCGTGGGGGTAGGTGACAACCACCGGTGGCCGAGAGCTACCAGTTGGCGACATCTACCGGTAGCTGAGAGCTACTGGTATCCAAGAGCCACCGGTAGCCAAGGTCCACTGGGGCTACCGGTAGCCGAGGGATACTGGTAGGCGGGGGTAACGGTAGCCGATCGCTACCAGTAGCCATGATCTACCGGTAGCCGAGGGCTAACGACACCCCAAGGTCACTGGTAGGCAAGGTCTACCAGTAGGCCGAGGCTACTGGTAGACCAAGGCTACCACTATGAGTCACTGAGTAGCTGGGATGGCCTTACAGACCACCCAGAACACCTCAACATTGGATTTTTACTAAGTAATGGACCCCAAAAACTCGGGCCATTACAGAGCCTTTACTGGCCTCATAATATCTCAATTACTCAACATCTCACTCCGAAAATATACGATATAATATTATAAAGTGAGAACTAGGGTTTTAAACTTAAAAAAATCCTTTAACACATATATTAACTTATTTTCATTGTTAAATCATTTTTTATGCATTAGACACTAATAATTTACAAAGGAGAGGGTTTTTATTATCTTTGAAAAATTAAGCACATAATAATAAGATAATAATAATTCATCCCAAAAATAATAATAAGATTAAATAATCAATGAATTAGAAAGGTAACTCAACTAATGGAAATTGGGTTAAGAAATCTCTTACCACTTTATAATTAGTCAAATCATATGCACTATAAAAGTTATAATTATCAAATTAACGATTTAATTCCATGAAGATAATGAGATTTAGAATACGGTATATCAAAGGGAATTATATATGCACCAAATATATTAAATAATTTTTGAATAATTTGTCCATTGTAGAGAAGTAAAAATGGAACAAGAAACCCCTACACCACACTTCCCATTAGTTTTGCAATATTTAGCCTCCTCTTGAAAATCACATCCTTCTAGGATCACATTAAAACATTGAAAATGGTCCATAAGTGATACAAACAACACATGGAAGTAGGGAGAGTGGGGAGGATGAATTTTGAAAGATATTTGATCAGATTCAAGCCTTGTATGGAGAAATAGGTTAGAGAGGGGAATAATTTATACATGAGGAAGGGTGGTTTAAGGAATAAATTATTGATTATTTTTTATTTAAAACCAACCACATTAAGGTGGAATTAAATTTAAAGTATTTTGATGTTAATTAATGATTTTATGTATTTTTAGTATAAGGATTCACTTAAAAAACATTTAATATTTTATTTTTCAGGTATTTTATGATTTTACCTTCTAACATTAACCCATTATATTATTTTACCTATACCGCGGTAAATATTTATTTTTTACCACGGTAATGGTTTTACACCATAAAATGAAAATAAGCTTAATTTCTTATTTTTAACTATTTATTTCAAATATTGAATTAATTTTAACATATTCAATTTATAGAATTGGAAAATTATATTTCATATTAATTCTGTAGAGACAATGGGAATGCATGTTTTTAAACTGAACAAGTATACAATTTTGAGTTTTTTTTATAGCCAAATTCATTTTAGAATTGATTTTAGTGACCTAAATATGATTCATTGATATATAATTGAACTAATTATTATTTTAAATTAATTTAAAATATAATGTATCATTAATAATTATTTTAAAAAAAGATGAGTTTTCAATTAAAATGCCTTATTTTTCGGTATTCATAAAAAATGGAACTTAACATAAATATACCTAAAATTCACCCTAGTATAATTATTATGTACCAACGTCAAAATTTAAATTTATCTTGTCATATATAATCATTAAATGTGTCAAAATTTAGTTTTATAATAGATACACTATTAAAAGGTGAAACATTTTCCTTTTTAAAAAATTATCATTTTATGTTTAAAATTGGATTTATTCTAATCATATCACTATCAAACATATTACATGAATTAAAAAACATTTAAATGGATATATAACACATATATTTAATAAATATCTTTCACTAATTTTTATTAATTAAATTTATTAAGAAAAAATTCCATTATGGTCATAAAAATAGTTTCCTTGATATCAATACTTCCATTATGTTCAATTATTATTATTTAGTTTCATTTTTAATTATTTGTTTGATAATGAATTAATATTATGAAAAGTGGTGAACTATATTATAAAAAAGATTTTAATCTCATTAATTCTCACCATTCCAATGTATATGTAGTAATTATTGTGTTAAAATAATAATATTTTGGAGTTTTTTTAAACTAGGTGTTTTGGGAAAATTAATAAATCAAAGAGATTAAATTTATTTTGTAATGAAATACATACCATACAATCTTGTGCTGTTATATTCTACCCACCCCACCCCATAAAATTAATTTCAACCTCAATATTAGTTTCTCATGTATAAATAGATGAGGATACGTCTTTCTCATCACATCCTCATGTTCCCACTTTGCATCCTAAATTTTTTGGGTTTTCCACAATACATTAACAATGTGAGTTATATTGATTTTTATAAGTTAATCTATTCGATCTAGTGTATCTACCATTATTTATTCATAAGAAGTAACATTCACATGTTTTACTACCTATGACTTTAGTACATTTGAAGGATCAGTTATGTACCTTCTTTGAAGAGATATGTAGAACACATCATGAACCTGAGAGGTATTCAATTAAAGCACTAATCAAAGTGCTACCATCTCGATATGATAATGAATTTCAAAAAAAATTGATTCATCATAGTAATGATAATATAAAAAGGTGATACTTGAACATTTCCTTTAGGGGAAACCCAAATAAAAAAGGGGTCATCAAAACTTCTTCTTCAAATTAGGGAAAGTAAAAGGACATGGTCACCACAAAACATGGATCCCGATTAGTGGAACATTATAAGAATGGTAAAAAATGGACATGGATGAGAATTATCACAATAATGTTATAATGGAGTGAGATAGATATCATGTTCATTATAATGTTAATGACCAGAAAATCATAGATCAAATAGTTCTAAAAATATCATTTATATCATAAAAAATCATGATAATAGGACAAAATTTCATTTCAAAATAATAGGAGAAGGTATTCTTATAGGATTTCATCTCATAAGTAAAATATAAATCTTTGGTACTACCATGATCAATTTCTAATACATTTATTTCACCAGGGAATGATGTTGAAATTTTAGTTCCTATATAACTTTGGATAATTAGATCCAAAATGGGAAGAAAAGTCATTCCTACTATCTCTAATTATCATCATAACAAAATGGGAAGTACATATTATCCAATAAGAATAAATATTCATATGGTAATGTAATAAATTAATCTAAAAAAACTCATCCACAAATCAACATAAAAAATTTCATAAATAGTTATCCTTATAAACTGTCTGGAATGAATTAAAATAAAAAGCATCAAATGAGGGTCACTACATTTTAAAACCCAAATTATCATTAATCCCCAAAACAACTTGATGTAGTAGTTAATTGTTATAAATTAAACAAGTGAGTATCATTATCATGTATTTTCTTGAATCAATTAAAAAACTTATGTTATCATAAAACCTTAGTGTAGACATGCTTGCTTTTAAAAAAATAACTATTTCCTCATATCATAAGAGAAAATATTCTAAAAATTCAATCCATAAATTACTATTTAATTATAATACTAATTAGTTCCAAGGAAATTAATTATATTTCATATTTAAATCTCTTAATATAATTATTATCCCATCATCATGTATATATTAAGGGTTATCTTTTCCATAATCATATGTTCCCCAAAAAACTCACATTACCACTTTAATCACTTTAAATGGTTAGTAGTACCATTCAGCATATTCATTCAAATTCATATGGAACAACTATAGTATAATAATCCGTAGATGGTTTATTATTCCATAGTACAATAAAATTACTTCTAAAAACATATTCATGAATTTAAATACAGAAACACTCAATATATAGACTTACTTCTTAAACCATTAACCAGGTTTCACCATTTTATTCCATAATACTTCTTCAATATCACATGTCATCCATAATCTCTTCATCATCAGTAATATAATTTTCACTCATAATACCCTTCCAATTTACTTCATGATATATCCCCCTTGGTAATTTATTTTCAGGATTCCTAAACATTCCACATTTAAAAATTTCATTCTCGATGCTTCTTTAGGAGTAACATTATTCTCATCTGTTGCATAAATTGAACCATTCACTTTTACATTACAATTAATTTCATTGTGTCCTTATTTCCCACACCAAAATCATCTTTCTAGTTCCTTTATACATTCTCCTTGATGTCCCTTATCATTTTATATACATAAGGAAAATTGAATATTATTTCCTATGTGGTCACCACAAAACTCCATCGTTCTATTATTATATATATTAGGAAACTCACTAAAATGGATATTATAGTTCATATTATGAGATTGATGATTAATCATGATAAAACTTTTTTTATTTAGACTCACATTTCATTTGGTTTATCATGAGGAAACTCATTCCATTATCCATCACATTAACTATTAACATGAATCGTCCATGATCATCCAAAGTAAAAAACAAAAAAGGATAGTGTGAGAAATAGTAAGAATACTAGGAAAACCTCATAATCAATAGAAAATACTTATAGAATTTAAATATATAAAACCATAGGTTTATCTTATATTATTTTTTATTGTTATGAATACTCTAGGATTGTAACCTAAATTTATCCTTAGGTTTTTTACTACCTTTTTTATCCTTGTTTACAAAGGATAACTAATCCTTTTCTTAGATAGAAACCATAATGGTCAATACTTTAACCAAATTGATATTAAATCTAAATTGGTGAATATTCATTACATAATGAAAAAAAACCACAACTAAATTATTTGTGTATTGTGTTTTTAGAAACATTTAAACATAAACCATTGTTTTATAAGACATCTACATCATATACCTCTTATTAATTCATAACATGAACCCTTTTGAAATGTTATACTAAATAACATCCTTCATGTCCAGGGTAAATAAAAAATTAAATAGGGGGAAATAAGATAATAATTATGGGTAGACATGATAGATATCAATAAAAACATAATCATTATTATTTAATCATAAGAACATAATAACAGAAAATTATGTCATTCATATCAATGATCATATTCTTGAACCATTTAATTATGTTTTGGATGTTCAAAAGATATTAATCATAAGATAATCAATGTACATGATCCGTGGGAGTGTAAAAAGGTCACAAGACATTGAATTTATAGAATACACATAATATTTTGAAATATTAGGTCAATGATACATACCAAGAATTTAATAACATATTATGCTTGGAATATTCACTTGTATACTTGCTTTGGGTTGGGGATGATCTCCCATGTACCCTCTAGTTTTGGTCCTAGGATCACTTCCATTGTACTTTCTTATGTCAGGCTTAGGATGAAATATCCTATACCATTTTGTTTTGCTGTTGGGATGACCTCCTATGTGACCTCTCATTGAAGATATGGGTAGACCACTTATGCACCCATTTGTTATGATAATCTTCTAACCACCCAGGTACCCATTTGTTTCAATCATTGGATGACCATCCATATACCCCTTCATATCATACAAAATTTATCATTACCCAATGAATTAGATGGATATATTGATCTCACGCTTCGCAGATTTAAAATCATACACATGGGTTCTATAAGAATATAAATCATTCATCAAATCAGAAACCATTTGAGGAAATTATTTTTATAAACAATTCATCATAACATAACTCGAGGAAAATAAATTGGATTTATAAATAAAAATCCTTCATAATTAGGAACCAACCATAAAAATAATATGGTTTATATTATTGAATAATATCCCTAGTAAATCATAAGTAACATTAAGTAATGTTATCATATATGGACAATAATTTTTATGGATCTCTTGAAATAATTATTGTGGAAAATATCCTTTATATTTTGAAAAAAAATAAAAAAACATTCAGTGAAATTCTAAAAGAAATAACTTTCATTTAACATAACCCTATATGATTTACAAGGAATATTAAATGAAAAATGTAATCATTATGGTGGTAGAATATCCACATGCTGTATAAGATAAAAAAACATCTTCTATATTCTTATTTGAAAAGAACAACATTTAGAAAATGAGAAAATAAATCTTTAAAAAAAAAATTAATGATTCAAACACGAGTTGCGATGAATTTAATGAAAATCATAACAAAATAGTAAAAAATGGAAAAAACTATAGAAAACATGGAAATGATAGAAAATGAATGATTATGGAAAACTAGTAAAAACTATTTATTAAAATGAAATAACTTATAAATATCATATCATAGAAGTGAGTATTACCAACATTAATTACATATGTGTATTCACTATAAATCCAAAAAAACATGAGGAAATAAAAAATAATATAATAAAAATTCATTCCATGCCTAATCGTACCATTAAGTAATCAATGGTGTCCAAGGATAACCTATTGAATGAAAATTGGGTTAATAACTCCCTTACAACTTTGTAATTTGTTGAATCGTATGCAACATAGATGTAATAATTATAAAATGAAACATAGAATAACATGAAGATAATGAGATTCAAGATATGGTACATAAAGGGTAGTATATAATAATTAAAAAATATATATTTTTAATAAGGAATATATCTCACTGAATTAAAATTTATATGAGAAACCCTTACCACACCCGTCTCTTTAGTTTTCCATACAATAACAGCCTCTATAAAATCATCTCCTTGAAGGATACCTTAATGATATTGGAAATGTAATTTGGGTTATAATATAAGAACATTAATATGCGGAGAGTGGGGGGGACGAGGTTTTGAAGATATTGGAGTATCTTCTTATCATATGAGGATAAATAGGGTGGTTAGGGATGGAATTTATACTTCTAGAGGGGTGATTTTAAGTAATTAATTATTCATTATTTTATATATAAAGTAAAACACATCATGTTGGAATTAATTTACATGAATTTGGATGATAATTATTGTAGTAAATAATATTTATATTTGATAAAACCTTCAACCAAATATTTAATATTTTATTTTTTAGGTAATATATGCTTTTACCTTTTTTCTTTAACCTATTATATTATTTTACATATACAACATAAAATCATTATTTTTTACCTTGGTAATGTTTCTAAGACTAAAAATTAAAATTAACTTAATATGTTATTTGGAAATTATTATTCAAAATATTGAATATATTTAACCAATTTCAAATTCTGATAATTGGAAGATTTCTATTTTTAATTTATCCTGCAGATGTTATGGGAAAGTGGGATTTTAAAGTTAAAAGGTTCAAATTATTGAAATGTTTTTATATCCAATTTCAATGTGATATTTATTCTAAGGAACTATATTCAATTTAATTTTTATAACCAAACTAATTAATCTTTAAAATAAATTTCATATATAATTAATCATTATAATATATTTAGATAAAAATTTAGTTTTCAATTAAAGTGCTCTATTTTCACTATTCATAAAAAAAATAAAACTTATCAGAAAAATAACAAAAAACACCCTAAGATATTTTTGATATCTTGAGTTTAGAAATGAAGTTTATTTTTTAAAATATATATATACAAAACTTTTTAAAAATTTATTTTTTAAATAGGTTCTCCATTAAAAGGCTTGAAAAGTGGATTTCTGAAAAATATGTATTTTTATGCTTAAATTTGGGTTTATTCTTATCGTAAGAATATATGACTTATTAAATGAATTTAAAATTATTTTATTATATATAAAAAATATAAATTTCATTAATATATCTCTCTAATAATAAAATATTTAATTAATTAAAATAAAATACCATTGTGGGAAAATTTATTTTTTATAAAAACACTTCTTTTGTGTTAAATTTGTTTTTTTGTTTTCATTTATAAATAACTGGTAAAATTGAATTCAGTTTATAAACATGTGTAAACTATATTTTCATTATTTAGTTAATCTCATTCAATCCCTCCATTCCACTGGCTACATGGTAATGGTTGTGTTTAAATAATAATATTTTGGTGTTTGTTCAAGCTTGGTGTTTTGTTCAAAGTATGTTACTGAAGAGATTAAATGTATTTAAAAAAAATACATTCCATAACATCTTGGGGAGTTAAAGATCATTCAATAGAGAAATTTCATATTGTTTAGGGAAGGATAAAATGCAACAAGCATCTATTTCTAATCTCGATTACATGATGGAAATCTATATTTTATTGTTTTTATAAAACTAGATTAATATCTAGGATGAGGATATTCATTGAATATGTTTCGTGTAACATATTTGTGGTCTAATTTTACTCTCTAATAGACTCTATATTTTTGATCCTATAATACTTGATAGAACACTTCTCCCTCAACAACATTAACCTTAGTCGTTCAATTGGTTTTTTTGTTAGACATCATTTTATTATTTATTATGTGTAATTGTATTGGGTTATAAAAAACATAAATGTAAAATTTGGTTTATAATACCCCATAAAAATGGTATGTGTGGGTTATTTCTAAATTTTAAAAGGAATGTGTTTCAATTGTTTTTTTCTAAATAATGTAATTTTGGTTTCTTTCTCCACCATAAAAAAAACCTATTGGGCTATTAGTTTGGGTGAGAAAAAGTAAGTCTTAGGTGGTGAATATACGTTTTAAAAAGATAATTTTAATGGATACTGACTCCCCTAAAATGTTTTAGATTCTATAAATAGTGGGTTTTATCACTCTTTATGTTTGAGTGGGGTGACAAGTAGAGTATGATTATTTATATCCTAAATACTATAAAAACATTTATGTGAATTTAATTTTTTTATGATACATTAAATATTAATGTTTATTCATTATTTAAAAAATATATTTGAAATGGTCAATTCACCATCTTCTTGAATATTATACTAATCTCACATTGGGACCTAAAACATTATTACAATGTATCATAATCACGAAACCATGATAAATTTTTACAATTATAAATGTAATCGCATTTCAATATTAGTTTACAACCATTCAAACTCGAGATCACGCAACCCCTTATTCTGTAAATAAATAACATCACATAAAAATTTATAATAGTATGATTTTATTATGTTTATGTTTCTTCTCATAGATGTAGTTTCTAAATGTTTATACCTTTTTAATAATGATAATAATTCAATTTTCCTTTATAAAATATTATTTTATGAAAATTCATTCAAAAATAACTCACCTTAAATACATATTACCCTTCATGAAATTCCCTTATATGTACTATATTCATAGAATAATATTCACAAAAAACTTCCTTCATGTACTCCATCTCTACTTAACAAAATCCCCTTGCACATCATGCATAGAGAACTTTTATATAGGCCCGTTATAAAATATATTCAGTCAACATACCATTTGAAATGTATCATTTTTGATCTTTCTCAACATTCTACTCATTCATATACTACCAAGTGAACCACTTTCATGTTTCATGATTTTTATATTAAATTACAAGATAAATCATTTTTTATTTTTAGGAAACTTTAATTCACATATTACTACTCTCTATGAACATAGTTGTTTTTGGTTTTTTTGAATTACTAATGATGATTATACATGTTAATTTTTAAATATAGTCGATGAAGTGATTTAGGGTCGGCATATAGGTATATAATCTTATAAAACCCACATTACCCAAAATTATTGTTCATCCCTTCATGAGATATCATTCCTATAGAACTCTCATTCGCAGTAAGTTTTATTCACTTTTTTGTTTTCCTATAATTATTTCTTGTTAATCAAAATATATAGATCGATTTTGGGATAATAGTTTGGTCGTATAGTACTTTCACGAGCCACCATGCCAGGAAATACCTTTTACACCACATAACTCTAATGTAGTTTCTTTTAATATTTATGTGAAAATAATTCATATTTTGTTTCCCTACACATTCATCAAAAACCTATAAATTCTTATTTAATCACTTTATTAGACGTTTTTCAAAAAACCCATGTTAAATGTATCCATTAGAATTCTCAATGCACCTAACAAGCCAAAAACATTGGAATAACACCATGAGTTATTTTTTTGCTAATAATCACACTCATTGTGTTTAAAAAAATAAATACAATAACAATTTGTTATCTGGTTTGAAAATGTTGTGTACTTGTGGATTGAAAAATTATTCACACACTACAACATCATATAATATTGAAAGATTTACTCCACATGTACTATAAGTCCTCATGGGTCAAAACCAACAAGAAAAATAAGAAAAAAAGAAAAATAATATAATTGAATCACATCATTCTCAATAATAATTATTAAATTATACGTTGAACATACACTTTATTGGACTATTTTAATATCTTTTACTATCACCTATTCAACCAAAATAACCATGAACCCAATGATCATTCTCTGATTATGTTTAAGATTTGTATAAAATAACTTCCCAAATCCAATTTATCATTTTCAAATCATCCTAAACATAATTTCTACATATGATTCAGTATAAAATAGATATACACCTTCACTACACTCCGATACAAAAGTATTATGTAAGTTCTTACCTATTATTGGAAAATACTACGAAATTGATGAATAGGTTTAGAATAGTCATATTTACAACATCACCACCATCCATAATCCTCGTGATTCTATATAAAAATTTATTCCCCATTATAACTCTCACCAATATCTAGCTCAATCACGATCTTCCCAATTAATGAAAAATACTTCTCCTCATTTTTCACCAGAACTCAATGAAAAATCCTTTTTAATATCTAATATGTCATAAATAATTACTATCATAGAGTTAAATTATGAACATTCCTCATAGAGAAGGGGTTACACATCCACACTATTTATGTGTGGGGGAAGTCAAATAGATTATAAGATCTAGTTAATGCATCATGAAAACATTGTTGGGGATGTCATTTGTCATGATATTTATGATATGAAGTCTAGTGGGCCAATAATCCAATTTCAACAATGCATGATCAACCTTCTCTTTGATAAAGTCATATATGATTTCAATGTTTCTTTTTCATTGAATGATATGCTATTATTAATTTTAAATTGATAATAAATTAAGTATAATAATTTATTTTGATCAGATACTTTACTCCAACTCCCTTATATTTGAGTTAGTACCTTATACAGAGTAATTACAAGGAATCCTAAGTGCCATAATGTATTCAACTTCTGTTGTTCCCAGTATAATATAGTATTTTTTCTTATTATTCTAATAAATGAAAAATCTACCAAGATAAAATTTACAAATTGATTTTAAAGGTATGTCATTTTAAAAACTGGACAAATTATCATATGTGTATCCCATCATCAGCAATTATAACGTGTCCTTATAATTTAAACTGAATTCCATTGTTTATTTTTTATATTGTAGTGTTATATTAACTAATAACATGGTTATTTCATTGGGATTACTCTGGTACCTCACAATTTAATAAGCAGTGAACACAATATTGTGTCATGTTGTGGTTATTTACAATTTCATTTTGATGATCTACGTGTATTAAGATTCATTGATTACTTTTCCATCATCATATCTTGAAAAAGTCTTCTCAGAAGTATTTGTTGTAATCATTAACAAATAATACTCCATTAAAATTTTACTAAAACCTCATTATCATATTTATGTTATGATATTAAAATATTATGTTTTCCATATAACACATATAGACCAATGAAAATTTTCAATTCTCCATTCATCAACATTTTCAACTCATACTTAAGAATTCTACAAGAAACTTGCTAAGTGATTTTTTATCCAATAATGATGATTTTATTTACAAATTATAATTTCATATTCCTTTGATCAACCTATTTATTTAAATATATATTTTAATAAACTCTACTATGATGTAAATTCAATATTTTCATGTATAGATCTAGCCTTCAATTCCAGGATCATAGTGCCTACATGGGTCTAAATAGAATATTGTTTAGCATAAAATGTCTTTAATCCTTTTAATTGGACATAAAACCATTGTGTTTTTTGATGTACACCTCTTCATCACTGACCCCATAAATAAATTATTTCTTGTAGATTATCTATAATACCTTAAATGTACCTATTATTGTTATGGTTAAAATAGATTAATTGTTTCTAGCATTACCACATGTAAACATATTTTATCTATATCAATTCTTTTTATCTAGTTTTCTCCATTTTAAACCATTCAATTATTTTTTATATCATTTTTTATTTTGATTTAGTTTGTTATGGAAAATAAATTTACTCAAAATTATGTAATTATTTTCCAATGACAAAACAATCACAAAAGTCTTAATATTTTTTATCTTTTCAAGCTATTAACCCATATCCTGAACTGAATTCTCATTATTATAATATTCTTAGAAAAAGTTTTCTCCACCAAGGATTGGAAATATAGTCTTTATAAAACATCATTCTCTTCATTTTCACTCATCATGTAGTCACTAATTATATTTTTTTCTTCCATTTCACTAATTTTTATTTCATTTATCGATATATAGGTTTAACATCATTCTTTCTAACGTCAATGTATTCTTTAGAATTTTACTCATCCAATTGAGGTTCTATTGACTTACTCACCTCCTCTTCACTTTGATATATAAAATTTTATTATTTTGTAAAAAAATTTAATCATTCACTAATATAGTGAGAGCTTTTATTTTAAAAAACTTACATTCCATTTTATTAAATAATTTATATACTTTTTTTATAACTAAGTAGCCAATGAAAATATTTTCTTATCCATAAGACATAATGTTTCTGTTTTTCTCTTATTTTTTTACAATTTAGTTAATTCCAAATATTTAAAGATACATAAACATTAGATTATTTCACTAATAATTCTCATATAGAATCATTTCTTTCACAAAACATATTAAAGATCTATTATAAATATAGATTAATGCAACAAATACTTCGTTCTAGAACACATCTGGTAGGAATTTCTATAGAATAATAATTCTATAAATATTTTTTATTATACGATCCCTCTTTTCAACTAAAACATTTTGTTAATGAGTTTATACTATTAATACTCAATTCCTTATCACATATTTTAGAGATAAAAATCAACTTGGTGTTAGAAAAAATTGAATAATTATCAGTTTTAAATATGATAATTTTCTTCCCATGATTCTTTCAGAATTTCTTTGATACAAATTAATGCTATTAAAACTCTAGAATTGTGGGTGATAACCATAAACCATTACATCATACTATATTCATTAGTCTAAGGAACATAATACTTATATCCATAAATACCACATGGTGATATAGGTCCACACACATTAACATTCACTAGTTTAGGCACCCGTATTGAATTATGGAATTTCCCCATGTATAGATTTTTAATAACAATCCATTTGTATCATAAATAACACATGTGTTTATGATTGTGAGAAATTTTAAGAAGAACCTGATATCTATAATTTTCCACATTATCTACCATGGATTTTGGACACAAAAGCCTATGTCATTTATTCTATAACATATTATCATATCCATTTGATATATGTCATATTTTTTCTTATCAACTAATATAATATAGATTAATCTCCATGTGATTACCTTGTAATATAACAATAGTATACATTACCTTGAAAATACATATTGTCATGCTAAATTTTATTTCACACCGTGAGTCACATAGTAAACAGACACTTAGCATGATTCCACTATTACCTTAAATAACTAATTCATATGTTCATTTCATATCTTTACCCATATATATATATTTTGATAAAAAAATTGTTTCCACATCATCATTATTTATAAATATGGTAGAACATTAGTTACCATACATGATTCATATCCCATGATCATAATTTCCCATGTATTTTAAGTACGCTTATTTTCAAGTGTACATACACTATCATGATCAGATGAATTTTTGGAAATATATGAAAAAAATCCATGTCATATATATTAATTTAGATATATTTATTTTGATTAATAACTAATTTTGATAAAAAATATTGATCTTTATCATATTATAATGGTGTTCATTTTATTTTAAAGCTACAAATCAAATAACCATTTTTCATCCCATTAGATGATTCCTTGATCATCGGTGTATGATTACATTGGGTATTCATATGAATATTCAACTTTATTTACGATTTGAAATATTAATCAATAAATCAATATCCTCAAAAATAGAAATATTAAATAGTAAAACAATTAATCTAATATTTAACTCTGGTTGAGTGTCTTTGTTTCTCTAGTTCACTTAGGTATATTTTGTCTATGCAGTAAAATATTTGAGAATGTATCATATTTGAAAACAAAAAAAACTTGATATAAGGTATATTATTTTCTGTATTTATTATAGAATATGTTTCCTCTATGTTTTTTTTTGTGTATGCTGATTCTCTTTCATACAATAATCAATATTCAACTATTGATTGGGTGTTATTTTCCTTGATTCAATATTTATTCATTTATGTTTTTGATCAAGCCCTATAGAATATTTTTCATTTTGACATGTTTTTTTATTCACCTAAAAATCCAATGATTTTTTATCTAGACATTGATTCTTCTATTTTACCCTATCTATCACATTTTAAAACTAATTTTCCAATGTTTCCTAACATTTAAGATTATATTATGATCATTTGCCTTTTATCATAGGAAAAAAACATCATCCTCATGATCATTGATATTTTTAAATATATCTTCCAATATGTTATTAAATCTATTGATAGCCCCAGTTTGTTTATTCAATGATAACCTAAAAATCAACAACATTTTATGTGTATTTATTATTTAAATATTTAATCCTTTGAATCAGTTTTTTTAACTCAAAATTATCTGCTTATTTTTTAGCTTATAGAGTATGGAATAATAAACCCCACAAATATAATTGTTTATTCATCCCCTAAAAACATCATTATCTATAAGAGTATCCATTAGTTATACTAATATATTGACTCTATTTTCAAATTATCATTTTTCCCCTTCACTCTCATCCCTTAATTATGAACTAGGTGCATCAAACACAAGAGTAACTTATTTGTTTTCTTCGAAATCCCCAATTTATTATGCCTCTACTTCATATGAAATATTATCCTCTTATGAAAGGAAGTAATTTTTGTTAAATAAAATTCATTTTATACTTCTTCCTTTCACATTGGATGAATATTTCTCCATTTTAACTTCATTATACTCATCACTATTCTATGACATCTCGAGACACTTTCAAATACAGTGACCAAAATTTCAATATTGAACACATGTGAGTGAAAATTTATTATTGAAAATTTCTTTTCCCCATTTCAAATTTTAGAAATGGAATGGTATGATTGTGTTAAAATATTCTACCTAGTCATACTCCATAGTAAGACACTTTAATTATGTGAATTCCAAATACTTATATATCCCTTTTCCATGGCTCTATTTTCATCATTAATCATTTCAAATGTGATACGAGTATAATCAACACTGTTTACCTCCAAATCCTTTGAATTATTATCCTCAATCATAAAATATTTGGGATTTAATTTGGGTTGAAATCATCTATAGAATTGTTTTATTATCTTTACATAATTTTGGTTTTATTAATAACTATACATATTAAAGTGAACCAATCATTTCATATATAAATATTATATATTATTTTATGAATATTAATTATTATTATTATGATCCATTCCAAAAAAATAGTTTCTATGGATACTAGATACATAATCATATTATTTCATGGAATAAAATTAATGTTTTCCAAAAATAACATTTGTAAGGTATACCCTACTTCAAACATTTATTATTAACATGGAAAGGAAATGAGAAGAAAGCATGGGATAAAATTAATGTTAAGGATAATAATAATATATATTAATCAATTGGAATACAATAATCATAAGTGTATAATATCATGGTCAAAATTACATAGTCTATACCTAATCATTCATTGATCATAAAAATGAGTCATGAATGAAAACATTATCTCTATAAATATTAGTATTAATAAGAGTGAAGAGTCGTTAAGAATTAATTATGTGATATAATATCATAACATATACATATAAATGTTGTTAAAACATAGGATTAAATCATTTTATGAATTTATAAATAGAAATAGGTTCAAAAATTATGTCAAAGACATGAATTCAAGCACTAGTATAATCTTATAGACCTAAAACATAGTACTTTCAAAATCTTATATACATGAAAACTAGGTCAATGCATAATAATACTTATATTAGAACTAGGTCCATGTGTAATCATATAGAAACAAAAACTAGGTTTATGTGGAATACTGTGAAAAGGAAATCAAGTTAAAGCTGAACATATTTATCTCATGAATTATCCATATGTACCCAATTCATTTGATGATATAAAATTCTTATCCCAGCCGTTACATAATCATAATATTCACATAATCATTGATTTATATCTCTATTATATCATAAATAACATCAATGGATGTCATCTTAGATGAAAATGTAGAGACCTGAAGCTTTACGTACATGGACATTACATTACTTTAGCAGAATACTTAATACATAACAAAAACAGACACACAAGAACCGTAATAGTTTAGTGTCTTTGGAATCTCGGAATATAATCTTCTAATCGTGGTCAAATATCTTCATCATATCCCATAAATATTTTCTTTTTTTTAACCTAAAACCTTTCTTTATATCCCGGGGAAAAGAAAACATAAATGGGTGATCTAAAATGCTCAGTAAGGGTAAACAAAAGAAATATCAATCACATCATATACATAAGAACATAACTTTTGGAAATCTTAACCTGCAAAAGAAATCATAATTTCATAACATGGGATAAATCATAGTAGTGAAATTCAATCCCAATAATCATAACTTAAAACATGAAACTTTGTGGCATACACACATAATCATAGAGAATCATTTCTTATTAGTCAAGACTCATTGCCAAGACTATCTTAGTGGACAAAGTCCCTTTCTGAACCAAGTTCACTCCTCATTTCAGTCCCGTTTCACTGAACCAGTATAACATACCGTTCCAACCATGTCTATCTCATGAGATATAAAATCTTTACCCAATTCATTGGAGGGAGATATGGGTCCCACCCATCTAATAATGATACCATTATTATGTGTGCCACAAAATCATAAATCATACATCATTGCATAACCCATGTAATAAAAATGGGAATCTTAAACATCATGACATCATAAAAGAATTAATATAGGATAAAAGAATTCATAAAAATATTTCCATCACAACATAATCAAATCCATGTAATAATAGGGATAGAAACATAACCCTTTATTATCTTAGATGGAAAATAATTTTGATAAAACACTTGAACTCCATTCTTGAGGAAAATATCCTTTCTACTTCAAAAACACTTTTCCATTCTTAACATGTCGTACAATTCTAAACTAAAAGAAGTTGATTAAAAATAAAATTGAAAACTTGTAAAGGAATCTTCTTGGAAATAATGTTTTAAAAATACATTCATGCCGTATAAGATAAAAAAACATTCTTCTCGTACTTTTGTCGGAAAAGTCAAAAAGTACCTCGTATGAAAAATGACAAAAGATTCCTTTCATATATTTTACTAAATACTAAACGAAGTGTATAATTGGATATAAAATATTTTATAATGATGTAAATATTACATATTGAAGAAACATGGATGTGGATGATAAAATGCACCCCAGTAAATGCCAATGTATAAACAATCTCTGATAAAAATGAGATTGTGATATTTCCCTTACCTTAGATCCGATTTGCATCATAAGTGTCCGAACCTCTTGTATAATGATTTAAATAGTGTCATTGACTTATTCCAGAATCATAATCATTGTTGTGATATCATATATGGTTCACTTATGACTTTATTTTACCCGTTCTTTTGTAAATTCCATGTTAAAGAGCGTTTTGGGTAAAATCGTTTCATTTGTCGTCCGTGTTTTGAATTGTAATTATTCATATGATTACTTAGATCATGATTACATAATTCAAGAATATAAAACATGATTTATATATAATATATATTCAGAATATACATATATATATATAATAGATCAGTAAATGGAAAGAAATACACCGTTCATAGAGACAGTAGGCCGTACGTACGCATGAACTCTGTTTTCGTTTCCTTATTGATTTGAATGGAATTAAGTAGACGACATACATATATATACACATAAATACAGTATCATTATTATGTCATATATTTCATTATTAATTATTATATATACTTTATAATCATTCATGAATGGTTAATGTGGAGAATGATTCTCATCGTGTCGTGGAGACGGTAGTCCGTACGTACGCACGAGCGATGATATCGTTCTCATGATCGAGGAATTGTATTGGAGTGTATGTATAATATTTCAGAATCAATATCACTTTATAATAGTCATATATAGTCATTATTTACATGATTATACCCATCCAAGTAAGGTGGTGGTGGAAAATAGATTACACCACGGCGTGGAGACGGTATTCTGTACGTACGCACGCGCGGTGATTTCTTTTTCCGTAGGATGGATAAATGGTGAAATAGGGTTGTTTCATACTTATAATAACATATCAGTATATGATTGATACTGATGTTATTACTTCATAATGAAACAACTAAATAAGAATAAGTGGAAGAAGAAATAAAGATGAAAGAATCGGTAACAGAAATTACCTCTTCTTTGAAGCGCCTCTTTGAGACCTCCTATTAGGGCACTAAAATTGGTCTTTGAGAAAGAACAGAACCTCTAGGATGTTTCTATGGAAGTGGAGAAGAGAATTTGGCAGAGTTTGGCCGATATTGAAGGCTCAAAGTGGTGTGGGGAAGAGAGGGAGGAGGTGCTCTTTTATAAGGGAGGAGAGGGGCACCCTTGGAATAACTAAAACTATTATTTTATTATAAAGTCAAATTCGGTTTTAAATAGCTCCAAATTGATTTATTTAGAAGATAAGGTGGGTATGGGTTTTAATCCTCTCATCAAATAGAATTTATACAAGTTTAAGTTCCTATTTTAACCTTATCATTTAGATTTAACATTAAGTAAAATAATTTTACTTTTACCGTGTCTTCTTGTGTTCTTATACTATAAGGTTAATAAACTTACTATAAGAAGCCAAAAGAACCCCAAGTTGTTTATTATTAATATATATAACCTTATCTAAGACATTTGGCCGAACCTTAGATTTTTAGGAATAAAATAACAATTAATAATATAATATTTGTTTTAAAAACCATTTTATGTCAATTTTGACACTATTTTGTAATTGATTTTTGTGAAAATCATAACAGACCGATTAGTTCGAAAAAAGTTAATTAAATCAATAATAACATGTCATATTAACCTAGAAAATTATTTTATTTCATAAAAAATCTAAAATTACATTTATTTGGGTATATATAACATCAATTATGTCAATATTTCATTAATAAGATAATTACTGCATCATCTTTGTGTCATAAATAAATTAAATTATTTACTGTCTAAAAATTACAAATAAAATACCATTATTTAGGAAATATTTTTATCTTTCTAATGACTATTTATAGTCGAATTTATATTATGTATAACCCTATATTAAAAATGATTTACTTATTAAACTTTGATTTTAACTATTTTAACCCTTCTTTAAATAAATTAATAATAAATGTCCTAATCTAATCCAAGTGGGCCTAAATGGTCATATTTTATTCTAAGGTTGTTTTTGGTCGAGTTACACTTATATAATAGAATTAGGACATGTGTTAGGGTAATATTAATATCATTTTTACCCTTAATTACCCTATTTGCTTTTAATCGTGGTAAAAAAAGTAAAAAGTTACTATTCACCAAAATATATTTTCATCTCATTGAACCACATTTTACTTACTGACATCAACCGTGTCTCTCGGATTTTTGAAATTCCGCTCACAGAAGCGGTAAAATTAAATTTTATGAAAAATTCATTTTTCTTAACTACCACTTAGTGGTTTCACTATTCATCAAAAAATTAAAGTTTCCAAAAAAATACCAAAAATTAGGCCTAATCTATATTTGATATTATGAACTCAAAAATGATGTCTATTTTACCAAATTCAAAACATATCAGTTGCATTAATTAATATAAAAATTAATTCCCGTCGTCAAAATAAATAGCATGTTCTTAAGAGATAATAATTATCAAAAGATTGACACTTGTTTATGTCTGGTTTAAATGTGAAATTACATCCAATGAACAACATTGTATTAAACTGTAAAAATATATTCTACATATACTTTAAAACCACTGAAATTAATAATTTATCACTATTAATTTTTCGATTAAAAAGGTTGTTTTTAATTAAAATTTAGTAATTTTCACTATTCATCAGAAAATGAAAGTTATCTGAAAAGTACCAAAATTTCACCCTAAGATAATTTCGATATTACAAATCCAAAAATGAATTGCATTTTGAAAAATAAAATTTACAAAATTTCAAAAAGTGTTTATTACTATTCATAACGACTAGTTTTAATAATATTTTCATAGCATATTGTTGTTTAGTGAAACTCGTTATTGCGTACTACACACGTTATCGAGGAAGGTCGCGATTGCGTGTAATGCAAGGCAAGTCAAGGATGTGTGTTGTGCAAGATCCTTTTGGTGTACCATACAACACAAGAAATTAATGAAATTAAAAAGAATATTTTTCATAAAATCTCGGGCTGTTACAAAAAATGCC
This sequence comes from Viscum album, assembly GCA_963277665.1. NCBI lineage: Eukaryota > Viridiplantae > Streptophyta > Magnoliopsida > Santalales > Viscaceae > Viscum > Viscum album. The sequence continues at coordinate 107,092,155 of OY728149.1, read as the reverse complement.
TTTGAAATTTAATTTGGAATATTTCACGAGAAAAATAACAATTATAATTCGAAATAACATATTTAGAATAAAAAAATCTAAAAAATATTATTGTAACATACCAGATAAATAACGAATAATACATATTTCATATTTTTTAATATTTGTTAATTAAATATGAATTTTACTTTGAAGATTTTGCTATGTTCGATAGCGTACCCGATACGCAACAACGGGTTTCTTTGAAATCATACACAACACACTAAAAATATAATATTATAATTTTAAATGGTAGTTAACTCCTAGCCGTTGTATTTGTGGGAATGAAAAAAACTAACTAATATATGATTATACATGTTTGTAAAATTTATTTACATTTATCCGATAAAAGTTAAAGGCTTAAGTTGTGAATGAATATGATTTTAAGCATAAGTTACATTAAAAGGTCGATTTTCCACCTTTTAATGGAGAACCCTATTTAAATATAGTTTTGGTTACTTTAATACATTCTAATTGACCAAATAAAATCCTTCTTTAGAATTGGGACATCAAAATTTACTATGTGTAATTTTTTTTAATTTTTCCGATAAAGTTCATTTTTAAATGAAAAGTGAAAATATTGTATTTTAATTCAAAAGTGCCTTTTAATATAATTTATTTATATGTTTAGATTATATTTTTAATTGTTTTTAAAGTATAATTAGAATATATTTTTACTATTTAATACAATGTTTGTCATTGGAATTAATTTCACTTTGAAGGCGGACATAAACAAGTGTTGTTCTTTTGATAGTTATTGTTTCTTAAAAACACCGTATTTGATTTAAAAAAATGAATTAATTTAAAAATTATTTAATGAAACATTTATGTTTTGAATTTGGAAAAATATACATAATTTTTTAATTCGGAATATCAAATATATCTTAGGTTTAATTTTTGGTATTTTTCTAAAAAACTTCAATTTTTGATGAATAGTGAAACCAATTAGTTGTAGTTAAAATACTGATTTTTTCATTTAAATGAAATTTTAACACTTCTGTAAATTGAATTTCGAATATCCAACATACATGATTTTTATTATTAAGTAACATGTTGTTCAATAAGACGAAAATAATTTTGGGCGAATAGTAACTTTTGACTTTTATTTACCGCGATTAATGGTAAATATGGTAATTCAAGGTAAAAAAATATTATAATAATTATAAATTACCTTAAAACATGTTCAAAGATTATTAGTTGATTCATTTACGACCATGGTCATATTTGGGTCGATTTTGGGACCCCATTGAGCCACATGGGAGTGATAATGACAATTTAGATTAATTAACTTAAAGTAAAGGGAAAAATGACAAAACCAAATATTGTATAGTAAATTAATTTTTATAAGGGGTTATATAAATTAGCATTTCAATTATAAATATTAATTGGTAAGATACAAATATTTCCTACATAATGGTATTTTTTTATAATTTCTTAGACATAAAATAATTTAAATTATTTATGACACAATAGTGATGCAGTGTTTACCTCATTAATAAATCATTTAAATAAATAATATTATAATGATTAAAATATTATCCAAAACCTGTCCAATTCTTATTGGATGATTTTATTTCAACCATGAGTTATCTTATATTCTACTATTATGATTTTTGGAAATTTTAAAACCTAATATAATTATATAATAAAATAATAGTTTCACACATTCCAAAAGAGCCCCTCCTCTCCCTTATAAGAAGAGACCACTTCTAACCAATTCCACACACATGTCAAAACATTTGGCTCCTCAAAAAACTATACAATTAATCTAATTACATCCCTCTACTCCTCTAATAAGCCTTACCTTATGCTGAAGGAAATTTAAGAATTCCATTGGTTCAAACCGAAGGGAGATAACCAAATTAAAGGTAATAGTTTCTCTTAAATTGTTTTCTTTTATTTTACTTCTCCAACCCCTAAACTCTTTTTATTACTTTCTTTTGTAACAAAAACAGTATCCTTAATAAACTAGGATTTTTTTATGAGAATTATTCAAACTACACTTACACACACCTCTATTTGATGGATGAAGAACATAATGGTTCAGTGGATGAGAAACTAACACCTCACAAGATGATGATTATTCGATTATCTCCTACTGCCTATCATGGTAGCCATTAAGATGAAACTATTTTTATATATGATATATATTTTGTTCATGTTTTCTTTATTCTTCTGTATTTTTCATTTATGGCCTAACTCTATGGTTTCCACTTTGGGTAAATACGATAATCTCATTAGAGGAAATGTGGAATACCACCCCTCGAAGTGATATGACTCATTAATTTCTGATGTGGGATGTATAAAGGACGGAGTTAAAATATATTATATATGATATTATACTAGAATTATAATATAAATATGTATAATAATGTTTTAATTCCATTAAAATAATATATAGAAATGAAAGTAGCGTTAATTCATACGTACAACTTACCATCTCCATGAACGGTGCATTTCATTTAATACCTCAAAATGTTATATACTATTATAAATACAAGTATATAATGGATATATATGATATATATGATATCTAAATCATTAATATCATTCTGATGATAATGAATATTTTACCACATGAACAACTTGTAATTATATGGTTTTCATTTTTGACTCAAATACCAAATATTGACAAAACATCTCTTATTAACATAAATGACTATGTAATGTTTACAACAGGGTAATAAGTGATATATGAGGAATAATAGACTTGAAAATGTTTATTAAGAAAGTAGAAATTAATATTAGTTTATTATTCAGGAGACTAAAGAACGAATGGGTCAATTCAGATACAAGGTAAGGGACTTCGTCACAATCTCCTTTCAATGAGGCATATTTTGTTTTAATACACGAGTTTCTTTTATACTCTATATAAACACCCTTTACCTTTAAAAGGGAATCTTTTTCTATGAAGTGTTTTAAAAAACGAAAAAAAGGATTGTTTATTTTAACATAAGCAGTGACAACGACCTTTTCGTGGCCATGAGTATTATTTGATCTTTGGCTTCCTCAACAAGCTGTAATGTTTTTAAAAGAAAATATATAGCATATACTCTTTTAAGTTTTTTTATATTGAAAATGGTTTTGATAATGTGTTTTTTATTTCATCATTTTTAAGTGATATATTGTTATTGAAATGTGGAAATGTTTTCATTCCTTTATATTTTTTCAATGTATTATAATTTTATAATGGTACTTGGACATTTAACGGGTGGTTACGTGATAAACAGAATGATGGGTGGTGCTGTGAATACCAGGATGGGTGGTTACCTTATAACCTCTATTGCATTGGGCATGGAAGTTGTCCGAATGGCTATTCCATTTAGTGAAATGTGTGGAAGTCGACCGTATGGTCATTCCATTTAAGTATGTTTATTTTCCAAGTTACCTTTATATGATATGTGTTATTTATATGGGTAATCTTTTGGTTAAAAAAGGATAAGTAGTATTCTTTTATTCAGTGAACAGTATTTACAACTTCATACAGGTGAAAAGTATTACTTATGTTAAAGTATTCATGGTTTAATTGTTTTTTTGAAAAACTAACAGTTTTTCTTCTTTATGTATCCCTTACAGAGCTTTTTATGCTCATCCCAAATTTTTGAAATGTTTTTCAAAGGACATAATGTGGAATAAGGTCAAGGATGGGATCAAGGAAAAGTAATTCTATCTTAGACATGGAACTAGTCATGATTCTTTTTTTCAAGAGTTCTTGTTTTATGAAAAAATAGAAACTGTGTAGAAGTTTCTACTTTGTATTTTAAATGATATGTAATAGTTATATCCTAATTCTCTAAAACACTAAGCATGAAATGATACTCAATGTTAATTATTCATTTAATTCAATATTATGTAAGGTTTAAGGTCGGGTCCTTATAGTATGTATTAGAGGTCTGTTTAGATAACTTTAGGAGTTAGGGTATTATTAAATACATATCAATAAATCAATTTATGGTAATATTGGAATGATATAGAAATTACAGATTACCATGTTGCTTCACCTAAGATATTTTTGTGTTCATAATGGTTTTTCGTAAAGGAAACAGGGATGCTCCACTAGGAAGGAATACAGATAGAAATTACCTTCTGAATCAGCATCACGTGATTGTCAGAATCAGAATTTAATAATCTATTGCAATAATGGATCAGTTGACTCAGGTAATAAATGGTGGTTGGGTTTATTGATGATGTTTTGGTTTATTATAAAACTAAATAGGATCATGAAAGTCATTTAAGGTATTTCTTCCAATCCTTAAATGAAAATAATCTTTATGGGAAATTCAGAAAGTGTGAGTTTTGGTTACAGAAATTTTTTTCCCTTGGTCACATTGTTTCAAAAAATGGAATAACAGTTGATCCTGCTAAAACAAAAGTTTTTGAAGAATGGCCAAGACCCACAAATATAATCTAGATTCGTAGATTTCGTGGTTTGGCAGGTTATTACCAGAGGTTTGTTGAAATTTTTTCATAGATATCTACTCCAATGACTAATTTAACTTTAAAAGGTGTTAAGATAAATTGGAAATAAGAATGTGATGATTGTTTTCATGAATTGAAAATATGATTGGTGAATGCGCCAATTTTGGCACTGCCATCCAAAAATGGTGAGTTTGTTATCTACAGTGATTCTGCGTTGAAAGGACTTGGATGTGTCCTTATGCATAATGATCAGGTAATTGCTTATTCTTTACGTCAGTTGAAACCACATGAGTTAAATTACCCTACACATTATTTGGAATTAGCTATTGTTGTTTTTTCTTTAAAAATTTGAAGGCATCATTTGTATGGAGTGAAGTGTGAAATATATACTAATCACAAAAGTTTTAATTATATATTCACTCAAAATGAATTGAAGGTGAGACAGAGGAGATGGATATAATTAATCAAGGATTATGATTGCACGATCCATTACCATCCAGGAAAAAAAATAAAGTGGCCGATTCATTGAGTTGAAAATGTAATGCTTCATTAACTATGTTACGTTTGGAACAAGATCATTTGATTTTTGATTTAATGAAATTTGGCATAGAAGTTGTTGGTGCAAGAAATTAAGCTGTTTAGTATCAGGTGTCAGTGAGACAATCTCTATCAGACAGAATAAAGCAAGCACAAAAAGAAGACAATGAGTTACAGAAAAAGGTAGAGTTGGGTCAGAATGGGAAATTTTCCTGAATTTAACATTGATAATGGTTGTGTTTTGAGGTTTCAAAATAGATTATGTGTTTCTTGTGATTCACAGTTGAAGAATGAATTTTTATGTAAAGCTCATAGTTATCTGTTTTCAGTTCATCCTGGTAGTACTATGATGTACAGAGATCTTCAGGAGTATTACTGGTGGGATAGAATGAAAAGAGATATTGCTGATTTTACTGTGAGGTGTTTGACTTTTCAGCAGGTTAAAGAAGAGTGGAAGTTACCGAGAGGAATGCTTTAGCCTTTACTGGTTCCAGAGTGGAAATGGAAAAATATATTCATGGACTTCGTTGTGGCATTACCAAAGACATCTCGAGGTAATAATGAAATCTGGGTTATTGTTGATCGATTGACTAAATCTGCTCATTTCCTTCCTATTCGAGATACATTATCTCTAGATCAAATTGCTCAGTTGTATGTTAAAGATATAGTTAGGTTTCATGGAGTTCCCCTCTCCATTGTATCTGATCGAGATCCCAGGTTTACTTCTAATTTTTTGAACGGCCTTTAGAAGTCATTGGGTACTGAATTAAATTTTAGTACATCTTTTCATACTCAATCAGATGAGAAACCAGAGTGAACAAGTCTGACTTTGGAGGATATTTTACGTGCTATCTCAATGGATTTTTAGGGAAGTTTGGACCAACATCTTTCTTTGGTTCAATTTTCATATAATAACAATTTTCATTCTAGTATACAGATGACTCCATTTGAGGCATTATATGGAAAGCGTTATCGAGCTCTAGCTTTTTGGGATGAAGTAGGTGAAAGGAAGCTGATGGGACCAGAATTGGTAGAAGAGATGGTAGAGAAAGATCAGTTGATTCAGAAGAACATTAGAATAGATCAGAGTAGATAGAAAAGTTATACAGATAACAACAGGAAGGATTTTTCTTTTTAGGTGGGTGATCATGTCTTTCTCAAATTTTCTCCATGGAAAAATGTGATGTGTTTTGGTAAGATGGGAAAGTTGAGTCTGAGGTTCATGGGACCTTATGAAATTATGGACAAAGTTGAATCAGTTGTGTACAAAGTATCTTTACCTCTAAGTTTGTCCCAGGTACACAATGTTTTTCATGTTTTGATGTTGAGAAAGTATATTCCAGATTCATCTCAAGTTTTGAGCCCAGAGGTAGTTCAGTTGGAAGAGAATCTCTCTTATAAAGAACAACTAGTTCAGATTCTTGACCATAGAGAATAAGTGTAGCATAATAAGTTATTTCACTAGGTAAGGGTTTTTTGAAAAAACCATATGGTTGAAGAGGAAACATGGTAATCTGAAAATTCTATGAGGGGTAAATACCCCCACTTATTTTGATAAGTGAATAAAAATTGTGAGGATGCAATTTCAAAAAGGGGGAAAGGATGTAAAATCTCAGATAAATAAAGAATAAGACATATTTCATATTTATTAATATTTGTGAATTAAATACTAATTTTACTTTAAAGAGGTCGATATGTTCGATAACATACCTGATACATAACAACTTGTTTCTTTGAAATCGTCCATAGCACACAAATAATATAGTATTATAATTTTAAATAGTTGTTGACTCCTAGCCATTTTATTGGTGGGAATGAACAAAACGAACTACAATATGAGTATACATGTTTGTTAAATGTATTTACATTTATCCAATAAAAGTTATAGGCTTAAATTTTGAATGAATCTAATTTTAAGCATAATTTACATTAAAAGATCGATTTACCGCCTTTTAATGGAGAACCCTTTTTTAATATAGTTTTGTTCACTTTAATACATTCTAATTGACCAAATAAAATCCTTCTTTAGAATGGGGACATCAAAATTTACTTTTTGTAATTTTTTTGGAATTTTTCCGGTAATGATCATTTTTTAATGAATAGTGAAAATATTGTATTTTAATTCAAAAGTTCTTTTTAATCTAATTTATTTATATGGTTAGATTATATTTTTATTTGGTTTTAAAGTGTAATTAGAATATATTTTTACCATTTAATCCAATGTTGGTCATTGGAATTAATTCACTTTGAAATTGGACATAAACAAATGTCGATCTTTTGATAGTTATTGTTTCTTAAAAATACGCTATTTGTTTTAACAAGGGGAATTAATTTTATAATTAATTAATTAAACTTTTATATTTTTAATTTGGAAAAATAGACATCTTTTTTTAATTTGTAATATCAAATATATCTTAATCTAAATTTTTGTTATTTTTCTGAAAAACCTCAATTTTTGATGATTAGTGAAACCACATAGTAGTAGTTAAAAGACTAAATTTTTCATTTAAATGAAATTTTACCATTTCTATGAATTGAATTTCAAAAATCCTACATACAAGGTTGTTATTAGTAAGTAAAATGTGGTTCAATAAGATGAAAATAATTTTGGTGAATAGTAACTTTTGACTTTTATTTACCGCGGTTAAAGGTAAATAGGGCAATTCAAGGTAAAAGGATTATTATAATAATTAAAAATTACCTTAACACTTGTACAAACCTTATTTGTTGAGTCATTTACTACCATGATCATCTTTGGGTTGATTTTGGGACCACATTGAGCAACATGGGAGTGATAATGACAATTTAGATTAATTAACTTAAAGTAAAGGCAAAAATGGGTAAAGAAAATATCTTTTAGTAAATTACTTTTCAGAAGAGGTCATATAAATTATAATTACAACTATAAATATTAATTGGAAAGATAAAACAATTTCCTACTTCATGGTATTTTTTATATAATTTTTAGACATAAAATAATTTAAATTATTTATGACACAATAATTATTTAGGGTTTACCTCATTAATAAATCATTTAAATAAATAAGATTATAATGATTACAATATTTTCCAAAACCTATCCATTTCCTATTGTATGATTTTATTATGACCATGAGTCATCTTATCATTGACTATAATTATTGTTGGATCTTTTGAAACCGAATATCATTATATAATAAAAAAATAGTTTCACACTTTCCTAAAGATACCCTTCTCTCTCTTATAAAAGGAGACCACTTCTAACCAATTCCACACACCTCTCCAGACATTTGTATCATCGAAACTCTGAACAATTAATCACCCTACATCCCTATCCTCTTCCTAGAATCCTTATCTTAGGCAGAAGGAACTTCCTGAAGTCCTTTGGTTCAAAACAAAGGGAGTTTCCCAAATTAAAGGCAACAATTTCTCTTAAATTGTTTTCATTTATTTTACTGCTCCCACCCCTAACCTCTTTTTATTACTTTATTTTGTAACAAAACCAGTATCCTTAATATACTATGATGTTTTTATTATAAGTATTCGTACTACACTTACACACACCACCATATAATGGGTGAAGAACATAATGTTTCTGTGGATGACAAACTAACGCCTAACGAGACAATGATTGTTCGATTGTCTCCTACCGCCTATCATCGTGGACATTAAGATGAAACTATTTTTATTTATGATAAATATTATTTTTATGTTTTCTTTATTCTACTGTATTTTTCATTTATGGCATACCTTTATAGTTTCCATAGTGGGTAAATACGATAATCTCATTAGAGGAAGTACATACTACACCCCCCTCAAAGTTATAAGACTCATTAATACCTTATGTAGGACGTATAAAGGATGAAGTTAATAATATTATATAAGATATAATAATGGATTTTTAATATAACTATTTATCATTATGTTTTAATTCCATTAAAATAATATATAGAAATGAAAGTAGCGTTCATGCATACTTACGACTTACCGTCTCCATGAATGGTGCATTTCATTTATTACCTCTAAATGTTATATACTGTTATAAATACATGTATATACTGGATATATATGATATATATGATATCTAAATCATTAATATCTTTCTTATGATAGTGGATATTTTACCACATGAACAACTTGTATTTATAAGGTGTTCGTTTTTGACTCAAGTACCAAATATCGAAAAAACGTCTGTTATTAACATAAATGACTATGTAATGTTTATAAAATGGTAATAAGTGATATAAGAGGAATAATAAACTTGAAAAATGTTATTAATCAAGTTGAAATTAACTTTAGTTTATTATTTAGGAGATTAAAAAACAAACGAGTCAAGTCAGATACGAGGTAAAGGACTTCATCTCAATCTCCTTTCATTGAGGCATATTTTGTTTTAATACACGACATTCTTTTATATGCTGTATAAAAACCCTTGAATTTTCAAAGGGAATATTTTTATTTTAAGAATTTCACTAAAAAAAATAGGAATTTTTCTGTTAATGTAATAGGTGACAACGTCCTTTCCGCCGCCATGAGTGTTATTTGATCTTTGGCTTCCTTAACAAGCCGTAATGTTTTTAAAAGAAAATAAATACCATATACCCTTTTAAGTATTTTGGTATTGAAAATGGTTTTGATAATGGATTTGTTATGTCAATATTTTTAAGTGATATATTTTTATTGAAATGTGGAAATGTTTTCTTTCCTTTATATTAGTTTTATGTATTTTGATTTTATAATGGTACTTGGACATTTGACTGGTGGTTACGTGAAAAAACAAATGATGGGTGGTGCCATGAATACCGGGACGTGTGGTTACATTATAAACTCCAATGCATTGGGTATGGAAGTTGGCCGTATGGCTATTCCATTTTGTGATATGTGTGGAAGTCGACCGTATGGTTATTACATTTAAGTATGTTTATATCCCAAGTTACCTTTATGTGTTATGTGTTCTTTATATGGGTAATCTTTTGGTTAGAAAAGGTTAAGTAGTAATCTTTTATTCAGTGAAGTGTATTTACTACTTTATAAAGGTGAAAATTATTACTTATGGTAATGTATTTATGGTTTACATGTTGTTTTGAAAAAGTAACAGTTTCCTTCGTTGTGTATCCCTTAGAGAGCTTTTTATGCTCATCCCATGTTTCTGAATTTTTTTTGGAGGAAATAATATGGAATATGGTCAAGGATGGGATCAAGGAAAAGTCATGCTATCTTAAACATGGAACTAGACATGACTCTTTTTTTAAGAGTTCTTGTTTTATGAAAAAAACTGAAACTGTGTAGAAGTGTCTACTTTGTATTTTGAAATGTTATGTAATAGTTATGTTCTAATTCTCTAAACCTTTATACCTGAAATGATCCTCAATGTGAATTATTCATTTTATTTAATATTATTTAAGGTTAAGGCCAGATCCTTATACTTATAGAAAAAACATTATTTTAAAATAACTTAGAAAAATGTGAAATGGATGTTTAAATAATTATGCGGTCATAGATTTAGGAAATTTTATTCATGTTTTATTATTTAAAATAACGATTATGTTCCCATTTTCAATAAAAAATCAAAAAAATCATATTACAAAAAATGAATATAATATTAATTTTAAAAAAATTAAATATTATATGATTGGTGAAAATTATTTTATAAAACCATTTTTTAAGATTAAAAACATTCTTTAAAACATTTTTAGAAAACATGGACATAGAAGAAAAATGATTTTTGAATAAAGAGAGAATTGAATTCAGATTTCATTAAAAATATTCTTTTGATATCATGAGTACATAAAGAGAGGAAAATCAAATTAAAATAAATAATATATATAAATAAATATGATAGAATAAATATAAAATTATTTTTTAGATAACTATCATGTCACTTTTCAATATAAATTCAATCCTATACAATCTTAAATAAAATTGGATTGATATGTAAATTTTTTACCTCAAGTCTTGTCTCGATTCTTACATGTTCGATCCTAATGTATAAATATTATATATTTATTATTCCTTTATTACATAATAATAAGTATATATATCATATGTTATATTGTTTACTTATAATATCTTGACCTCTGTTTATTAATAATTTTATATTAAGATCTCTATTTTGGGTGATAATTGTTTCTTTTTTCATGCTTGTTTTGGTTCAGATGTTCTGGATCTTATAATTTAATCATGGTTAAAAGATATAAATATTTATAGTAATGATATAAATATCTTATATAATCTATAAATATATATTTATATTCATCCATTAAAGATAGAAATAGACAGAAACATACAACATTTATGGAGATAATAGGTATTACGTATGCGTGAACACTATTTTTTTCATTATGATTGACGGAATTAAAGAATGGTAAATAATATTTCACTATAAAATAATAATAATTATATCATATATTACATAGATTTTAATTAAATCTATATTTATTACAATTCATTTAAAATTGAAATGAAAAACAAATTGCATCGCTTTGTGTTAGTGGTGGTCACCATGTTCACAGTAGTAATATTATCGTATACCAACTGGTTGGAAGCTATAAAAAATAAGATATGTTAATATGATTCAAAATTGATAATTATTTCAAAAAAAATTATATATAAAAATTAAATTCATCATAATAATAATCCACAAAATATAGCAATGGACAACGAATTGTATCACCACATGTTTACAATAAATTTTATGCATGGACATGAAATAATTACACATCCTATATTATAGAAAATAAGATAGATAAAGGTGGTTTAGAAATCATAAATTTTTTATTATATTGAGGATACATAAGTTATTATTTCATGAAGAATATCATTGATTTATAAGAGGTCGAAAATTTAAAAAGATGAAAGAGGTCGAGTAAGATGATTACTTCTTCATCGATAGGATTCGTTTAGATGCCATTAAAGGATCCTTATAATATAATAATAATAATACCCAAACCTTTTATTCAGGGATATGGATGTTCATTTTTGAATATTTAAGGGTTGATCAAGCTAGATTGATTATATTGTGGTAAATTAGAGACATGAGGAGTTCCCTTATAAAAATGAGGATAGGAGAAATCATCATGTTCAATAAATTATTAAAATAAGTAATTCTCAAGAAACATTATACCTAATGGGAAAAAGGATAAAGGTAATTTTTGACTTTTCTGAAATAATGTAATCCAACATCCCCTAAGTTTACCAATTTTAACCTTAACTATGGTAACGATTGTTTCACTTTTAAAGGGTATTAATTTTAATTATAAGGTAAAAATTGGATAATAAATGGACAATGTGTGAAATTTTATACCTTTTATAATAATTATTGTTGTATTGAAATATTTTTATTTTTATTTTGGAAAAACTAATAAATAATTATTTTACATATAATATTATTAATGTCAATTTTGACACTATTTAGTTAATTTGACCTGAAATACACCAAAACAAAGAAGGAATTAAAATACAATCCTTTAAAAAAATCCATAATATGTCATAGTTATATATAAATTTTTTGAAACACCCAAGTTCATCCAAATTTATATTACATTTTTAAAATTTTAAAAAATATTTTTCTATAAATGGAATATTTACTAAATTGGAATTGCATAATCATTTAGGGTAATTATTTAAAAACTAAAGATTGAAAATAAATTAATATGATCAATAAAAATAATTTAGATTTTAAATTAACATTTATAACAAATCATAACCTATTATTACCAGTATGGTAAAATATTAGATATTTTAAAATCAAGATAATAAGATTTTCTATATATTGTTTTTTAAATAAATATAAAGTTTATCATAAAATAAATATGGTACCAAGTGGCCATATATTTGCGTCATGAATGTACATAGACAAATACAACCCATAATATAGTATTGTGGAATATTTTATAAACAGATTCATGCCCTATCCAAATATTTAACCAATTTTTACTCATTTTCTATTGTTAAGGGGATAAAATATTAATATAGTTACAATTCATAATTTCCCAAATCCAAATGGACCTACATAAAAATTTTGAGCTAATAATAACAAATATTGAATCTGTTTTTTAATGTAATATTTCTATATATTGATGAAATAAATCTAGGATAAAAACTAAGGAATGAAAAATGATTTTTCAGAAAAATGACTTGTATTTAGAAAACAATACCAAATTCATCCATAAATATTTTTACAATAAAATTATTTGAAATTTTCTAAATATAATAAAACTAATTTTATTTTCAAAATATTTTAAACTAAAAGGGCACTTTATAAATTCTTATAACAAAAATTCAGTTTTTAAAAAATAATTGATTTTTTATTATTCATCGAAGAATCTATATTTTCAAAAAATTCATAAAAAATATTTATAAGATAATTTTTATTTTATTATTTTAAAATATTCTTTAATTTTATCAAAAAAAATTCTAAAAATTTTGAAAATTATATTAATTATTTTTTCACAAAAATATTAAACATCAAATTTGAATGAAACATATTTTTGAAGTATAATATAGCTTTAATTAATAATTGTATGCTTATTTTATAAACATAAATAAAAAAAAGTCTATATTAATTAAGACCATTATGTAAATTTCATAATGTTTTTTTTCATATTCATACTATCTAATTCTATAACTATATTATAATGATCTCATTCATGTAAACATATTACGTATTTTTTTGAACCTGATGTTCTGTGTCGTTTACTCTCTCAAACATAATCTTGTAATTTTATAATATTAAGGTTTTCCATTCTATCCTCCCCATTAATAAATATATTCCTACAATTTTAAATTATGAGCGGTTATTAAGGGTTTTACTTTTGAAATCTCATTTGTGGAAACCCCTTACTATAAAAAGGGCTAATAAAAAAACCTCTTGAAAACAGGTAAAGGGGAATTTTGAGGTCCCATAAAAAACTACATTGACAAGTAGGATAACATTAGTGGGAAGTGAAATTATGGACATTGAGGAGGAAAAGTGCATAATGACTAATTTAGAGTGATATAGAACATGGTCAGGATAATTTTAAAGGCTGCAATACCATAAATCAATTATTAGAGAAAATACATCAATTTATATGAAACTAAGGTAAAAGCATAACATTTTATTTTAATATATGTTTCATAAAGATGAGGTACTTTTTTAATATCAATATAGAGGTCATGATAAAATATAATTACATTATTTATTTCAATATCTTAAGCACAATTACATCTTTTGGATGATCATAGATCAATTTCAGCTTCATCTCTCTTGCCATTAAATGAGATTCATGGTGAATGTTTTATGCCTGGAGAACTAAAATTATATTTTAACATATCATAATATCAATAATAGAATTATATTCCAATTTTTTCACTGTAGTTATATTTAAAAACAAAGTGTTAATTTAATCCAATTTGGATTAATACATTATATTAATCTTTATAAACTCAACAATAACACATAATGTTAAAGTTAATCTATAACATAAATAGTAAACCTTGAGACTAATCCAAAATATGATTCAACAATATTTAAACCATATTATTTGAATAATTTGATCTAATATACTTTTATGATCAACTTAAAAATACCGTAAAAATATTTTAACTATTTGTAAAGTCTCATAGAAAAATTTGTACCTCTTGATCATATATTCACAAAAATATATTGATAATTTCACAAAATAATTTAATAATATAATAATATGTGATTCAAAATGACAATTCACACTTACTACCCTATATAAACTCTTATGATATCCAAAACTATTTCCACTAGGTTCATCTTTTCAGTGATATACAACAATAGATGTATTTTAAATATCAAATATGTTTTTTATATTTAAAGATTTATAGGGAATTTATGTATTGAGAGATAATAAGGACAAAAAATTTTACTAAAATAAGAATAATTATATTTTTATTGGGATCATTCACATAAACTTCAATATAGAATACCCAACTCTATAGTTGTGGATATGTGTTCCCTAATTATCATGATTCTCTTTAGCTATTGTGATTGTATAATATTTTCACATGTCCCCTAGCATTATAGGATATCGTAGATTATTTTTCTCATTAGACCATGGATTAGGGAATTGTTTCACATAATTATTAAATTCCCTCCATGTGACATACCATTAGATCATCCATTAAACTTCTTGTTCCTTTTCATATAACATGAACAATGTCATTTTCCAACTTCAATTAACCCCTTAAATTCAAATAAAAAGATTTCTTTATATCTTCCAGATATTATTTTGGTTAATTTATTGGATGAAATTGTATCAAAACACTAAAAATGAATTATATTTCATTCAAGGATGATGATTAAACTGCATTAAAACAATGAAAGCCTTATAAAATTTCCCTAACATGTAAAAATGGATTTATCATCCTTCTAGTTAAGCTAAATGAATTACTTGAATATTATTTTAAATAGAATAATACAGATGTACCTTCTAAAAATATTATTTTATCCTCATCCCGTTCAATGAATTAAAAATATTCTTCCAGACTCATTTTCTTAATATGATTCTGCCACTAATATTCTTATCCTTTAAAATTATAAATGGATGTGAATGATTTTTCATGGTTTGTGAACTGAAAATAAAAAATATATATTCCTTCACATGAATGCATTTTTCAGAAACCACTTATCAGAATTCCCATAAAAAGAGGATGGATTTTGTCACACAAATGATTCAATACTTGTTTCTAATTCTTTATTATATTTAAAAGTTTAACATACCCCATGTTACCACAGATAGATTGAGAGATTTTACTGAGTATAGTCTCAAAATATTGTATCCTAGATCCTAATATATTTGGGTTCCCTTATAAATAGTCATTTTATTTCCCATCATATTCTTTTGTTAGATTAATACATTAGGTTCTAACTATTTACTAAAAAACTATAGTTTGAAAAATAATATTCATAGTGAAAAATAATATATTCATGGAAATTAATTCATATGATGTCAAAATACAGACACCTTCTTTTCAATGACACCTTAGGATAAACCTAGGTCATCGTTGGTTGTGATCAATTCAAATACATTATAACTATTTATAAGAAAATTTTGAATTTACCCTAATATATCGACTATGATTTTCAAACCAAGTGAGTAGTAAGGGTACACTCACCATGCACCAAAATGATGGTAGGTATACACTCGACCAACTCTTTTTGTAGTTATCACCCCTATATTCATCTATAAAAAATTGTTCCAACTTATATTATATAGAATAAAATGTATTACTATTAAGTTCTCAAAATATCTTCTTTACCAATACTTTATTTAATTATCCTATAAGTAGAATTATCCCTATGATTATCAATGAAGATGTGTAATCTAAATATTCAAATATTAACTAATCCATGATTTGATACCAACTATAACATCCCAACAATTTCATATATACATATTACATTCTATCAGATTAATATTAATTATATAACATTATAATACATGAAATAAATTAAATGGTTTATTTTCATTGGATGATATATACACAATCCTCTTATTTCATGAATGATATCTAAAGATTCTCACATAGAACACATCGTATGTATACCCTATTTAAAATCATTCTTCATAACATACGAAAGGGAAAACATAAGAAATAGTTATCTTATATTCTCAGTAATGATAAACATAGGATATATCAATAAATTATTATAAAATAAGAATACGGGTTTAATATCATGATCATAAATTAAAATGTTAATAAACAATATATCATATATCATAGTCATGATTTGCGACATAATTGTTTTCATAATAATATAAAATATTTATAAGAGAATGCAATCATAAATAATCAGTCATGATCTATTAGATCAAAAAATAGGAACAATAATGTTGAAAAATAACGTTATATCATTTTGAACATGTATAAATAGAAACATGTTCACTCATTAATTTATGAACATGAAATCATTACATCACATCGACTTATGGAATTTCAAATATATACATGGATAATATTATAAACATGAGAACCAAGGCCGTGAAAAATCTTTTGAAAAATTGAAATAGGTCTACGTATAATATTATGGACCCAAAAAATAGGTCCATGCATAATATTGAGAACATGAAATTAGGTTCACACTTTTGAATATTTATCTTATGATTTATCAATATTTACCAAATACAATGGAGGGATATATAATTTTATACCCAACTATAACATAATCATAATCCATTAAAATGTTTTATATATGATAATAAATCAGTCATCATTTATCGTAAACCATGTAAAGGAAATATGTTTCATAAACATTGCATCATCATAATCACAAAAAATCAATAGAAATATAATGTTTGGTATCATTGGAATATATAACCAATAAAGAAAAGGAAACATCAAAGGATTACATATTAGACTAACATAACAATAAGATATCAATTGTAATATTTTTTGAGGAAAATTCCCATTTCAGTTTTAAATCACTTCATTAAAATGTAAAAAATAAGAAAAAATAATTGGAAATTTTGATTTTAAAATATCCTTTTAATCTTATAATTTATGCTTCATTGTATTTAGAAAACATGGGGAAATGAAATTATATTCATACAGTACATAATAAAAAAATATTCATTGGACATTTTTATTAAAAATACAAAATTACCTCGTTGAGAAAACAATAAAAAGATCAATTTTGAGGAAATTAAAACACTGAATAAAATTAATTTAAAAAATATATTCTTAATAGTAAAAAAATCTAGAATTTTTTAAAATAATATTTTTATATGGATGAAAAATGATTTATTATTGAACAATTGAATAAGGTTAGATTTCTTGAAAGATATTTTTTCATTATCATGACTACTAAAACAGTTGAAAATGAATGAAAAAATAGTAATATCTACAAGTAAATTGAAGAGATTAAAAATTAAAGATATTTATTAGATATTAATCTGATAATTTTAAAAATGAAAATTCATGCATAGACAATCCCAAATAAATTGGGATTGAGACATAAATTTGTTACATAAATTATTCTACTAATTGTAACTTTTTCAAATCTCTTTTATAAAAAAAATATTACAAATATATATATTGTTGAACCATAATTATATATATCATTCCATATATTATATTCTGATAAGATTATATCCTACATTTGTTAAACATTTGTTATTTAAGACACTATTTCAATTGATAACTACTTCATTTTTTGGTTTGATCGTCTCAATGATTTTACATTGATCAATATTTAAACATATCTAGTATATAAATAATGGTATATATATCAAATATTTATATTATAAATATTTATATTCATCCATAAAATTTATAGATAGAACAAATTAATTATTCTGTTCATGGTGATAGTAGGCCGTACATAAGCATGAACGTTATTTTCACGTTTTGATAGATGGAATGAATGAATGGTAAATTAAAATTAACTATTAAATAATTATTATTATATAAGATATAAAATATATATTCATTATATCAACCCCTATTTACTATTGATTTAAATTGGGAATGAAAAACGTATCACATCTCTTAGTGGAGGTTGTTATTAACATGCACACATGAGCAACATTATCATTTTATTATGGATCGGAAGGTAAAATGGTGCATATTATAATATATCTGAAAAGATTAATAATTTAATTTTAATAATATATAGCCATTAAATCTCTCATTATGAATATCAATGAAATATGGTGACAGTTATAGAATTATATCACTACATGGAGATGGTAAGTTGTGTGTATGCACGAGCAATACATTCACATTCCATTGGATATAAAGAACTGTTAATAAAGGTGGTTTCATAGTAATAATAAAATTTAAATATTTTTATGATACATAATTCGATATTTTTTAGGGAATATCATAAAATTATAGAAGTTGTAGGAATTTTGTTTTAAAAAAAGAAAGAGGACAGTTAAGATAGTAACCTATTTATTAGTTTTCCACATTTAAAGCACATATTGAGCAACCTTGGAATGGTATTTTAATAATAAAAAACTATTTCATGTATAGTTAAGTTTAAAATATAATATTTTAGGGTATGTTTATTCAATATGGGTTAAATTGGTGTAAATAATTAAAAAGAGTTGTTCCCTTTAATTGAAAAGGAGACGAGAAGTCTTGAAATTTTGTAAAATATCAAAATATAATAAAGTCTTTATCATGAAAAATGATTCAAAATATCTAGATATTTGAAGGTAAGTTGTTATTCGGTTTAAATACACCCAATTAATAAAATTTGGGTAGGTTTATGTGGTTTTTAAACTATATATCTTTTAACCACCATGTTAACCAATATTAGCCTTAACCACAGTAATGATTTTTTCACCCTTAAATTGTAATAATTATACATAGAAGGTATCAATTAGAACATAAATGGGAAATGTTTAATATTTTAGATCATTTATTGTTATATTTTTATTACTTTAATATTTGTATGACTTGTAAATAATTTAAAAAAATATTATTTATCATAAAATATCATTAATGACATTGTTGAAACTATTCATTTAATTTGAAATGATTGACCCCATGAGAAGTTTGTAATTAAAATATAACCCTTTTAAACCACCATATTATGTCATATTTATTTTGATTTTTTTTGGAATACAATAATTCATCCAAATTTAATTACGATTATTTTATTTAAAGTGATTTGTTTTTTTCATGTATTAGTTGAATACATATTCTGTCAGTGTGGTTTAAGATCTTTTGGAAATTATTCAAAGAATAAAAACTTAAAATAAATAAATAAAAAAATATATTTTTTAATATTTTTAATAAACATTTATAATGGAATAAAACCAATTTTTTCCTTATGATTAAATATTTGAGAGATTAGAGTTAAGAGAATGAAATTTTGTATTTATTATTTTATAAAATTTATATAAGATTAATAATCAATTAAATATGAAACTATGTGGCCATATATTCAATACATTAATGATAATGGAAAAACCAATCCCATAACAGAGGATAATAGATAGTTTTAGAGAAATGATGAAGCATTAATCCAAATTTTCTAAAATATTTAACCTATTTTACCTTTAATGAGGTGATCAAAAATATACCATGGTTACTACTCATATTGAAAAAAAAATAAAATGGAATTATTTCCCAACATTGGAATTCCTAACATTAAATATTTAATACTTTTTTCAATAATCCATTTCAAGATATATAATTAATTAATCTAGGATGATAACACAGAATGTAATGAATAATAGTTTTTCTCAAAAATGCCTTTTATGTACAAAACTATTTTTATAACAAATTAAATAATAACATTTATCCCAATAAAATTAATTGAATTTTTTACAACCAAATATAACACATTTAAATTTTAAATTATTTTTTTAAATAATGGAACCATTAAAATTAATGAATAAAAATACAAATTTCAATAAAAATTAGAAATTTTTAGTATTAAAAATCATTTAATAAAATTCATTAAATTTATCTATAAACAATATTTTAAATTTTTATTTTCAATACATTATCAAAAATTTAGAAATTAAATATTATATTTCATCAAAAAAACAAAATCAGGTTTGATGGTAACATGTTTTTGATGCATAATATGACATTTATAATGAAATTGAATGTTTATTTCCTAAATATCAATCAACACATTTTTAATGATTTAGACCCTTATATATATTTCATAATGTTTTTAAATATATTAATTCCCACTAATGCAAGGAATAAGTTATAATAAAAATATTTAAATAATAATATATTGTTTTCATTTAAGTATGGTGTTACGTATTGTATATATTATCAAAGATAATGTTCTTATTTCAACATATCATGGAATTACAAATATCTTCCATAATTATATTAATATGATCAAATAATTCATTAATAGATTCATTTGGGTGCATCCTAAAGTACTTATACTTATTCATTATGATGTACAATTTTTATTCATGTGATATTGAATCTATTTTATTGATATTAAATATATTATTCTATTTAGAATATAAGGATTTACATCATATAACCTTCATGTAGATTTTATTGGAAAAAATATCCCTAAAGAATTGATTCCTATATAATAAACATCATGTTATATATATTAAACTTCAGATAAATCTTCTCAATTTATAATTAATATATTCTTTATATATTAACTTTATATACATCTATACCAAAATATTACAAGTCGTGTTGCGTTTAATTTTTCTGAAGATGAATGATATTTTAATCAAATACTGAAATACCTATTTTAGATTAATTATTTCTATGGATTATTATAATATAGACTAACTATTTTAATACTTTTTCTATAATGTTAACTGTTAGCCACAGTAGTTTAAATACCCTAACCAAGGGTTGAATCATGGTATGATATATTATAAACAATCCCCCCTATGATATTGTTCCACTGTAAAAAAACTAACTTATATAATTTAATTTCAATAATATAAAACGATGTATATTTATATAAGTTACATAAAAATAATAAGTTGGTACACCAAATTTAAGCTAATCCATGACTTATATATGGGAACATGTTAATGTACCAGAATGAATGAGACGGACTTTTATTTTTCAATTTTCTAAGAAGAATAACAACCATTCCTTGTATATAACCATTCACACATGAAAATACACTTAACAGTATTCTATAATGAACTAACTAATATTCTTAAAAAATACCTTATTGATCTGTGTTTTCTCCAATTTGATTCACACTAGGATAGGTGTGACATAATTATCCTTTTTTATCAGTGAGATAATTTCATCTTTTTAATGTATAATTTTTATCACAGAAAATTACTTCTGGAAATATTCTCATTATAGGACTTCTTTATATGGTGAATATATATTTCATATAGTATCTTCATGGTATAATATTCTCCATGTAATATCATTATGAATAACTTTTATTTGTCACAATTCATGAACTACTTTAGAAAAATTCCATCTTGATCTATGTTCACATATTATTTCGTGAAAACAAATTTCGACATGATCTTCCTACACATACTAATCGTCCTTATACTTCCTAAAAAATGACATTTTAATTTCATGCTTCACATACTTACTAGATTAATTAATCCCTTGTGCTTCATGTATTGTTTTACATTAAAATTACTATGCTCCAAGAACAACTTTTCGAATTTCGAGAAATCCCTTTGATGATCCACCAAGTTAATGTTATTTTAACCAAATGAAGTGATAAGGAGTCCTTATATATAAAAATAATCATATAAATCCCCCAAATAATTAAAGTTATATCTATACCTTTTTGAAATATCATCCATATTTGACTCACCTCAGTGGTAAATAATAACACATATCCTTCCCATTCTGAATGCAATTAATACATGTTAATCTCAATTTGTAAATCCTTAAAGAAATTCCTTTGTGGTCACATAGTACCATATTAAACCATCCTTCATTAAAATACCTTTATGGTTGTGTAACATCTATCTGTGTCCACATAATATCTACATGAAAATACTTCCATTTCCATTTACCTGTGTAAACTCCAAACACATCCCATTCCTTCAAGTACCACATTGTAAATCCCTTTTTTCAAAAATGACATTGGAACATTGTGAACTAACATTGGAAAAAAAACAACCAAAAAACCATGAAACAATATCAGTATGTATTTTTTCACAAAAAATGTTTATATATTTTATATATCGGTATTTCAACATTCATATTTAATATATTTCTTAAATTTGAAAAGATACCTTACATGAGAACCTTCATGAATTGAAACCCTTCATACACTAGCCTTGATGATGGGATAAGCAGATGTAATTTGGGTATGTTATAGAACATTTCATCCATTTAGATTTATCCAAGTTGGGATTCAACCACTTATATAATGTATAAAATATATTAACCCTTTAATTTTACATATTGTGTAAGTGTATATAAATAACCAGTTAAATAACATTTTATCTTTTTTAATACAGCTTAATTTATTATTTATTATATAAAGAATCACAAAATATAATCCCAAATGATCGAAAGGAAAATAATATTATTGGTAATTAGATAAAAACACTATAACATTAAAAAGGTATACAACAATGTTATTTTAAAATCCCATAATATGACTTTAAATTCTTTTGATATTCAAAAACTCCACTAGATAACATGGGGTGTAAATAAGAATGTGGCAATATATAAATCCCAGTAAGTGAAAAATCAAAGAATAAAAATATGAATGTAATAAATTTTAGTTAATTTTAATATCAAGGTTACATAAAAGGTTTGTGAATCATAAACATACACATTGAAGCCTAATATAATATGATAACATCAACGAAAAACTAGAATGTAGTGACTACAGAAAACATGACTTAGTGAGAATAAGTCAATGATAAAAACCAAATAACCATAACATACTATGATTAGGATAACCTCTCGTGAACCATAAAATGAATATTATGAGATAAATACATTTCCTAGTGAATTAAAGGGTTATATAATTCTGGGATCACCTATCACATTTGAATCATGTTCATGAATAAGTCTTCCACATAGATTGTATATCTAAGAATGAATTTCATCCCTTTTTATCCACAATTTTATGATTATGGTTTAGATACTTGGAATTAAATAATCAATTATTTATAGATAAAACGTATTGAATACCCTTGAGTGAAAATGGGGATTGATATTCACAATGAAAAGTTTTGGCATGAAAAATCATATAATAATTTCAGCAACATAATGGTTTTACATAAATGTTCATAGATGAATTTTATAAGAGTGAATGATAGTGTATTATTACATGGAATTCATAGTAATGCTAATTGTGATTTGAATAAAAAACATTACAACATGAATAATTAGAAATCCACTAGAAAAATACAAAGAAATATCATTAATAAGGAAGATAATGAGAGAATCCCCTTATATATACATAGTAAAATATTGTATAATGGTTATAATGACAAGGGATAAATTATATATAATTCATATAACATCAATTGGATGGTAAATTGATTTTTATAAATACATAATAACATAATAAATTGAAATTGAAAAGGCTTAATTCAAATAAGGTGCTTGAATGGAAATGATGATAGAGAGAGAGACCCATTACCCTGATCATGTAATTTTAAAATATAATAAAGAGATTATTAAGTGAATGATATCACCTTTCGAGAGTCATAGATAAGTATATGAAGGGTAAATTTATGATCCATGTTCTTCATGTAAAGATTAGGGAGAGGATGAGTGGTTATTCAAACCAAAAGACAAGGGGATAATTTATTAATTTCTAACCATAGGTCCTATATTATAAAATAATCATAACCAAAACATATCCCACAGGTTTTCCCAATGGTTTATTTCAAACAGAAGTGGATTGAAATATTTTGTATGAATAATATCAAAACCTAATTAAATAATACCCTTGGTTAAGTGTAAGTGAGTCATGTTCTTACAGAATGGATTTTAAGGAATTAAAATTTTATATAGGTTTTAGATTTTTAATTAAATGATTATAAAATTAATTAAATATATAAAAAATCACATTATATTTTTGTGGAATCCAATATTTAGTCATTGATTCTCTATAACACATTTACTAATTAATATTTTGGATATTATGATTTCATAATATAGAATTTATATTTATATCATTTATAATTTCTACTAAAAAATATGGTTTCCTTAGAAAATTATGAACAAATCAACATTGGTTAATTCATCACTTTTATTGTTAAAAAATGCTATTAATTGTTTCCAAATGATTTCTTAAATGTAGAAAATTCCACTTTAAAATAAAAAACCATACTTCTGGAAAATTCAACTTTTTATAATACAAACATCATTTTAACCCTTATAAAAATTATATTGGAAATCATTAAATTATATTATCAATATTAGTAAAATATATATTTTATTTAATAATAATATATCATAAAAATATCATTTATTTTTATACCTACAAAATTTTTCAAAATATTGTTTTCATCCAAAACTATATATTTTACAAAATTAAAATTTTTATTTCTCCATATAATGTTTTATGTTCTCTCCAAACTCATTTTCAAATCATCAATATATTATATAAAGATAAAGGGATAAATATAATCATTATTTCAGTTAAAAAGATAATATTCATATTCATATTGCTATGGTCGAGATACATAACCCATTTTTACAAATCATTACTCCCTAAGGGTAATGTGTGTGATGGTTTAACACTCATTAGGTGGTTTGATGAACATTTTATGGTATGTGACCTCAGTATTATTAAACATATCACATAAATTGTTTCACTCGCACTTTATTTTTTGAATATAATGTTATTATTCTGTAAGGACGAAGCCCAATGATTCTATCTCCCCCAAAATCTTGGATAGATTGGATTCATGGGGAAAGATCCTAGTGGTCAAGGATCTCACTGATTCCATATTTTTCTATTAGACTTTATTATAAAATTTGTAATATATTAATCTTAATATATATCATTTTATGTCTATATTTTCAATATTTAAAATTCTTAATATAATTTTAAATCTGGCATGATATATTATATAATTGTTCCAAAATAACTAAAGTAGTGTATTTTTTTATATAACTATATTACTTAATAACTAATGTTTTCATTCAAAAGTTAAATTCATTTATAAAATTTTGGGTCATTTCATTTATCACCCTTTAGAAATTTCACCCTTGAAATTTAATTTCATACACTAAAACATTAGAGTGTACTTTGGTGTCATGGAATGTTCTAGTTCCCAAATATCTTTAACAAACTTTTTCTTACACTAATTCACTTCATCCATGTGAGTTATTAGGATTTGTAGAATGTTGTCTCTATAATCAATGATCGTCACCGGTATCTCCTTATGTGAATGATCATCCTCCAAGGGTAACATCATTAGATTTAGTAAATGTTACGGGTTTGGTATATACTTAATCTAGATGGATACAATTAACCCATAATGTAGTATAGTTATGTTCTTTGGGAGGTATAGATAAAATTACACAACACTAATGTGATAAATGATCTCAAAGGGGGATATATCTTTTACTAAGATTTGTTTTCTTCTCAAACCTCATGAATTTATTCCTTGGTGAAATATAGAAAACACCTTATCTCCAACCTAAAAATCTAGGTCTCATTGATGAATCTACATAGATTTTATCTCAACATTATGAGGATTTGATATGATGAAAAATGGTTCGATCCTTATTTTTAATCTCTTGGCCAACATCACGTCCCATAATCTTCCACTCTCCATGGTCATCCCAATGTGTTGGAGTCTGACACATTTTCATATATAGAGCATGAGTAGGTGTCATTTGGATGCTAGATTGGAAATTTTTGTTATATAAATAGTCCACTAGGGGATTATTTTGATCCAAACGTCATAGGAAATCCATTTAACAAGATCAAATGATTTTCTCTAGAGTTTAAATTGTTAGATCAGAATGGACATCCATCTGAGTGTGATAAGAAGTACTGAAACTCGACACTATGTCTAATGCATGATGATGGATTTTACAGTACATTGAAGTAATACTTCTATTTAATTCTAATACAATAGAATGTGAAACTAAGTGATCTATTAATTGTTCTTTTACTTATATCATGGTGAATAATGGAAGAGAGAAACTATTCTTCATAGAAATGAAATGTGTTGAACTTGTAAGGTTGTTAACTACAACCAAAATTGATGTATTGACATTAAATTTAATGGGGAGTCAAGTAATGAAATATATTGTTCTATTTTCCCATTTCCATTATGGTTTGTAAAATTCCTTTATAATTCCTTTATAATTCATTTTTATTCCTTAACATGTTGTCATAGAAGGCATTGAGATATTTATTTCTCAATATACCTCTTTATGTTATCCCACCACATGTTTTCGTTCAGATCTCTCTATATATATTATATATTCACGGATAAATTAATAAGGTTAATTTTTATGTATCATATATAAGTTCACCCTTCTATTTATTTTTTATATGACACAAATAAGGGTTAAAAACATTATAAATCCATATTTTGAAAATTTTTTATCTTGAATATTGGAAATATTTTTTGTTCACTTCTCATCTTCTTTTTTATCTTATTTAATCTAATAATGAATGGAAGGTTGTGTAGTTACTTTAGAAATGTCGTATGAATATCCTCTTATTATTCCCTTGTCCAACCTTTATGTTTCCAAGAATATTTGATCCCATTCAGTCCTAATCATGGATAGGGTTGAAATGTTCCTTATACTCAGAGAATATTATACATTGATCAATAATGAATATTGTAATGGGTTTAACATTCATAATCATTGATTAACATTACCCACCTTCATTGGTGAATATATATATCTTTTTTGTGAATATATAATTATGGTTTTATGATATGTATATATGTCATGCTTATCCTTTTATAGATAATGGATCAAAATATTCATCACGTAGATCAGTGAATCTAATAAAGATCTTGTGTTTTTTAGTTCTAATCAGGGATATTTAATTTGTTCGAGGTAGTGGCTATCACGTTTCCATCATGCATCAGTACACTACCAAAAACCTTTTTTAGGCACAATACTATAGAACACAAATCCTTCCATGATTTTGGGTAATGTTATAATAGGTGTAGTGATTGTCTAATTATTTAATTTGTTAAGTTCCTCATCACATTCATCAGTGTAGAAAAACATCACTCCATTATAATATATACTGGTTATTGGTATTTCAAATGTGGAGAATTATTTCAAAAATAGGAGATTGTAATCAAAAAAACCATTAAATATAAGGATCTAAATCACTAAAATTTTTATGGTCCATCCTTATATTTCCTTTTCTTCTAAAGGATATATAAATATCCCTTTTATAATGATAAAATGTACTAGGAATGTTACATGATCTGAATAAAACTCTTTTTTAATGTACGTTGCATATAACTTTTCCTTCCATCAATTATTTGGTGCAACATGAAAATGATCTTCCTGTTTCTCATTTATTTTGGAGAAGATAATTATATCATTTATAATGTCTACCAAATTTTTTTCCAATTGGTCTGGAAATAAAATATTAATTATGTCCATGAATATTTATAAAGAATTAGTGATTCCAAATGACATCCATATGAACTCAAATGCTCCATACATAGTATAAAAATAACTAATGGGGATATCATCCTTCATCAGTATTACTTGATAATATTTAAACTGATGATCCATCTTGGAGATATACCAGGAACAACATAGAAGAATAAAAAATTTATTGATCTATGAATGATGATATATTTATTTATCATGATATTTTTGAAATCATGATAATCAATGGAAAGATGCATTGACCCATCCTTTTTCTTAACAAAGAGGACTGACACACCCTATAATGAACCAGTTGGGCATATAAACCCTTTATCTAGATACATATAATGAATATTCTTAAAAACTTAATTTTCAATAGTGGACATTAAATATATAGTTTTTAATGTTGTAAATTATATTTTTAAAAGATCGATTGATAACTCTATCACACATCTTGGAAGAAGGCAATGTAATTATTTGGGAAACACATCGACAAATTCCCATTTAATGGGTATTTCTTCAAGTATGATATTTTCCTAAGTACCAATCATTATATCATGATAAAATTTCATATAATGAAAAAATATACATGCTTGAGATATTGATACCAAATGAGTTTCATCACCCACATGAATCTTGTATAGAATTAGTAGCCAGTTCACGATACATACAATAATTTTTTACACATACAAATTTTTGTTGGCTCCATATAAGTAAATATGATTCATATATTATTTTTTATAAAATTATACTAAATGGGTTATAATAAGGTTATCTAGAAAATTAAACTATAAAATATAAATATTGGAGGATTTATATACTTAGTATTTAATATTCTTGTCATTTTTCTTTTTCAGCAATAGCTCTACTTCTATATTTTGAGGAGGTGTTTAAATATTTGAACTAAAATTTCTTATTATGGAAGAAAGCATAAAACTAGAATGAAAGTGTTTTTTCAATATACTAAAATAAATTACCATTGTACCTATCACCATGTCAATTTTAGGATCCACCTCATTAGTTGTGATATTAAAATCTCACCCTTTCCCTCTAGCCATTTAAGGCTTTTGTCACTGGTTATACCCAATAACCATTTCTTAGTGAATGGATTCTCATAAATATCATTTTATTTATAGTTTGGAACATTTTATAATAGACATAGGGTTTACTAGTGAAATCGTTTCTTACATAAAACTCATGGGTTTCTCCTATTGGAATTCACAAGATAGGTTCCTTTATATCCCATAAATAAATCATTTCCTTATTCCAATTAGTAAATTTCAAGCATGCATCCTCAAACACTTTTGAAAAGTGGAATGATATAATATATTTCTAAAGTGATATTTCTTCATTTCTCTGCCATAATTGAATTCTATTATATCATAATATCTCATAGACTTTTAATTTCACTATCATATATTTTGACATTAAGGGAGCATTGAAAAATTCGCTCATAGCTATAAAATCCTAGAATCTCAATATATATTTATATACTCAACATAATCCCGCTAAATAAGTATCCATCTTTACTTATAGATTCATTGAAAATATTTAAGCTAGATCATGCATGTCCTATGTAGTTATCCTTATAAACAAGTTTTTTTTCAGAATCATTTTTAAGAAGCTAAGGAAAACCTTATCAATTTTTAGTCAGATAGTATGAGGAAAATAATAATCGAAAAACAGTTTTTAGAATTATATCCACTCCATCACATAAATATCTTCCTCACACTTTATTTTTTTATACTCTTACAGTATTCATCATTTTATCCCTCTATAAGAGAAACATTCACCATTAACATCCCCTTCACAGAGAATTAAACAATTGAGAATGAACTTTCATTAGAGTTGATCCATTTTTATATGATTGACAGATCATACAATCCACTTACAATAAGAGGCCTTTTTTCATATAGAGTTCTCAATCCAAAATTTCTATATATAAGGGGTGTGTCGATTTTTATCCCGATTCAAGATTTCATTCAAAACATTCGTTAATTGAGTAAGTATTATCATGATGTTCATGACTCCTTCTCGCATCAGGTTGAGAATATCATTTTTGTTTTCAAAATGTTTCCCATTACTTTTATTTTTGAATCAGTTTATCCTATTTCTATTCACTGAATTAAATAAAGGGAATATTATGGATGATAATTTATAAACTATTAATCACATAAAATGGAAACTATAATAATTTATTGGAAAAATCATAAATGAAATACATTTTTTAACTTATGAATTTCTATTTTTCAATCAATGTTTTCCATGGTCTATTTCTAGACGTTAGGATTTGGGGGGAATTTTTTCATCCCATCATAATGCTTTGTATGTGGATTGTGAATTTACCAAATCATATCTCTTGGGATTGTCAAAATTTGTATGTAGTAAAGCCTCTTTATCCTGGACTAGGTGACAATAGATTGAATTCTCAATGTAGCATTTTCTACTTTATTACCCCTATGTACAACTGTATTAGGTCCCAATCCTCTTGTAATTTAAAGATATGGATTTTGATTTTTTGAAATAATATACTATATACTTTCCCAAAATTGAGTATTTTTTACTATGTTTGGGCTAATAATAACTCTGACTAAATTTTTCTATTCTAAAATCATGAAAATTACTAGGCCTTACTCAGATACCAACTCTGAAGACAGATATATTTAACACATCCTAACTAATAATTTACTAAATAATTAAACACATAATTGAATCCTACAGGATTAAATGGATTAGTGTCTTTTGGTAAATATATACATATATATCTATAACATGAAATATTCATACTACAATATTATATAAAAATCTTATAACATGCCCTTAAATTCCATTGATCTTTTAAAATCTTATGTGATAATCTAGCGACATACATAAGAAATTTATGAGCCTAAAAGCCTAGTAAATAATTAATAAAATAACTACATGTTGAAAGTAATACATTTTTTTCAAGAGGCATATGGGGGAAAAATAAAATGGTTGATAATTTTAAAAATGAGCATTGAAGAATGATATTATTTGATAACATAAAGGAAACATGTGTAGATGGAAACTACTTAAAAACATTACTTCATATGAATAGGTCAAGGCTAACCACTGATAGATCATTACAAAGTAATATTAATATCACCTCTTGTACATAATAAATTCTATATCATGGGGTAAAAATATTTCCCAATGAATTTATGCGATATATAATTTGGGGTCCACCAATAACATTTGTATTATGTACATACATAAGTGTTCCACAAAGCTCATACAACATAAGAATACCTTTTATAAATTTTCATCCAATGACTAATGAGTCTGGGTAACATAGTTGGAAGCCCCTAGTTAATTAGTGATATTTTTATCAAGTTTAATCCATATGAGTGGAAATGGGTATGGGTATTCACTACAAAAATGTTTGAACATGAATATCATAGAATAATTTTTACAGCATAAATGGTGCATATAAATATTCAAGTAATGTTTTAATGAGAGTTAAACATGGTATATAATTATTTTATAACAATAATGAATTTAATAGGATTGTGTAAAAAACTTTCCAACATGAAAAATTACATATCAAAAGGCATAATGCAAACAATGCGCTTCATTAAAGAGGTGTAGAGAATCCTCTTACTTTGACACAGTAATGGATTAGGTAAAGGTTATAATGTGAGGATATACATGATATATATCAATATTAAATCAATAATTGGATATTGTATGGAAATTTATTAATGAATGAATACAAATGTAATTGATATTTAAAAGGATGAATACAAAGATGGTGCTTAAATTGAAAAGTGGGGAGAGATATCCCTTACCTTAAGAGGGAATTCCTAAATGATTGGTAGGATATTCTTATAAGACTGTAAACACCTTTTTATGGATTTATATAGGGACATTGAGAGTGTTTAATAATCCTTAATTTTTTATTGATGATAAATGGGAGGTTTGGTTGATATTTATATCAATAGAGAGGATAATGTTTTATTAAATTTATAACATCGGGTTTAGACTCTACAAATGAATCAAAACCAAAAAAATAAAATGTTTTTCCTTTCAATTATACCAAATATAAGTTGTTTAGAATATTTTATAATTCCATTAATCAAGCATATTGAAATAACACTATTGGTGAGGTGGAAGTGAGCCACATTCATAAATAATTGATTATGAAAACATTAAAAATATAATATAGGATCTGGAGGATTGAATAAATTATTATAAAATTAATTAAGGAAATAAAAAAATACATTATTATAAAGGGATAATCCATACTTGTCCATTTATTCTATTAATGGATTTTATTTCATCACTTTGGGGATATTATTATTTTACAATAAAAACAATATATTTATATACTATTTAATTTTAAACCAAAGTTCTACGATACCATAAAATTAAAAAAAATCATTGTTAAATTTATTTTTTATAATGAAAAAAATATTTTTTATTTTTAAGAAAAAAATTATGAAATATCATAATTTTCAATTTTAAATAAAAAAATAACTTTCTATAAATTACTTCTTTTTAGGATAATAACAAATTTTTATACCTTATAAAAATTATATTAGAATTCATTATTTGATACTATAATTTTTATTAAAATAAATATAATTTAGTAAGGATAGTTCCTGAAAATAACATTTATTTTAAAAATCCTTGAATTTAAAATAATTGGGTTTTATTCGGAATAATATATTTATGAAAAATACAATTTGATTCTCTATGTATCAAAATCTATTTTTTGTCAATATAATTATTAAATAATATATATAATTTTAAAAAAATCATAATTATAATAATAAAATTATTTATTAATAAAATATTAAAAATCATGTCACTCAAGGATAGATACATAAGTCCTTATTACACCAGCATACACCCTAATAGTATGGTGTGGAATTGTGGAACTTTCTATAGGTGGTTTGGAAAACATTATTTGGTCCATGATCTATATAATCATTAAATTCTTCATTTAATGGTTTCTCTCAAGATTCAATTGGTGAATCATAGAATGGTCTTAGACAAGGGAAAATCAATGTGATGTAACCTCCCTCATAAGCAATGATACATAGGATTCATTAGTTATTATCTTACCAGTAGAGGCCATCACATCATCCATATATGTCAATTGGACTTTATCCGAACCCTTATTAAATTCTAATATTAATTTTCACTATACTTTTGCTATACTTTCAATGGTTAATATCATGAATGTTCATTTAAGTGTGATAAGATATATATTATCATTTATACAAAATGACAAAATAATCAAATGTATTTTATAAAACTATATTAATTAATAATGAATTTAATCATTCAAAAGGTAATTTCATTAATAAGATTTTGGGTTGTAATATTCTTCCCCCTTCATAAATTTCACCCTCAAAATATCTTTTAATACACTAAACCTAATAAGGGTACTTTTATTTCATCTTATCTTTTTTATTTATATGTTTCTTTGTTAAACATTTGTATTCACCAAATCACATTGACCTGCTGATTCATCTCATTTCATTGGAATTTTCCTCTATGATTAAAGATATTCACCTAATGGTCCTCACTTTAATGAAAATTCTCCATGGGTACCAACTATGAATTACATACATGTGTGGGCTTTGTTATGTACATAAATAAGTATACATGTTAAACATCATGTACTCGGGATAGGTGAGGTGGAACTACTAGTTTATAGGCCACAATGTTAATGTGATCAATGATTTAAAATGGTCCATTTTATCTTTAATATGATCTCTCTTCTTCCTATACCTCATGAATTTTTTATAGGGTGGTATACATTTGAACACCATATCTCTGAAGCCAAACTGTAGGTATGACCAATGATTTTCTACATATATTTTTTGCATGTTTCTGTGGATTTCAGATGAACTATAATGGTTTGAAACTTCATTTTCATCTCTTGGATTTGATCTAGTCCCATAATATTTGTACTTTTAAGTAGATCCCAACATTGTAGACTCAAATATATGTTCCCATACAGAGCTGTATAAGTTTCCATTAGAATGAAATAATGGAAACTATTGTCATATGATAACTCTAATTCGAAAATTTATTCATCACAACGTCCTTGTAAATATATTGGACAAGATATAATCATATCCTCTAGAGTTTTAATGGTTATATTAAACTAAATATTGATCTTAATGTGATATACTATACTGAAACTCAACACTTGATCATGTTCTTACTGAAGGCATTAGGAGAACCTATAGGTAAGCCTCATATCTCGATCAGATACAATGTAGTGTAGAACTCCACTTAGTCTTACCACTTCCCTTATGTATACATTAGTGAGTTACTTAATAAAGAAATATGAATAAGTGTAAAGAAGTGCACTGACATTTTAAGGGGATCAACAACCACCAGATGAAATTATTTAATTTATATACCCAATGGAGTCCTATGAAAAAATCCATGGTTATTTTTACCATTTTTAAACTCGTATGGTCTATGGTTTCTTCATACCCTTATAATTATTTTTTCCATCCTTGATTTTTTTGGTATTCCAAGAATCAAGATTCAGATTCTTTAATATGCCTCTTCATGTTATCCTACTACAATTGTTTTCCTTATATATCTAAAAATATTATTTTTTTCTTGATTAATAGAGAAGGATGAGATATGTTGATTAATTATAAGTTACCTATTTAGTTCTAGTTCTTATAGGAAATATATCTCCATTCAATCCTTATAACTCCATTTATAGAAAAGCTGAATTATTGAAGATTTAATATATTTTTTAATAACTATATCATCTTTTTTAGCATCCTTAATCCTATCGAGAATTGATGGTTCATATTTTTCTTTAAAAAGTGAAGATGAAGGTAATTTTTTTATTCCCATAGATATTATTTCCATGTCCATGTAGATTGAATCCCTTTCAATACTTCTCATGGATATGGTTCTGTGATCCATTAAACTAGGATCATCTTTCGTATTGTCTACATTCCATGGATGGTAATGGAATGAATAATCAAAGTCCATGATTAGATCTAATCACCTTCACTTACACATATAGAATTCATATTTGGTAGATATAATTTTGAGGATTTTATTATCTATATTTATGTTACAATTATACCAGTAGATATAATGTCTCTAAATAATCAACATGAATATATTTTCATCCAATTCCAGTCATGTATTGGGAAGTTTTAATCCTAGATCATTACATGATTATAGGGATATACTAACATATTTTCTTCATGAATGGGTGCAAAACCCACTCTCATTTTTGGACACATCACTGTAGATCACATATCCTTCCCCACTAGTTGGTAATGTGAGCACATGTGCAGTGATTAACCTCATCTTTTCATCATTAAATAAATTTTTACATTCACTAATCCAGAGAAAAATTAATCCCCTTTGAGTTATCTTGGTTAATGGGATTGAAAATCATGATATGTTTATAAAATATTCATGATAGTACCACCCTCAAGTCTATGAAAACTCCATATATTCATAAAAAATATTGGTATGTTTCATCTATAAATTTCCTACATTATTTAATGATACACATAAATAAATTGATTGGTGATATCCTGACCCATTAATTTTACATACTCTATCAAAAAGATGAATTCACTATGATTCACACATAACATTTCCCATCACCAAGTCTTATGTTAATCTTTTAAAACCTCCACAAGTTCGTCCTTGATTTTGGAGTATGTAATAAAATCATTTATAAATACTAATATAAATTTTATGAGGTAATCCATAAATATTCTATTAATTATTTTTTTGAAGATATAATAAGCATTAGTGAGTGAAAATGACATTGATATCAACCCACAATGCATGTACCTTGTACAAAAATTATTCTTTGGTATGTCCACCTTCTTCACTAGTACATGATAATATCTCAACCAATGATTCATATCATATATGTATTAAACTACACAGAGATAATCAAATAAGGTTTAATTCAATGAATAATATATATATTCCTTATCGTGATCATGGTGTGCTCATGTTAATCAATATATAGATGCATTAACCCATCCTTATTCTTGACAAAGATGACTTTAAGACCCCATGGTGAACCACTTGGGAATATAAAATATTAATCCGTATTCTACAATAATTTATTTTTCATTATTTCAAGTGCAATAGTGTCTATTCTATATGGAGTCTTTGATATTTTAATATATTTTAGTATTTAATGATTGAGAATTCAACCTCACTCCTTGGATGAAGATATGGGAATTAATTTTGAAATACACATTCATATTCACAAACAATGTGAATTTATTCAAGGACAATTATTCCCTTATTCATAATCTGTTTTGCTAGAAATTATTACTCACAAGGTAATAATATATATTCTTGATATGATGATACAAAACATTAGATTCATCCTCGTTTTTTCACTTGTATAGAATTGGAGTGAGGTTAATGAAATGAATGCGGATTTTCTTCTCGTAGAAATTTATGTTTGATGAATATAAATAATTCCAATCTATAGCTAAAATTTATTGGAATTATGATAAAGGTTGAATCATATGGTTCACAGGGAAATTCATTACAAAAATATTGTCATGGGATAAGTTATATACTTCAGATGATATAAATTCACCATTTTAAATTTTCAATGAAAACTATTCATACATATTTTTAGGTGATGTTTGAATCGTTCTACTAAAATTCCTGGATATGAATGATTTAACAGAGGCAGATTCAAAAAAAAATCTGTATTCAGGAATGAATAACTAGCATACCTTTCACCATGTCATTGTTAAGATTCACCTCATTAGTAGTGATGGAATAAGATCACAATTCCACTCTAGGACTTGGAGGGTGTTTTCATCAGTTATCATTGAAAAAACATGTCTTATTGTATGGATTCTCATAGTGTATTTATTTATGATAGCAAAAACGTTAAACATAACTTTGATGGTTGACTAAGGAATTATTTCCTTCTATCACGATTGTGGGTTTTCCCATCCAATTCAGTTGTTATGTTCCCTTCCATCCCCCGACTAAAGCATTTCCTTGTCCCCTTTATGAAATATCTAAGACACTTATTCCCATGTATTTTAAAAATGAGATACCTTACTTTCTTATAACTGTGATATTTCTCTATATATCTTCTAGAATTAATATCCACTCCAAAATTCCTATCTTATAACACATGAGATTCATTGACATCCATTTCAACAATGAGGTTACCAATAAATATTTCCACACATATATTTATGTATTGAATTAATAAATCCATTAATAGAATCATAAATTTCCCACTAAAGAAGTGTTCAACATTACATTAATGGGAAAAGAAAATGATAGAAGAATATAATTTAGGTCATATGATGTTCACGTCATACCCCTTGATGGATTCATTGTCCTTTTTTATGAAGTTAAGGAAAATCCTCTCCAATTCTAGTAAGAGATTATGATAAAAATATTTATCAAAAAAATATTTCAAGAATTATTTCCACTCTATTACGTTGATATCTTTCTTGAGATTCATATTTTTGAGTGGTTTCATCAATTATTTTGCTTCTTTATCCCTAATGTTAACACCAATCATGACCTTCTCATTCTCATAGAATTATAATATAGAGAAGATATTTTCAATGGAGTTTTATTAATATTCTATGATTATGGAATCAAATGATCCACTTAATTTTCAAGTCCTTTTCTGATAAAGATATTAATTGAAACATAATAATTATTAGTAGGATGTGGGGTTTACACCTAATTCGTGTTTTAGTTCATAACATGAGTTAAATTAGTATAAATTTTCTTGATGCTCCTGACTCATACTCCCCTGGGTTGAGAATTTCATTTTGGTAGTCATTAAGCTTCACATTACATTGGTTGTAGACCCATTTTCTCTAATTTATATCCATCGAATAAAATAAATATAAAATTATAGATGATCATTTTCAAACTATTAAACAAATAAAATATAAACCATTAAAAGTTAGATTATCTTGAGTTAATTCTAGAATTCACATTGAAGAAATTTTTAGGTTTAGAGCTTTAAATAATTTGCCCATAACTAATACATAACAAAAACATAGATATAAAATATAGACACTTTCAACAGTATCTGTTTCTTCCATACCATAAAGACATTTAAAAAGAAACATGGTTTCATTTCATGTTTAATCATCTTAACTTTTCCTTAACTCCATCCATGAATCTAATCTACTTTAAATACTGTGAAAACATTTAAAATATTTGGATGAGCATAAAAATATCAATAAGGGATATAAAAAACTGTTAGCATAGTCAAAACATGATAACCCATTCAATGTTCTTTGAGCGGATGAAACAAAACAATTTCACATCAATAACACTCATACTTAATACTAAATTAAAAATACTAAAACATATAGCCATAAATTAAAACTTTTTTTGATGAATGAGAGAATCATATAAATAAAACCATTTAAAACATATTCCAATTGGAATAACCATATGGTTGAATTTCAAACTGGAGATCTATAATGTGAATCACCCTTCGTATAAGTCATATTTGGGTCACTTGTGAGCTTTAATAGTGATCAACCCTTTGTATATGTTGTGTCAGGATCACTTGTGAGCTATAAAGGATCTCAGCCCTTTGTATAATCTATATAAGGAACACCCAAGAGCTATAATGGGGATCAACCATTTTTATAAACTATATCGGGATCACCTATTTTATATAATGTACATCTACTATTTCATGAATAAAACATGTTCATGTCAAAACCCATTTTTTGAAAGCTTTTCTAGTCCTATATGAAATAAAAATTTCCATATAAAAAACCATTTTAATTTAAGAACTTATTTTCAATTACATGAAACCCAAATAATGGTGTACAAGTTTTATTTGCATTTTTTAAGACATTAAACCTTATAGAGAAAGACAAATATCCAATAATTATTACAACAACAGGGAAGTTGTTGTCACAGTATACATTTAAGAACATTACTTTTTTCATTTTGTAATGAAATTAAAATTATTAATATAAAAATATTCCATTTTTAAAATGTTGAAGTAAAATCAGGATTAACATAATATTTCTTGTAAATTCCTTTTATACCCATATAAATATATATGTAATTTAATATCTGAAATAAAAGATTTGTTAATTCAATCCTTAAATGTTCAAGGTGTCCCATAACACTTTGAACATTTAAATATTAATCTTAATGATTTAATAAATAACATTTTTTAGAAATAATATTGATATGAAATTTCATATTGTCTGTTAATACACATTATAAAAGAATAAATTTGCATATTATCAAGAAATACCTTAATGAAAGGAGATTTAGACAAAGTCCCTTAACATGAGTTCGACTTGACTTGTTCATTTTTTAATTTCATTAATAAAAAAATCGGGTTAATTTAAACATGTTTTAGAACCTATTGAAAATTAATTATTCCTTTAATATCACTTATTACCATGTTACGGAAATTAGTATATTATTAGAGTTCATATTGGACGTTTTGTTGATGTTCGGAATTTGGGTCCAAAAATGAACATGTTTCGATGCAAATTATCCATGTGATCATAAGTATATTATCTCAAGAAAATTATTCATGATCTAAATGTCATATATATATAGTATATATGTATTTATAATAGTCTATAACATTTTGAGATAAGAAATGAAATGAAACATTCATGGAGATGGCGGGCCGTACGTATGCATTAACACTACTTTATATTCATTATCATACTAATGGAATAAGTAAAAAAAGATTAATATGTATATTATAATTCCATTATAAATATACTTTACATATGTTAAATATTTTGATGAACTCCATCTTTTATACAGTCCAGATTTGGCATGAACAATTCATATCACTTTGAGGGGGCGGTAGTCGACACTACTATAAATTAGTAATTATAGAAAAACATTATGAAAAGAATAAAGGTATGTTTTAAATAAAAATCACATAATCATAGAGAAAATATAAATATAATAAATATAATATATGAATATAGTTCCATCATAATGGCGACCATCATAGGTGGTAGTATAAAATTGAATAATATCTATTTTGTGAGGCAGTAGTTCACCATACATAGAAATAATATGTTGTATTTCCATTATATGGAGGTTTTTGTATGTGTAAATCAAATAATTATCATAAAAATATATTATTAAATTTATTATACTATTTTTTTATAAAATAATCGAATGAAGATAGTTTTGGGCGTTGGATGAGGAAAATAAATGAAAGGAACTTAAGAGAAAACATTACCTATAAATCGGGAAACTCCTTTTGATTTTAGTTAGAAGGCATTCTTGAATTGACTTATTCCAATGGTAAGGCTTCTAGAATGAGGTAAGGGATATTTTGAGCTTATTTAAGTATAATTGGAAGATCCAATGGAAATTATAGGTTTTCAGAAGTGGGTAGAGTTGGTTGAATTTTATAAGATGGAGGAGGGGAACATTAAGAATGTCTTGAAATACTATTTTTTATAAATTTATTTTTAAATTATAATAGTTAAAAAGTGATATATTTCAAGGATAATATGTGGATGGTTCGAAATAATTTCAAAAAAATGGTTTTAGAAAAGTTTTTCTCATAAAAGTAAGCTTATTGTTTATCTTTAACCCTTAGTTAAAAACTTTAACTCATACCATGTCTTCTTGTATTTTTACAATATATGGTTACTATAGATACTATAAAATTAAAATCAAACCAAAAGTAGATCATTAATGACATAAGTAACATTATATAAGTATATAGGCCGAATAGTATATATTTAGGACTATTATATCATTAAATTAAATTTTATTTGATTTAAAAACTCATTTATTTCATTTTTTAAAACTATTTAGAAATTGATTTTCATTAAAGTCATAACAATTAGATTATTTCGGTCCAAAAGAATTAAATCATACCTTTTATTTACATGATATAAAAAAAATTCTATTATGTTATCAAAATATTAAAATTAATTTTATTAATATTTATAATATCATTTGTTTGAATATTTTAATAATAAAGTATTCATTGCATCGCCTTTATGTCATAAATGTATTTATTTAAATAATGTAGAAAATAATAAATAAAATAATATTATGTAGGAAAATTTTTTATAAATACATTTAATATTTATTGTTGAATCAATCAAATATATAAACCATAATAAAATTGTTTTGGTTATGGGATACATGTTTATGTTATATTTCTCTATTCTTTAAATGAAATATTTTAAAAGGTCGTTATCACAACCAAGTGGCTCTATGGGGTCCTAAATTAGATACAAAGATGACCATGGTTGTACATATCCCCTTAAATTAGAATATTAAACATGTTAGGTTGGTTTTATATTATTATTATATTATATTTTACCCTTATTTACCTGATTTACCTTTTAACTAAGGTAAATAAAAATAATTATCGAAGATACTATTAAAATTTTCTAAAAATTAAAGGTAACTATTTAAAAAAATTATACATTATTATACCAAATATTAAATCCATTTTTTCAAATTCAAAGTACATAATTCGTAGAAATTAATTAAAAATTAATTCTCATTGTCAAAACCAGAAAGTGGGTTTTTTTGAAATAAAAACTATAAAAAATTGACATGGGTTTGTGTCCAATTAAATGTAAAATTACATAAAATGACCATAATTGGATTAAATAATAATAAATATATCCAATTAAACATTAAAATTTATTGATAGTATAAACTAACTATATACATAAATTTGATAAAAAAGGTTTGAATTAAAATGTTGTATTTTTCACTTTTCATAAAAATATGGATTTTCTAAGAAAAATACAAAACATTCATCCAACACAAATTTTTAAATCTTTATTCAAAATTGTAAGTTTATTTTATCATATAGAATATATAAAAGTGACTAAAACTATTTTTAAAAAAGGTTTGACATTAAAAGGTGGTAATATGACATTTCAAAAATATTAGATTATTTTATTCCAAAAATTGGATTCATTCTCATTTTAACCCTCTAAAATTCATTGTACAAATCTAAAAACGTTTAATAAATATTTAAAATTTTAATATAGTTAATTATATACATTCCTTTTAATACAATGGATTTCCATAATCTACCATTTAAAATAATAATAATATTGTTTTATTATTTTTCAGTATAACTCAATGTTGTGTGGGACATAAGATTTCAAAGTTACCCATTGTTTATTATCAGGAATGATATTATACAAAGTAACTCATTTATACTTAAATAATATTAATATATATAAAAATTTATTATTTTATCAATAATTGAGCTGTTACACCATTCCCCCCCTTTTTGAAAATTGCATCCTTGCAATTTTAAATTTAGGCTCAGAAACATCATTGAAAATCACACATTGGAAAAAGTGTCAGTAAAACCATCACATTAATATAATGAAAGATAAGTACAAAGGCGACCTAATATAACACACACATGGATTCCATGTAGGAAAACATGGAAATGAAATAAAAACTAACCATCTTGTTCAGATGGAGTGTAACAGAAAACACGATCAGGAGACAGTTAAGAACTAGAAAAAAATGATCTTATGATGGGTCACACGGTTTTGATTTCCATATAAGAATAGTAAACAGAAAACGTTTTTGTTTTAATATCCATTTTTTATAGTCGAGTATTTTATTTATGATAATGTCTCTGAACATAAGGAAACATAATTACTTGTCAAGTAGAGTTTCATCATTTAAAAAATATCTACCACAAAACATATCTTTTCTCCCAATTATGTATATTAAAGATGACTTTGTCACAATTTAAGTGGTCAAATCAACATATAGAAAATCACATAATCCAAATAAATAGGAACTATATATTTCCCATATCTTTAGACATTAACCAAACCCAAAATGGTTAGTACAAGATAAGATAATCCCAAAAAAGAAAAAATCCTTTATAAAAAGGAATACTTATATAAATCTCTAAAATTCAACAAACAATACCCAATGTTAAAAAATGACCATTCAATAAAAAATTGTCCATAAAATTCTTAAAAATAATCCAAACTATGATTAAAACACAAAATTCAGCTCATAGTCTTCTACGATAAATATTAACTTTTATCTTTGAATAATATTCACTACTCTTAAAGTATCATACTTAAATGTAATTAACCTAATCACATATTATCCATGATAGGTTAATAATTTTTGAAAATAACCCAAATCACCATATTGACATAATAAAAATATATATTCCTCCAAAATAAAATTCAAAATTTACTCCACAAACGAAATCCCATAGTATTCTACTTTCCATAGGCTTATTGGGTTCCCAAAAGAGTGAACATCTTCAAAAATAGCATTTAACACTTTATCATGAAATCACTTTACTATACTATGGATATCCATTAGATAAAAATGCATCTCCAAAATCAATTAATTAAAAATATATAAAACAATTAAATTAAAAAAAAATAATTCATACTAACTATGGACTCCATGTATGACGAAGGTTGGTCATAAAGGCCCATCAAACTCTGGTTGTGGGTTCAATTCATGTAGCCTTGTCAGACATGACGAGTTTTCCAAAAGTCTGATTGTTTTCTATTTTAATAAATCAATATAATTTTAAATCATTCCAAAAAATGAGATAAAATTGTCAATAATAACCATAATAATTTTTAACCACACATATTATCTCATACCTCACATTTTACATCCCAAAAATTAATAACCCATAATTTCTTCAAAGGTTAATGTCTCTAAAAATACCATTAGTCAGCTTAATATTAAAGATCATAAAGCCTAAAAATAAGTTTCTAATATATTGAAATTATGATGTAACTTAAAATTATAAAACCATGATGATATCATTATCCTTTAAGAAAACATCATAATATCCAAAGTTGTCTAAACCATCTTCTAATACCAACTATAAGGACCCAACCTTAAATGTTAAATAATCACGAGTTAATTAAATATTTCACTTTTAAATAAATTTTTAGGATTAGGGATTTAGAGAATTAGGCCATAAATATTAAACAAAAAAAGCATAGAAATAAAAATTGGACACTTCCAACCGTGTCTGTTTCTTCCCTAATATAAAATCATTT
Source organism: Viscum album (assembly GCA_963277665.1). Classification (NCBI taxonomy): domain Eukaryota; kingdom Viridiplantae; phylum Streptophyta; class Magnoliopsida; order Santalales; family Viscaceae; genus Viscum; species Viscum album. The sequence continues at coordinate 107,048,164 of OY728149.1, read as the reverse complement.
AAAAAGAAACATAGTTTCTTTTCATGTTAAATCATCATAACTTTTCCTTGATTCCATCCATGAATCTATTCTCACATAAATCTTGTGAAAATATATAAAAACTTGGGATAAACACAATAAGCCTAGTAAGGGACATAAAAAAAAGAAAAACTAATAACCTATTTAAAACCGGATAAACCATTCAATGTTCTTTGGGAGAATGAAACAAAATATTTTCACAAGAATAACACACATACTTTTTTGCTGAATAAAAAACAGTAAAACCAGTAAAAATAAATTAAAACTCTTTTAGATTACATATAGAATCATAAACACAAAACCCTTTCAATCATCTTCCAATTGGAATAACCATATAGTTGAATTCCACATTGAAGATCTATAATTCGGATCACCCTTCATATAAGGTATATAGGGCTCACCCATGAGCTATAATGGGGATCAACCCTTTGTATATGCTCCGTCGGGCTCACCCGTGAGCTATAATGATTCTAAACCCTTCATATATGCTATATCAGGCTCACCCATTATCTATAATGGGGATCAAACCTTAGTATAATCTATATCAGGATCACCCATTTCATATAATGTTCATGTACAATTACATTAATCAGAAAAAATCATCACAAAACCCCTTTTTTTGAAATGTTCTTTTAATGCTATATGAAAAACATTTCGGTCTAAAAATACCATTTTCATTTAAGAATCAAATTTTTATTACAAGACCCAAATAAATTAATAAGGGATTCCTTTTCATTTTAAAATACACTAAGGATTATAGAGGATGTCAAATATCAAATAATGGTTAAAGCGACAAAGAATTCGTTGTCGTTGTATATATTAAAAAAGAATCCTTTTTTATTTAGTAAAGAATAAAAAATTCTTCGTATCAAAATATTCCTTTTGAAAAATTTGAATGAAATTCAGTCTTGAAATAAAATTTCATCTATATTCATTTTATACCCATATAAATAAATATGTAATTTAATAACAAGAAATAATGATTTGATAATTAAATCATTAAATGTTCAAGGGGTCCCATACCACATTGATAATTTAAATATTTATCTCCATGATTTAATAAATAAAATTATTATTTATAAAAAATGGATATTAAATTCCATAGTGGTTGTATATAAACCTTATATAGAATAAATGTGCATATTACCAAGAAATTCCTTAATAAAATGAGATTGAGATGAACTCCCTTACCTTGAGTCCGACATGTATAATTTGTTAGTTACATTATTTATTAAAAAATAGGTTAATTTATAATTTCATTAGAAACTTTTTAAATTTCAATATTCATTTAATATCACTTATTAATATTTATGGTAATTTGTTAATTATTTGAGTTCATATCAGATGTTTTGTCGATGTCTGATATTTGAATCAAAAATGAACTTATTTTGATGAAAATAATCCATGTGGTCATAATTAAATTATCCCTATAATATTATTCCTTACTTAAATATCATATATATACAATATATATGTATTTAGAATAGTCCATAACATTTGGAGATAAGAAATGAAATGCACTATTCATGGAGACGGTAGGTCATACGTACACATGACCGCTATTTTAATTTATTTATCATATAAAGTTAATAAAAAATAAGAGATGCATAGGTATATTATAATTATATTATACTATATTTGTTATATATGATAGATAAATTTTTTAACACCATTATTTATACATTCTATGTGTTGCATGAACAATTCACATCACTTTGCGGGGGCGGTAGTCCACACTTCCTCAAATTAAATTATTATATTTACACATTATGGAATTAAAAAAGTTATGTTGTAAATAAAAATAATAATAGAGACAATATAAATAAAATATATATCATATATAAATAGGGTTCCATAATATTTTCCACCATGAGTGGTGGTAGCAGAAAATTGAACAATCATCATTTCGTGATGCAGTAGTTCACTATACACATAAATTGTATGTTCTATATCAATTATAAGGAGGGGTGTTTAATTTTAGATAGATAAATTAGTATAAAAACATATTATATTGATTATAATATTTTTTTATATATTAATTTAATAAATATATGTTTTGGGGTTGGATGACAAAAATAAATGAAAGGAGCTTGAGAGAAGATGTTACCTCTAAATCAAGTAACTCTTTATGATTTTATCCAAAAGGCTTATATAAATTTTTTTCTACCCTAGGTAAGGATTATATAAGAATTTAAAGGATTTATTTGAGCTTATTTTTGGATAATTTATATTATATAAGTGGATTGAGAGGCATGAGTAAGTGGTTAGAGGTGGTAGCCTTTTATAAGAGGGAAGAGGGGCACATTAGGAATGGCTTCAAATATTATTTTATTATATATTGTTTTTTGAATTATAATAGTTCCTAAGTGATAATATTATAGGAATATATAATTATGGGTCTAATTACTCTAAAATTATATGTTTTAGATACATTTATGTATCAAAATTAGCCTTACCTTTTATTTTTAACCCTTATTTAAAAATATTATCTCTTACCATGTCTTCTTGTATTTTCATAATATATGGTTAAAATAGTTACTATAAAATTACAATAGAACCAAAAGTGGAAAATTAATGAAATTTGTAACATTATATAAGTCATATGGATCAACGTATATTTTTATCACTCTTATATCATTTAATAAAATCGTATTTATTTTAAAAACTCATTTATGTAAATTTTGACACTATTTAGAAATTGATTTTTTAAGTCATAAAAAATTTATTCCTTCAAAAATATTGAATTCAATCATACCTAACATGTCCACGTCATCCAATAAAAATACAGATGGCATCAAAATGATCAAATTACATTATTTTAATATTTATAATATCATTTATTTTAAAATTTCATTAGATTGATAATCATTGCATCATCATTGTGTCAAAAATATATTTATTTATTTGAGGTGTAAAAATTATAAATAAAATAAAATGATGTGGGAAATATTTTTATATTTCTAATGATTTTTGATAGTCAAAGATATAATTTATATAAAGAAAATTAAAATTGGTTTAGTCAAGAGATACAGGTTTATGTTATATTTCCATTTTCTTTAAATTATATATTATGAAAGGCCATTATCACAACCAAATGGCAGCATGGGGTCCTAAAATTGACCAATCAATGATTATAGTCAGCCATATACAATTCAATATGATTAAAACATATGTTAGGATAGTATTATATTATTATAATATTATTTTATACCCATACTTACTAGATTTACCCTTTAACCTTGGTAAATAAAAATAATTACTAAAGTTACTATTCATAATTTTCTAAAATAAAAGAAACATATTAACACAATTAGGAACTGATTCCAAATTTGGAATCATTTTTTCCAAATTCAAAACACATAATTGTATGAAATTAATTTAAAATTAAATGTCGTTGTTAAAACTAGAAAGCAGGTTTTTATGAAGTTAAAGATTATCAAATGATTGACATATGTTTGTGTCCACTTTAAATGTGAAATTACACAAAATTAACATAATTAGATTAATGATAAAAATGTGATCCAATAAAAATTTAAAACTAATTAAAAGGTTAATCTATCTATATAAATAAATTATATGAAAAGGGGGTTTTGAATTAAAATGTAGTATTTTTCAATATTCATATATATATTGATTTTATCAGAAAAATACCAATATTTCAACAAAAATAAAATTTCATGTATTTATTGTAAATAATAAGTTTATTTTATCAAATACACTTATAAATGTTAAACAACAATTTTTAAAAAAGGTACCCCATCAAAAGTTGTTAAACCAACCTTTTAAAAATAAGAGTATTTTATGCTCAAAATTTGATTAATTCTCATTTTAAGCCTATAATATTCATTGGATAAATGAAAAAACAATTAAAAACAATTGAAAAAATAATATAGTTAAATCTATTCAATATCACCAAAACTATTACTAGGAATTAATTACCAATTTAAATAATAATATTATGGTTGTTTTTTCAATATAACTTAGTGTTGTGTGCTAAATAAGATTTTGGAGAAACCTATTGTTTTGTGTTGGGTACGCTATCATAAATTGTGTCACCATTAAAATAAAGAAAATATTCATGTAAATAAAAATGGATTATTCTATTTATACTTGGGATGTTACATAATTTCCCCCTTTTGAAAATTGTGTCCTCGCAATTTTAAAATTGGGATCAGAAACATCATTGAAAATACCAAATCCTAAAAAGAGTCAATTTAACTATAACATTAAATGAAAGAATGTAAATTATAAAGGTCACTCAGGATAAAATATACTAGTAATACATATTGGAAAACATGAAAAATGAATTAAAAATAACCTTCTTGTTCTGATGGAGAGTGATAGAAAACATGATCAGGAGAATGTTAAGATCCAAAAAACCATAAACATTTGATGAGTTAAATGGTCTTTGATTTACCCATAAGAAAATTAAATGGAATTTTTTTGGTTTAATATCTATCTCATTATGTGAGGAATTTTTTTACGAGTTTGAATTAGAACATATGGAAACATACTATTTTGTCAAGTAAAGATTCATCCATTACTAAATATCAACTACAAACCCATCATTTATCCGAACAATGAGTATTCAAGATGAATTGGTAATAGATAAAGCACTAGAATCAAAATATATAGAGTCACATAATCAAAAAAGACAAGATATATATTTACCCATTCATTATACATTATGAAAAAACCAAATTGTTAGTATAAGATCAGATAATATCTAATAAGAATAATCATTTATTAAAACAAAATTACTATAAATATAAAAACACAAAAAACAATAACCAAAGTTCATCAAAGACCATTCAATAATAAATTGTCATTATAATTCATCAATATAATAAAAACTATGATTGAAACCCAAAATTCAGAAGGATTTGATCATATAGTCTTCCATGATAAAACTTAACATTTATCTCCAAATAACATTGACTACTCATAAATTCGGATACCTAAAATTAATTTACCAATAAACATAATATCTATGATAGGTTTATCATTTCCACAAATAAAAAAAATCCCCATATTTCCACAATAAGAACGTATATTTTTTCAAAATAAAATTCATCAATTATTCTTGAAATGAAATCCAATAATTTTCTATTTTCCTTAGGCATTTAGTGTTCCCAAAAGAGAGAACATCATCCAAATTAACATTTATCACTCTATCACCAAATCATTTTCCTATACTAATGATATCCATTCGATAAAATATATGTCTACCAAATCAAGTTATTCTAAATCAACAAAATAATTTAACCAAAATGAATAAGTCATATTAACTAGGGACTTCACGTCATCAAGTGGTAGGTGATAAATATACATCTCACTCCGGTTGTGGGTTTAATTCCCACATCCTTATCAGACGTGATGGATTTTCACATAGACTTAAGGTTCGCATTTTTCTAAAACAATATAATTTTATAAAATTCAAAAAAATGAGTGAAAATCCTTAAAAATAACCATATCATATTTTAACCACAAATGATATCTCATACCTCGCATTTTGAATTCCAACAATTAGTAACCCATAATTTATTCAAAGATGAATGTACTAAAAAATGACATTATTTACCTTAATGTTTAAGATCATAAAGCCTCAAAAGTGGTTTCTATGATTTGTTACATATGGTCTACTTTAAAATTATGAACCCATGATGATATAACCCAACACTTAAAAAACATCATAATCTCTAAAGTTGCCTAAACAATCCTCCAATACCACATATAAGGCCAAAGCCTGAAATATTAGTTTATCTTGAGCTAATTCATTAATTAACAGTGAGGATATTTTTAGGTTTAGATATTTAGATAACTATTCTGTAACTATTACGTAATAAAAAAATGAAAATACAAAGTAGACACTTATATCAATATTTTCTTCTTCCATAACATAAAAAAATTAGAAAAATCTTGGATTCTTTTCTTGTTTAATCATTAAAACATCTCCTTGATTCCATTATTGACTCTAATCACCCTTAATTCATTTAAAAATATTTAAAAACATGGGATGAGAACAAAATATTTATTAGGGGACATAAAAAAATGAAAAACAATTAGTTTAGTTAATACCTGTTAACCAATTCAATATTATTTGGGTGGATGAAATGAAAATATTTTGACCTGAATGTCACTCTTACTTATTTCTCAATGAATAACACTAATACAAATAGCATCCAATTAAATCATTTTTATATGAATTAGAGAATTATATACATAAAACCATTTCAAATATCATCCAATTTGAATAACCATATGGTTGACTTCCAAATTTTTGATCTATAATGGGGTTTACCCTTTGTATAATCTATATAGAGCTCACCAGTGAGCTATAGTGGGGCTCAACTCTTCCTATAAACTAGTTCAGGCTCACCTGTTTGCTATAAAATGGATCAAACATTCGTTTATTCTATATCGGGATCACCCATTTCCTATAATGCTCATGTACCATTTGATTAATAAAACTTGTTTATCACAAAATCCATTTTTGAATGATTCTACTAATCACTTAAGGAAAACATTTCTATATAAAAATACTATTCTCATTTAAAAACCCATTTTTCATAACAAGATACTCAAATAAAATAATGAGTTATTTATTTTCATTTTTAAAGACGCAAAGGCATATAGATAAATTCAAATATCATATAATGGTTATGATGGTGGAAAAGTCATTATCTCCGTAAGCATTAAAAAAATTCCTTCTGTAATTTTATATAGAACGAAAAGTGATTCATATAAAAATATTCTTTTTTATAATGTTGAATGAAATTCAATATTGACATAAAATTTCATGTATATTCCTTTTATACCCATATAAAAAATATGTTATTTAATATCAGGATGAAAAGTTTTGATAACTGAATCTTTAAATGTTCAAGGTGTCACATACCACTTTAGGCATTTAAATATCAACTTCCCAGATTTAATAAATAACATAATTATAGATAAAATATTTATAAGAAATTTCATAGTGGTTGTATATATAATTATTAAAGAATAAAGTAGAATATGATAGAGAGATTTCTCATTCAAAATTAATTGATACAAAGTCTCTTTCCTAGAGTATGACTTTTCTTGTACATTCGTTAATTTGTTGAATAATAAACTTAGGTAATTATATACTTTTTTAAAAACCGTTTTAATGTTTATTATTCATTTTATATAACTTATTTCTTTGTTATATCAATTATTTAATTATTTGAGTATATATCGGACGTTTTGTCAATGTTCGTTATTTGAATCAAAAAAAGAACTTGTTTTGATGAAGATTCTTCAGATGGTCATAAGTCTATTATCTTGATAATATTATTCATGATCTAAATAATATATAAATTTAGTATATATATAATTATAATAGTAAATAAAATTTGGAGATAAGATATGAAATGCACCGTTCATGGAGATGGCAGGTCATACGTAAGCATTAACGATGCATTCATTTCATAGTCATATTAAAGGAATAAAAAATTAAGATACATAGGTATATTATAATTTCATTATAATATCTATGTTATAAGTGTCACATAATGTTATTAGTGACTTCCTTTATATTGTTCATGTATTTCATGAACACGTCATATCACATTGATGGGGCAGTAGTCAACACTTCCTCAAATAAAATTACTGTAATTACATAGCATAGAAAGTGTAAAGGTATGTAGTAAATAAAAATTACAGAATAATTCAGACAATATAAATTTAATATATATCATTAATAAATATAGTTCCTTCATAATGGCCACTATGATTAGAGGTATGGGAAAATTGATAAATCATCATTTCATTAGGAAATATTTCACCATACACAAAAACAGTATGTTCTATATCCTTTAGGTGGAGGTGTCGGTATGTTTGGGTTGAAAATTTAGTAAAACACATCCTTCAATATGGAGTATAATATTTTTGTTATAAAATAATTGAATAATTTTCGGTTTGGGGATTGGATGACAAAAATAAATGAAAGGATCTTGAGAGAAGAAGTTACTTTTAAATCGCGTAACACCTTTTGATTTTATCATAAAAAGATTTAAAAAAAATTTTAATGTGAAATTTAATGATTACAAGAGAAAGGGAAGGAATTTTGGAGCTTATTATTTCATATTTTGAAAGATCATAGGGTCTTGGGAGGTGTGAGTATGTGTGTAGGTGTGGTGGCCTTTTTTAAGGAGGATGTGCATTTTAGGATAGTCTTGAAATATTTTTTTTATAAAATTATTTTCGAAGCATAATTGTTCCAATGTGATAAAGATAGAGGATATGAAGGGGATACGTCTATATACCCTCATATAGTAGGTTTTAGTAAAGTTTATGTCACAAAATTAACCTTATCTTTTAGTTTTAACCCTTAGTTAATAACATTAACTCTTATCATGTCTTGTTGTATTTTCGTATTATATAGTTAGTATACTTACTATAAAATGAAAATAGAACCAAAATTGGATCATTAATGACATCTATAACATTATATATGTCTTTTTGAAAAATCATATATTTTTTAGACTATTATACTATTTTATAAAAAATATTTGTTTTGAAAACTCATTTATGTCAATTTTGACACTATATAGAAATTGATTTTTGTTTAAGTTATAAATACACGAGTCCTTAAAAAAAGACATTAACTCATCCCCCACAATTTCATGTCTTCCAATGTATTATTTTTTACCATTAAAATTCTCACATTACATTTATTTTAATATTTATGATATCATTTATTTGAATATTTCCTTAATTAGTAATCATTACATCATCATTGTGTCATAAATATATATATTTATTCAAAGTATAAAAATTAAAAATAAAATACCATGATGTATTATATCCTTTTATATTTCTAATTACTATTTATATATGAATATATAAATTATAGAAACCAAATTAAAATTGTTTTAGTTAAGATAATCATATTTATGCTATATTTACCTTTTCTTTAAATGAAATATTATAATAGGTCATTTTAACATCCAAGTGGCTCCATGGGGTATGAAATACAACCTAAGGATGTAAATGGCTATAAATATATTATTAAATAATATTAGGACACATTTTAGGATAGTTTTATATTTTATAATATTATTTCATCTCTTATTTACCATATTCACCATTTAACCATGTTAAATAAAAATAATTACAAAAGTTACTATCCCTAATGCACAAAACATAAAGGTGACAATTTATACACTTTTGACCTTATATTACAATTATTGATTCCATTTCTCCAAATTATGAAAAGATAATTGGCGGAAATTAATTTAAAATTAATTCCCATTGTCAAAATCATAAAGAATGTTTTTAAGAAGTAAAAACTATCAAAAGATCGACATGCCTTAATATCCAATTTAAATGTGATATCACTTAAAATGATTATAATTGTATTAAATTATAAAATATTAATATACTTTTGCTTTAAAACCAATTAAAATGTAAATATATCTAAATAAATTTGTTAGATGAGAAAGGAGGTTGGGATTAAAAAGAAGTAATTTTTACTATTCACAAAAATATCGGTTTTATTATAAAAATACAAAAACTTCAACCGACATAAATTTTGTTGCCCATATTCTAAATAAGAAGTATATTTTATCAAATATATCAAATAAAAGTGACAAAAAACAATTTTTAAAAAATGATTTCAATCAATTGGCTGTAAAACAACGATTTAAAATTTTAGAGTATTTTAGGCTTAAAATTGGATTCATTCTCATTTTAAGCCTCTAAAAATTATTTTATAAGTGTAAAAATATTTATCAAATATTTCAAATCATAATATAGTTAATTATATTCATTCTCTCTAATACCACGTCTATACGTTAACTACCATTTCAAATAATAAGATTATTGTTGTGTTATTTTTCCATATAACTCTGTTTTGTGTGTAACAAAATATTTCAGAGAAAACTATTGTTGAATATTGAATACTATATCATACATAGTGTCCCATTTATAATAAAAATAATATTAATAGATATGAAAATTTATTATTCTATAAATACCTTGGATGTTACAATAAGGATACTAGAGAAAGATTCACTAATATTATCTACAATGCTTTTTTTTCTTAGAAACAACCTCATATATAATTTACCCTAATTTAGGGTTGTTTTCATTTATTTATCAAAATACATAAGCCATTTATTGTTTTTACTAATTCTAATAAAAAAATGAGTATACCTTGATCTAATACAAACTATGACAACCCTATCTTTAATACACATTAATTCGTGATTATTTTCAAAAATATACAAATAATAAAATACCAAAATATAGAAAGGTCTAGTGTATATGGGTAAATAGATACATGAAACAATAAAATGAAATAGTAAAATAATTAAGTTATTTAAATATATCTTAACTTGCCCTTAAATTCCATTAATCTTATAAAATTGAACATGATAATCGTGGAATGTACATAAGAAAGGGGTTATCTATAAATCACAATAAGACAATAATAAAATAATAACATGATAAAAATAATACACGTTTGTCAAGAAATATATCAAGGTGACATAAAATTGGTTATGATCATAAACACAAACATCAATGAGTTATATAATATGATAATATTTGGGTAACATAAAAATGTTGAAACTATATAAAACTGAAACATTAAGCATAAATCAAGGCTAACCACTATGACATCATAACATAATTCACTTAGGATAACTTCATAAGAACCATTTATGGAATCTCATGGGATAAATACATTATCAAATGAATTGTAAGGATATATAATTGTATTCCCATCTGTCACATTCATATCATGTTTATATATAAGTGTGACACATAATTCATACAACAAAATAAATTTTTTAAAACTTTTAATCCCATGACTAAGGAATATTTTTTAAATAAATGGATGTAAAAAATAAATTAAGGATAGTTACTTTTAAAATAATAATCTTTAGTTGAAATGGGTATGGGTAGTCAGAATTCCAATGTTTTCAATTGAAAATCACAGAAAAATTTCAATAGCATCATGGTTGTACATAAATATTCATTGAAGGGTTTAATGAGAGTTAAAGGTTCTATATCATCACATGGAAATAATAATAATGTTAATAGGTTTGTTCAATAAAATACTCAAACATTATCAATTAGAAATAAAATGAATTAATACAAACAATGTCCTTGAATAAACAGTAGGAGGATACAATTTCCTTACTTCATCATAGTAACGACATAGGTAATGTGTATAAGGAGAGGTTATAAACTATCATTTATTATTTTAATATATTTGTCACCTTAATGGAATTTTTATAAATATATTACAAAAATAAACAATTTTTATTCAATTGATAAAAATAAATAAGGTGATTTAATGGAAAAGAGAGAGAGAGAGAGAGAGACACCTTACCTTGAGAGGGAACTTATAAAAGCTAATTAAAGGATTTATAAGATCATGGGAATAACATGGGGGGGGGGATTTATAGAGATAAAATGGGAAAACATTTATGGTAATTGGTTTTTTTGTGAAGATTCTAGTTTATACAAAAAATAATTTTAAAATCATAAAACATAAAATATGTTTTTGAGGATTCATTAAAGGATTATAAAATTAATTAAATTAATTAAAAAATTATTTTAAATGTAAGAACTATATTTAGTCATGTATTACATTTATAAGGTCTATTACATAACTTTTGGGATATTACTATGTCATAATAAAAACTAGATATTTATACTGTATTTAATTTTTACACAAAAAAATGATTGTGATGGAAAATTATGAAAATTATATTGGATGATTGTTGGAACTGGAAAAAACAAATTAAAGAATGCAACTAATTCCAAGGAACCTGGTTAATATGGAAAAAATGGATTTTCTACAATATTCAAAAAAAAATTCATAATCATTAACGGTAGTAGAAAAAATATAGAGTCAAATGACAATGACAAGTTCCAGGGATCCCCATCTATCCGATCATGCACCAAAGTCACATGTGTTCTATACATGTCGCATGAAAGAATATATTGTTTCATAAAAACCCACCATGAAACCATCACCTTTCATTTATATATGATTTTAAATTGGTGATGTTTTATACATATGTGAACTACATCTAGAGACAGAATCATTTGTGCATAACTCTATATAGTTGCGCCCTAGTTCCCAGTGTTGTGTGACACCATTGTGCCTATAGATATGGTGTCAACCCCTAATTCTGTAGAAGTACCTAGAGTCGCATATCTCATGCATGTAAATCAAGGTTCTATATTGAATCAACACCCATGTCCTAATGTTGTGAGAAATTACCTAGGTGAACTCTCTCAAGAAGGAATCGTTAGCTATGATGTTTGTGTACAACTGTTTCCCAAGGGAAAATTTTTTTAATAATCTTTTCTTTTGTAAAAATCTATTTGTGCACAACTCTGAAATTCATGATACTGGGTTTTGAAAATTATGATTGTAGGAGATGACTCACAAAAACTACCATTTGTGTGAAACTACCTAGTTGTGTTCAATAGTTCCATGTTGCACACCTAGCCACCAAGTAGTATGAAATTGCGCCAAGATGTGTAGATAAGTGCATATTTAAAGGAAATAGTGCTTGGATATGTGTCCATTTTTTTTAATAATATGAGGTATTCTCAAACGTACCCCCATTAAAGGTTAGTTTCAGGTTGGGCTCTCAGGCCTTCTACCTGATCCCTTAACCAAAATAAATAACCCCCATGAAAAATATATAGTTGCACAGTGAACTTTTCAGCCCAATTCGATGATGTTTTGGGTTACAACCTATACCTCCCAAACATACACCCCTCGAATACCATGACTTGGGATTATCCTCTACACTGCCTAAAACACCATGAGTCGACATACTCCTCTTGAACCCTTTCACATGAAATTAGTTGAGATTCTCATCATGGATTCCCCTAGTACCATGAGTTGTACTATTCCAAGAAAACAAGTGAAACACCATCATCTAACTCTTGCATCGGGTTTAACAAGAGAGGGACGCCCTTGATTAAGTCCCACATTGATCATTTCTAGATTCGTTTTTCCTAGTAGTCCTCACTAGATGATTTTAAACTATATTGTATCATATCATTCATGAATATGATGTCCTTTTCCTCATGAATAAGACACCTCAAGCCATGATAATGTGGAGACCTTCCTTACTCCTCTACATATAGATTTAAACTATATTATAACCTTTATGGAAAAAATTGGATGCATCCTATGAAAAAAATAGATTCATTATGTATTAACCGTAAGTGTCCCAATAGTTCTCACTAGTTGACATTAAACTATAGTATACCATATATGATTTGAATAGGATGCCTCCAATGAAAAGTAAATAATGTGTTTTTATGAAGTGTAATATTCATAATGTAGAAATATTGATATTAGCAACAAAAAAACACCCATGGTTTTCCTCATTAGGTGTAAGCCTCAATCATGTACCTCGACCCACGAGCGAGTTGCGATTCCATCATTATCGAACATAAGGAAGATAAATTGGTAACCCAAGAGTTCAGGCCGAACATGTGTCCTTAATACTCCCATGTATACCCCATGGGTTTCCTCAATATTTTTATTAACCAATCATATACCTTGACCCACCATAGAAATGTGATTCCCAAATGAACTAACACAATGAAGCATGACTGGACACCTCAATTCATAATCCCTACACCCCATGTCCTTTTTTATGCAATTAAACTATAATATTACCCTATTAAATGGAATAAGATTCCCTCATTACGTAACACAAGGAATCCTGAATGGGAATCCCAATTCTTAAGCAATCACACCATGTACTTTCACATTAAATCAATGTATTTTCATACTTCGTACAATGGAAATGGGATACCCTCATGACCTGAAATGAGGATTAAAGTACGAGAAGATTCGATTCCTATGACATGAAAACCAAGTCCATTAAATTGCTGTTAAACTGTTATATCATTTTTTGCAATGGAAATAGGATAAAATCTTGATCTCGAATGAGGAAACAATGATGGGAGGCTTCCATACACAATCCAAACAAAACAAATCCTTTCACATTACATTAAATTATAATCTAACCACATGCATTGAAACTGGGATTCCCCCATCACCTGAATTGAGGAATCCTAAATGGGATGATCAATGAATAATCTAGATGAACCACTTCACTTCATATGATTTTGTACTATAGTCTCAATTTAGGATATAAACATGAAATGTGATCTTAATGATACATGAGTAAGATGAAATGGTAAGGAAATATGTGTAACCATATCCCAATTATCATTGTTCCTAGCCGTACCCATGCATCTCCCACATGTTTTCCCCAAAACATCCATACTACAATTAGAAGCAATTAGGCAAAATAATGCGTAAAACCCACACTATTTCCTCAAGTGAAATCCTCCTGTGAAGGTATGAATCTTCACATTATCCCCGCACTATCCCTCATTGAGGCTCCTTTCACAAAATGATTTTCCTTAATTTAGGATGTTCAATTTCATGGATTGGTCTTGTCAAATGACCTTAAACTATGTCATTTAAATTTTTGGGTTTTGATACATGTCTTCTAAAAGGGTATTTAGGATGTCTCTCTCAGGTTCAATTCTTGAAATGGTAATCTATCTAGTGGTTTCATCCTAGGGACGCACCTCTTGGATCCTACTCCTTGAGGTGTTTGGATCCAAATCTCTAAGTCTACATTAATGGGGTATTTTAATCCATTGGTAAACTATCTAGTTGTTCTCTCCTAGGGAATAATCATATGGATCCCCCTGTAAGGGGAATTCTGTTCGACAAATCCAGGTCCACCACCATTGGGTGTTTTGATTCCTCAATAAACCAAGGTGTGACATCTTCTCTCCCAGGGATTCACCACCTAGATCCAAATCCCAATGGAATTCTGATCCTTTGTCTACACCTTTGGGAATAATTATAATCAATCAGTAATCCCAGGGGTGAAATCTTCACTCCCATATATTATCATCCTAGATCTACATCTATGGGGTGTTTTGATCCATTAGATCTACCTACACAAGGTTCAGTAATCCATGAAAAAAATTAGGTGTGACATTATCCCTTATAGGGTTATTCTTCTCAGATCCACCTCACAAGTAATTCAATCCACAATGAAAAATTTAGTGTCAAATATTCCTTCCTATAGATGAACATCTAGATCCTCCATGTAGGGAGTTCAACCTCAATCGGTAAACTCATGTGTAACATATTCTCTCCCGGGGACACACCTCCTTCATTATCCACACACAACATATGGTCCATCTTTACAAGATATTAAATATAATCCCAACATTTTCCCACAAGTCATTAACCCTATTCCCTTATCTACAAGAAATAAAACTTGTATCTTGATCCAGAATACCTACCACATGAAAAAAAGTAGGATTCCTGAGGTAAAATTCCCGGGAATTCTTTGGGTTCCATGCATAAGATGCCTTTCACATGAGATTATTTCGAATTAAAAATGATAAGACAACCCCTAGTTTTAATTAAGTAGTGATTGAAATTGGATGCCTTAGGTTTTGAGCCTAATATTCTTTATATAAAATTCCATCCAAATTGGAACAATTTATTGTTTCCCAACACACCCACCATCTAGTAATTCCATGACATGCCCAATGTTACCATCTACTCTGATGAATGTTTGAAACCTTGTTGAGACAAATTCAGCATTATAGAATGACATCCATATAGA
This sequence comes from Viscum album, assembly GCA_963277665.1. NCBI lineage: Eukaryota > Viridiplantae > Streptophyta > Magnoliopsida > Santalales > Viscaceae > Viscum > Viscum album. Next base: position 107,032,475 of record OY728149.1, on the reverse strand, counting down.
TATGTCACCAGGAATGATTTTCATGAACCTGACTCAAATATGTGAGGGAGACCCAGACTAGGTGACAAAATCCAAGGAAGAATCCATGGAAGGATGATCATGCATCCCATAATCCCCATTCCATCATGAGGAAGACACCATCAATGAATTTGATGAATGATTTCCCCCATTGGAAACTGAGAATGTGTGAAACATAAAAAATACAATGCATGAATCCATGGAGATGCAAAGCTGTTCCCCCATGAAAGCGTCAAACAAAATTGTGGACCTGACATGAACATCTTATCCTTCAACTCTGAGCTGATTAAATATGTATGGTATATCCAAATTTGGGCATCACCCATGTGAATCCCCTATCTTTCATATGTGAGTTGATATGTAACCATGGGTGCATAAGTACTAGGGTTCATCAGTGCATCACCAAAACCCCTCCACTGTGGGACACATAGAGGGAATCCATCTACATTCTAATGAAGCGTCGCTGATATAGCCACCTTCATGGGTTGTGCAGGGGGAAACCACACCACATTCCATAATCTCTTCACTAACACCACCAACCTCATGGTCCGTGTAGGGGAAACCACCCCCATTACAATGCTACCACATTGTCTTTGTTTCCCTCATGGGCCACGTACGGGGGAACTTCCCCCATTCCATCTGCACATCACTAACACTAAAACCCTCATGGTAAATGTAGGGGGAAGCAAACCCACATTTCATAATCCCCTCGCTGACATCGCTACCCTCATGAGTCTCTTGGGGGAAATCTCCCCAATTAAATTGGATCCTTGTCAACACCTCAATTCTCATTGTCCACACATGGAGAAACCACCCCTCATTCAAATGGTGCCTTTCCAACACCACCATCCACATAGTCCATGCAGGGGGAAACCACACCACATCCCATCAGCTCCATGATGACACTACCACCCTCATGGGATATATAAGGGACCCCCCCCCCCCATTTCATCAGTACCAAACTTACACTTCTATCCCAATGGCCTATGTTATGGGAAGCCAATCCCATTACATTGGCTCCCCACCGACACATCTTCCCTCATGGTCTATGTAGGGGGGAGCCACCATGTATTCCATTAGCACCCCACTAACACCACCACCCCCATTCACTATATTGGGCGAAACCACCCCCATTCCAATGATACCTCATTGGCACCACCACCATCATGGGATACATAGTGTGAAACTACCCCCATTCTATCAGCGCATCAACAACAGCACCATCCTCATTGGCCATGATAGGGGAAACCTCCACCATTTCATAAGGTTCCTTAATGAAACTACCACCTTTATGGGCCATGGAATGGTAAACAACCCCCCATTCCATTGGTGAATCTCCAACACTTTCTCTCTTATGTTTTTTATTGGGTGAAACCACTCTCCATTATAATGTCGCCTCACTTACACTTCCTCCCTCGTGGGTTGAACAGGGAAAACCACACCCCATTAGAATAGTTCCTCAATGACATTTCCACCCTCATGGCAAGTAAAGGAGGCCACCACCCCTTTCTAATTGAAAAAATATATAGGAGGATCTCCTAAGATTCGTGGAGGTCATGTATGTTATATTACTACACAGAGTAACCACCTCTTTAGAGCATCCTAGAAGGGATCCCACTAGGTAATGTTATTGACATCACTAACTAGTACCATGGTATAATGAGTGTGATTAATCCTTCCCGTCTCTCCTTTTCTCATTCCAAAACATGTGACAATAACACTAGGGGATGACCAATGGAATTTACCTATAAGATGAATCTTCTGTAGCTCCTTTTCCTAGCCAATTTCGGCGTATCTCATCATATACATATGATTGATTAACATGTATATGTATTTTCATTCCTACAATTGAGACCCCGTCCATATCATGGGTCGACTGAGATGAATCTCTCAATCAATTTCACAACTATCATCTATTGTTGGAAATCCCCTATTGAGGATAACCTGTACAAACATCATCCCTTTTCCATAATAATCATTTTCATATGTCCTCCTTGCACTACCACCAACCAATATAAAGTTTCTCCAAAAGTCAAAAACATGCATTTCACTAATGAACTATCCCAGTGTCAGATGCCTTCTATCCATCGGCCCCAACAATGCCGAGTTGGGGTAGGTCAGCTATATCACTAATCTTGTCACTCCGATCTAGAGTCTTCAACAATAAACCTGGGGGAAGGTCGACCATATCCATACTATGGTCACTCAGGTCTAGGATCTTTGAATCTAGCATCGGGGATAGTAAAATAATATCTCAACTCATATTTATCTAATCTAGGATCTACATCACTAACAATGGGGGATATTTGATCATATAATTACCCTTGTTTCCCTTCTTCTTAATTTTCTACTCAGATAGGCTAATATACCTTCATGTTGTCAAACCCCTTCATACTATGGTTCTATGATTCTATGTCTCTAGGGACCCATCACCCAATCTTACTTCCATTCTAGGGTTCCTTGCCACCTGGACACCAACGCCCAGGCAAACCAATGATCCAAGATACCACACCTCCTAATTATAATCGCCCCATCGTATTGAAACTCTAGGATTCCATGACACACGGTCTCTATCTCCTTTTCTATCCAAGGATCCATGATTCCATGCCTCCCTAGTTCAATCTCCTAGTTGAACTAGTTATATAGGCTTCGATGAATCACATGTGACATTACCTCTCTGTACTGACAATCTAGGCTTACAGGCCTCTCGAGAACCATCTCCCCACCAAACCAATGATCTAGGATTCCATGAATCATGACTTACACTACCACATTAAACATGCATTCATGAATTCCATGCCTCTTAGGAATCTACAACACATCACACTGAGGGTAACCTATCTTTCCTACCCTAGTTGACTTCTCTATATCAATAAATGTGTCCCTTTCCAACCTTGAGACACTCAGTGTCACCCAAATTACTACAAGAATAAAGATGCTCATATGACTGGAATCAAGACCCCAATCGTATGGTAGGAATTTTAGGTTAACTCTCCATAAAACTTATACCAATAGAAACTATATATTTCTTCCCTAAAACTCCAACATGAATCCCATGGAATGTTCCCTATTATATATTCCAAATGATCCATGGAGGAAATCTATTCATTAACTAGGGGAATTATATGTTTCTCCCATCCCAAAGATTACCCCTTAATACTAAAGGTTATAAAAAAATCGGTATGGGGTGAAATTAAACATGCCACTTCAACTAAAATACTTTCGCTCAAGAATCGTAGATTCACAACTTTAAATTGCACAAAAAACCATCATCTCAGTTAGAAGAAAATAAACTACGATGAAATTTCACAGTCACAAGATGTTAAACATACAACAGCTTAGTCAATGATATGTGAACTAAAATTATAAACACAATAGTCCATGAATAATGACCTTAATATATATGAAATTGTTCTAAGATCAATGACCTTAAACTAGATGAAACACTACAGTTCAAGTTGTATGTCATTAAACTTCATATCCTAACATTAATAGAACATGATGTTAAACTATAGCACTACACTATGTGTAGGACATAGAATGAATCATGTAGAATGCATGATATGAATCTACATCCACATTACATGAATTAAGACTATATAATTCCATAATCCCAAACACAATAGAGTGTTTTTCATTTAGTAATGGTATGCTATCGTTCCGCACTTCAAGACTACATAAGGATTGATTCTTAATTTCACAAAATTTGTAGTGAAACCAAATCATTTCACTCTAGGTACATCATGGTATGATTATCAACTCAGTACCCCAAACATTTTGAATAGATTCAAATCCACCTTCAAATATTCCCCATTTACGTGCACAAATTCACTTTGTCATAGAACCTATAGTGTTGAGATCCACATGAAAATTCACCAACATCAACTCCATGTTTTTATACTTCCCATAGTTAGATCTTAATTATACACCAAATCCAAATGGTCAAAATAATGGTTATTATGCCTATCCAATATGTAAAACCACCCATAAAAGGCTATCACATTGATGGATCTCTTGTGACGAATGATAGTTACCATTATTTGAACATATTCAAATGTAGATTTTGAATTTCCTCACCACATCATTTACTGTTGAAATTGTTGTTCCTATATTTTTAACATGGAAAACAGTGTTTAATACCCATTAGATTCCCCTTTCATGGTCCAGATCATGGATGTATTGATTTAGATCCTTTCTATCTCCCTATGTTTTGGTGTAATTACGAAACCCTATGTGTTACCCCTCTATGAATCTGTATGTGTTTTCTAAGTAGTTTAGTGTCACTGAGACATTCTCAATGAAAAATATACATGCCTCAGATGTTCAATTACATGTGTTAGTGAAATATAATTACTACTCCATGTTTCCTTCATTCATAATCGCTCACATGGGCTTAGGAGTCTTGGAAGGATGTGTTACCACAAGGTCAAGATGCTCTAAGTCTGAATTCAATTACCTAAAAATAGCATCCAAGGTGTAGGAATCACAAAATTAATCTATGTCTGTCTATTACCTATGAATGTTTTGTGCAGAATTAGGTGGCCTCTTAGTGCCCTCGTTTTTTCCTGGTTGTTCCTGGTGCACCACACATATCCCTTTTGGGATGATCACCCCATGGTCTGGACTATATGACCATAAACTATGTGTATCGCCTCCATAACTATGTGCAGTAATATTCCCATACAAATGGGATATAAAGTTTCACCTAGAATTTCTATCTTCATGCCCAATAGTATATTTTCGTCCAAGATAATTGACCTAAAACTAGAAGCATCCTAGTTTAAGTTTCACAACCTTAATCTAACAAGCCCAACAACCTCTGTGCATGAAGTAAAATTGAAACCCAATGTGGCATGATGAATGTAAGATTCCTAAAATAAAAATAATTAGGTGAACATATTTCACAAAAAAATCGAGATTCCTCTTAATGTGAGATGATCTTACTCAATTTATAGAGATGGTCACCTTATCATTTTTGGGCCCACATGTGTAGCCACATCTATTGGAACAACACTAAATAATATTTTTCGATATTCCCCATAGATATTCTCAAAATTTCTATAGTGTGTAACCTAGAGTTTTGAATCCCGAACATAAATTACCTCAATCCATATCCACACTTCCAGGTTTCCTCAGTTTTGATTTCATCATCCTTTAAATCAAAATGTACCACCTAACAACGTTGTTGACTAGCCAAAATAGGTCACATCCTATTATGGGACAAATCCTTGATGGATCTAAGGAAAAATAGTGTATCCTATATTTCAATCTTATTCAATACTTAATCCTACATTTTCTCACCCCATACTAGACTGGTGTAGTCGTGGACCCTACAATCCAAACATGATCAAGATTCAATCAATACCCTTAAGCCACCCAATTATCCATACGTCTAAAGTATGTATTTACCTCATTCCCACCTCATTATGTCTTGGTGTAATTATAACACCCTCTGTATTTCCTCTTTGTGCATCTGTTCACATTGATTATATAAGTTAGTATCATTGTTATATTCTCTTCTAGACATATCGATTCCCCCATCACATGATCCCTAGTATCATGGAAATTTCCCCCGCTCTCTTTTTTTCCAACACTAATAATGGATCATATGGTCTTAGGAATCATGGTTGAATTTGTACGCATATGGTCAATCCTCATAAAGCCCCATGGTAAAAATATATGAAATTAAACTATTCTCAGTAGGTCTGAACTCCATAACCTTAAACAACGAGCCCAAGTCCATACATCATTGATTTAAAACTTGTACTACTCTTCTCAATAATATGTGGTGAGGTACTGTGCCACCTTTTCCCTCATTCAATTTAGGGTTTTTACTCCACTTTGCAATATATATCCTTACGAGAATACCATCTTCTTAGTATAAAATCTGTGACCTTAAACATGGTGTATAAGTCCAAGAATAAAAAAATTAAATTATGATCAAGTATCTTTAGGAACGTGTGTGGGTATTTGTGCTTCAATGGACTTCATTCACATCATGTTTGTCTTGAATCCACAATACACATGTTTTCTTGAGACACTCACCCCATGGTCCAAACTCTATGGCCTTAGACTAAGAGCCTCATTATTAGAAGCATGATGAACGTAAAATATTTGTATCCCATACCATCTGAGTTTCAGTTATTTAATCTACAATGCTGAAAATAATCGAGGCAGGAAATTAAACTATAGTAATACAGTAGATATATTCGGATGCCTTTGAATAAGAGATAATCTTTCCCCAAATCCATATATGATGCCTCAAATGAGTAATATAGGATAAAAAATTTCCTTAATGCTTGAAGTTAAACAATAGTCTTATATAGGATAATATTAGGATGAATATGAATAAGAGATGGTATATCTCTATATATAACTAGTTTTCCCAATATGATAAATAATGGATGAAAAAACATCATCAATACAAGAAATTGAATTGTAGTCTTACATAGGATATGTTTGGATGCCTTTGAGTAAGATATGATCTTTATCCCATGACCTAAACATGCTATTCCCCATGATAAATATGGGATTCCACAAATTCTCTCACCAGAGAGTATTTCCCCCCACCGGTGTTGGTCTCTTAAAACATAGAGGTCTAGAACTATGTGTGGATTGATTATCATTCTCATTAAATATGAATGATGCCTTGACTTATTATCTCTATTTTAGACACAAATTCATAAATCCTTTGTAGCTCTGTCCCCATATGTAGTGTGTGCCTCATTTGGATCCATTCACTTTAGGTATTTCCTTTATCCATGCCGTATAGGTTCCTATTCAGCCAACATCACACCAGTCCAATCATCATAATGTTAAATTGTTTTCTACCATTTCATAGGATTAGGAATTATGACCTTAAACAATATTTAATTTGTATTCTAATACTATTGTGGTTCATGATCCTCCATTGGTTCATCCACATTATTCATTAACCATTTTTTACCACATATATACCCCCAAAACAAACAATAATAGAGTCTACACATCACAACTTGAAACTAATTCCCTTATAGTCTATGAAACATGACTCTAAACTATTTTCTATGGTATTGGTCATATGACATTAAACTATGAGGAATTGACATCAGGATCTCTTAATCGGGTGAATGAGATTTTTTTCTCCATTCATTCCACGTTTTAACTCTTTTGAGACATGTGAACATCCTCAAAGTCCCCTTCATATGGTCCATGTATTATGACCATACACTATTTGGCATAGTTTGAATATTTAAAACTATAAACCAGGAGCCCCGGTCCAAGAAATATACCACCATACCATGTAAAATCACCTAACATTTGAAAGGTTTTATTCTTAAAAGGATTTTTCATATACCTCATGAAATATGTGTGTTTTGATTCCCATCATCATGGGATGCATAGTGATCCCTGAACATTTTATCTCTGGCCCAAGCTGTAGATTCTCAATAAAAATGATTCATTATCTAATGTGAAATAAACCAAAAATCTCCCATGGGAATCTTTCTATTTATAGACTGCATTCAATTACCTTGACCCATTAATGTGATTAGATGTTCTCATATCTTGATATTAGTAATTAATGTACAATAAACCCACGTGTGAGACCTCTAACACCCTTAGTGCATGACATTAAATTATAGTCCTACCCTGTTCAGGTCCAAGATGTCCCTGAATAAGAGGTCATACTACCTTATGTTAAACCACGATTCCCCATGTGAAAAATACATGATGAATAAACACTAACATCTATAGCACGACATCATAATATGTATCCTTACCCTGTATAAATTCATGATTCCTTATATGTCCATATGAGAAGATTTAGTATCCTTGTTTTGGAGGGTATCCTCTATCTGACATGGGTCTCTTACTAAACTATGCTTTTGAACTTCATGCGGCTTGATTCCCTTATTTTTGGTGATACATAGTGACACTAAGATATTTTATATTGGGTTCAGTCCCTTTCCTTCTCAAAGATATGTGTCCTTAAACAATAAATTTCACTACACCATGCTTTTTTTCTTTAAATTGTTAGTAAAACAAGTTATATTTGTATTACTTTAAACTCCCAAGCCTTGAATCCTAAACACATTATGTTAAACTACATCCCTATCGCATTCATAACTAGGATGTCCCATATGATAAGTATGAGATAATAATTTACCAAATTTAAAATTATGATTACTCATATGAAAAATGTAAGGCGAATAACACATTAACCCATCTAAAACAAGGATGCCTCATATGACAAGTATGAGATGTTAATTTACCCCGTTGCAAATCAGGTTTCCTCAGATGAAACATGTGAGGTAAATCACATATTACACCATCTAGAAGCCAGATGCCTCATATGATATGTATGATATGATACTATTCCCCATATGAAACTGAGATTCTTCTTGATTTGATGTGTTCTAAACCCTCATATAAGATGACATTATTCTCCAAGTGTCAGTATCCTATAACATTGTTTCTCCAAAGCCCTATACTTTCCCCAATTTGGAAAATCATCATATTTGAACCTGAACAAGCTCTCTAATAGTAATCATGTCCATCCAAAATAGCTCACCTTCTATCATGGGATTACTACTTGAAGGTTTTCTAGCATCAAACAACATATTCTGTTTTTAGAAATCAATCAATGTTTGATATTACATTTTTTACCCTCATCTCTAACCAACATGTGTACATAACCTATATTTCAACCATGTAAAATAGTCTTCGCCATCATTCAATAATTCATATTCTTTCTATCTAGACCCATAATATCATAGTAACACTAATGGTATTTTATTACTACTTATTCCCACTCATCATCAAGAAACTAGAACTCCATACATCTCATTGTTTCTCATATAGAGAAAGGATCACATGGGATTAAGATTCATTAGCATATTTTAATCAACTATGGTTGAAGAGAGTGAGTGCACCCTCATGTTGAAAGCTCTATGAACATAATCTAGGAGACCAAGTCTATGAATAATGATATTAAACTATTTGATTCATCATAGGAATGTGTTCTGTGGAGGTTATCAGCATTGATCCATTCACATTAGTATTTTTATTCAAGTACACCACACATATTTTCCCTAGATGATCTAGCCCATAGTCCAAGATATACGACCATATAACAAAATTCATGGCCTACGAATTATAACTGTAAATATTCTACCATTGGTCTAAATCTTATGACCATAAACTATTAGACTAGGTCCATACATCACGAACATAAATTTTTTGTGAGTCATCATAGAAAAGTGTTTTTTAGAATTGTGAATCATTGGACTTAATTCATGTCAGTTTTTTCAACTCTTAAGACTACATGTATCCATTTTACTCATTCTCTAGTATAAGTATTGTGACCTTGAAAAATATATGTTAGGTGAAAATTACACGACTCTAAACTAGGTTTCCTAGTCCAAAAATTATGACATTAAACTATGTCTGAATTTCCATGAATTCCTTCATTAGGTTTAGAGTCATATGATCTTCCCTTTATCCTTTAAGGACTCCTAGGGTACACCCTAGTCGAGCTACCAACCTATGACTCCATCCATATTCGACGAGTGGGTATTATTCATATCAATTCACACGTTCAGGATATAAGATGTAAAACAATAATACTTTAACATCCAATCAAATTACTTGTAATTGTGTTACATATCATCCTCACCATATTATGTTAAACTGTGTTACCAACATCCTCAATATATGAAATCAAAATCGCCTGACTATAATCCCATTACATACGTTAACCTGCGAGGCATATTAGGCCCTTTCCCGAGAAACCCATAACATTGGTGATGACCACCCACATCATAGTTAACTTTATTCAACTAACCTTTGACATCTGATATGACACCACCCGACAGAAGAAAAGTATGACTTATTTTAATACAAATGCACCAACATTAATGTTCTCTACACTACAATGGTGTAATTCTAGAAGTGATAGAATTCATTCGAACATTCCATAACTTCATCTCCATGCTTCATGTGCCAATTTATCCATCCACATCATCTTATATGCCAAAAGGGATTAATCAATGGTGTCTGGAAAAAATGGATCTCCTACTATCCTTAGACAATTCACTAAATGAATTTAGTTAAAATTTTAAGAGAGATCCCATGTTTTCTAACATGTTCAATGGTTCGCCCACATTTATTTTTCCCCATTCACGACTTAATGATATGGATTTGTTTATCATTTTCAGTAGTTATCAAATATCATGACACCACTCCCCTTATTTTACATATTTTATGTTTCATGATTCACTCTCATCATTAATTTTTTTTGGGTAGAATTCAATGCCCCTTGTGTAACCCATTTTTATAGTAGTTCATGTTAAAAAAGAAAGTCAGATATTGAAAGGGCCTCATACTCTATCCATAAAGATTAATGGTATCAAAACATTCAAATTTGATTTATGTCTAATTTCAATCCCAACAAATTTTATAGATACAATTTTTTCATACATTAATATTACATAATTTTATAAATCATCATCATAGAAAAATTAATCAAATAGGATCCAAATGTTCAGTGTCTTGTAAAAAATAGGACAATACCTAATTTTTATAACATAAAACATACCCATTTATTTAATTCCTTCTTCTCTAGCTTCTTATTTTCCTTTGAATTAATCTTAGTACATGTAGTTACCTCAGGATATACATCAAAAAGAGGTGAGCTAAAAATCCCAGTAAGTGGATAAGATCATGAAAAACCTTTAAATTGGTTGATTATAATCAATATCAAAATAACATAGTAAAATGATCATAATCATGAAAGGAAACATAAGATAAAGGCATGAAATGTGACAATGCCTAAATATGATACATCAGGTCTTAGTGGTCATCTACCACACATTGTTCTGAACAAATATCGCATCATGTTCAAAAATATATCACTTTACTCATGAGGTTATTCACATTACCTAATCAATTAGAGTTCTATATAATTTTTTTTTCACCCATCACATCATAAAATTTTCATTGTGCATTATAGTTCTGGGCATACCCGCACATCATTAAATTTTCATTATCATGAATGACACAATGATCATATATAAATGTTGAATATAAAAAAACCATTGGAAATGAATTAATTTCACTTAATAAATTAAAAATTCATAATAATTGGATTCCCAAATGAAAGAGGCAATGACATAAATGATATAAGAATCATCAACCTTGAGTGAGATGTAATAGGTGTGTTTTTTAAGGAATATTTCTTTTGGAAAAGGAGGTTTTTATCATGAAACCCAATATAAAACATATATATACTAAAAATGTAATATAATGATGAATCAATTATTTTTAAGGTGTAACCATACTGAAAATATAGCAAAGAAGATACAACCAAATGAAAGAGATTTGGGTTTGGGAATTCCCCTAACCCTTTGTATAGAAGAGTTCATCAAATTAATGTCCTATATAATGACATTATATCATTAATTAAAATTTAAAAATACATTTATAAATGTATATGATTAATTATGGTTTTATTATGGAATTTTAAAGTCTGTTCGATGAGTTATAGAGTTTAATATCATCAAATTGGTGCATTCATTTTTAGGGATTTCAAAATCGGTTTGTTAGTATACATGATTGAAAGTTCATTTAAAATGAGAATGAACATACACAAGTGTTATTATATGTTATTAATTATACAATTAAAGCCTAAACTATCATAATGTGGGTTATTTATATACCAAGAGGATGATTCGTTAGATAAAAGTTAATGATAAACATTGTATGTTAATTATGGCGGTTTTTCGAACACGACGAACTCATTTTGTTTTATCATTTTGTTTTATGAGTATAAGTTATTTCCAGAACTGGAAAAATGTTTCAAAAAAATCATTACAATATTTTTTAAACAATTAAATTATCTTATTAAAATCCAAGATGTTGTTTATGTAAAATGAATGCGAATCAGCCATGTTGTCTGTAAATTAACACATCTCTGGCGACTATTTCATTATTAATATGAAACAGTGAGAGGGGGGAGTTTAAGGTTGGATATTCAATTAACATGGTATAATTACATATTATGTAAGGTATTGGATTTATCATATAATTTGGATTAAGGTAGTTTAGGAGGGAATATAAACAACATTTAAATAGAAATGAAATTGAAGTAAAAATATAGAGGATTTATAACTTGAATTATCATATTGAGATCCTCCTCAAGTCACCATGGATTGGACTTTTGAGGAGAGAAAGAGCTCCCTAATATGGGGGAGGGTCTAATGAAGTGTATTGACGATAATTTAGGGAAGCCTCAATACTTGAGTGGTATTAAGTGAAGATGGGGTGAGGGTGGTATTTATAGTGGAGGAGAGGGGTGTATTCTTATTATTTTAATCATTATATTATTATTTTTGTCAACACAAGAAATAGTGAGGATTCATGGGACTAAATATAGTAACTATTTCATGTCAGTTCAATCTACTGGTTTTTACATCAGAGATGACTCAATGAACAATGACTTCAACTTATAATGTATATATACTGTAAATTATTGTATTTCACTATTTACTAAAAATTCAAGTAATTCAGAAAAATATAAAAATTCACCCAAATTCTTTTTGACATTTAGAATTAAAAAATGAACTAAATTTTATGAAAATATTTTTATAAATATTATTAGTTAAATTTTAAATAAAAATCAAAATTAATTTGAAAAATAGAAAAATTAAAATTAAAATTGGTTTTCTAACACATTGAAAAATTTATAGAGGTATTATAAAATTATTTTATAATATCATGACATAAAATTATTATTTTATGAATTCATTTTATGAAAATGAATTTTCTTTTAATTAATTAAATTAATTATGAAATAATAATTAAATATATATGGCATAAAAAACATACAACAATTAATTAATAATTTTAAAAATATATATTTACTTATACAATGACATAATTATATCATGTTGACACATATTAGTTGGATAAATTTTATTTATAAATACATTTCTAAGGATATTATTACATTCTCTAGATTAAAATTCATAAGGGTCATATTACTATTTCAATTTCATCCCTTGGATTAGTGTTCTTAATCAAACTCCCGCCATTGATCAGCCTATCGATATAGATGATAAACATCTAGAGTCACCTTCTCCATATTAGAATAGTGATTCATATAAAAGATCATCTCCATCATGTTAACCCACAAATTTTTCAACTAGTGGATGAGAAGATCTACTAAACATTATTGGTCGTTTCCCCATAAAACACTCAATAGATAGTTTCACCCTCTTTGGTGGAGGTTGTTCCACATTAATCATGTTATTATTCATAACTTGAGATAGATAGGTACGCATTACCATGAAATGTTAAATTCCACCTCCCAATGCATTGGGGATATCATTCATGCAATCACTACAATGTCCATCATACGGGTTGGTGGACCCGGTTTCTCTTGGTTCCCAATGTTTTCTAAAAAAGGAAATGTTGGAAAAAAAATATAAGTAAACAAGTCATGAATAAATAATTTACACCTTTTTTAAATAAGTCTAATATTTAGTGATCTTTTTTGTTAGAATTTTCAAAAATTAATCTTCTTGGGTGCATACGTATAATTACTCTTATACTAATGAGTGTTCACTAAGGTTCTCTAATACAAATTACCAAATTAACAAAAACATCATTTAATACCAACGATATCAAACCTTATTTTCTTACCATAGTAAATAATTTTAATGATAAATAATATAAAAACATTACACAATGAGGATCAAAAGGTTTGGTGTATTAGGAAAACTAGGACCATACAAAACTTTTAAAACATGAAACATAATCATTTAATTAATTCCTTCTTCATTATATTTTTATTGGGCCTTGTAATCTCTTTAGTAAAATTTGAATGATAAGGATATACATCAAAAAAAGTTAAATAAAAATGGCTAGTAGGAAGATAAATAAGATCATGAAATAATATGACATGAGGTGAGTATAATCAATATCCTGATAACATTGTTAAAAGATCATAATCTTGAGAGGAGACATAAGATTAAGTCATGAAATGTGGAAGTGCACAAAAATGAAACACCGTGACATAGGGGAAAAAACCACAAATAGTTGTGAAAAAAGTATCCATCATGTTTATAAATATTTCACATTACTCATGTGGTTCTTCACATTACCCAATTCATTAGAGTGATATATAATTCTTGGTACACCAATCACATCATAACATTTACATTATCATGAAATCCACATAGAACATATATCAATCAAAAACATAAAACCTGCCATATAATGGAATGGATATCACTTAACAAATAATAATTCCATAATCATTTGGGTTCCCAAATGTAATAGGTAGTGACAAAATTTATATATTAATAATCAGCCATAAGTGAGAAGTAAAAGTAATTGTTTTTTAAATAATATTTTTTTTGGAAAAAAATTTGTTTGTCATAAACCCCAGTGGAAAAAATTCATATCTGAGAAAATTAGGATAATTATGAAGGAATTATTTTCAAGGGACATTCATACTAAAATGGGGTGAAAGGGAGAAACCCCAATGAATGAGATTAGGGTTTGAGAATTCCCCTTACCTTTTATCTGATAGCTTCCTTCACATTAATATACTATATAATCACATTATATTCATTAATGAAAAATTCTGTAACCATTTTTACTAGAATATAATTCATTTGGGTTTTATTATCTTCTTTCTTGGGACTTTGTATGAGTTATAGAGTTTAATATCATCATTTGGGAGAATTCATTTTCTTGGTTTTCTTGATCGGTTGGTTTTTATACATGAATAGATGTTGTTTTAAAATGAGGATTAACATAAAAATTTGTAATTATATGTTAATAATTTTACTCTACAAGAATAATTTATCTTGAAAAGAATTTGGTAATATACCATTAGGATGATTCATTCGATAAAATTTAATGATGATCGTTTTAGGTTACTTTTGTCAGTTTTTTTAACGTGAGGATCTTGTTTTTTTATCATTTAGTATTATGATACTAAGTTATTTACAAAACAAAAAAATGGTAATAAAATAAAATTTTGAATCTTTTTAAACCTTTTTATTTTCTTATTAACATCCTTGAATGTGGTTATTGAAAATTAAAGTGCATCATCCACGATGTCGGTAAATTGACACATCACAGGCGATGATTTCATTTTTAAGTTGAAATAGGGATAAGAATGCTTTTAACGATGTATATTACATTAACATGATATAATTACATTATATTTAAGGTTATGGAGTTATAGTTCCATTTTGATGAAGCTATGTGGGAGATAATAATAAAATAAATTGAAATTGAAATGAAATTAAAGGATTAAGAGAGAGGATTTACCTCTTGAATTCTGCTCTTGAGATCCTACTCAAGGAACTTTTGATTTGTCTTTTGATGATAATAAGAGTTTATATGAATTGGGGAGTGTCTAGGGGAGAGTATTGGGTAGAATTTAGGCCAAGATAAATTCTTGAGAGGTGTGATGAGAAGAGGGTGTGGGTTGGTATTTAAAGTGGATGAGAGGGATGTTTTCTTTTTTTCTTTTTATCATTAGTTTATTATTTTTCTCATGACAAAACATAGTGAGGATTATTTAACCTAAATATTTTAATTATATAATTTTATTTTGAACCAATGGTATTTACATCATAGATGACTCAACTAATAGTTTTTTTATCTTATTATGTATATATACAATAAATTACAATATTTCACACTTCACCAAAAATTCAAGAAATTCATAAAAAACCCAAAAATGGTCCCTAATAATTTGTCAACATGTAGAATTTAAAAATGAACTCATTTTTAGGACATTATGTTTGTGGATATGATTTATTTAATTTTTAATTAAAATAATAATTTACAGGAAAATAAAAATTTGTAAAATAAAAACATCTTTTTTAAAAAACTGAAAAATTAATAAATGTCTTCTAAAATTCCTTTTATA
Source organism: Viscum album (assembly GCA_963277665.1). Taxonomy (NCBI): domain Eukaryota; kingdom Viridiplantae; phylum Streptophyta; class Magnoliopsida; order Santalales; family Viscaceae; genus Viscum; species Viscum album. Next base: position 107,016,529 of record OY728149.1, on the reverse strand, counting down.
ATCATATGAAAACAAAATATTATTTTATGAATAAATTTTATGAAAATAAAATTTCTATTAATTTATTAAATTAATCATAAAATTGTAATGAAATATAAATGACTCAGAAAAATCTAACACTTAATAAAACAATTTTAAATTATTTATTTTCAAATACTATGATATAATTATATCATATTGAAACCTATAATATGGAATAATTTTATTGATACCTTCATTGCTGAGGTTACTATTACATTGTTCAGTTTTCTATTTATAATGGTCACATTACTATTCTAATGGTAAAGTTAATATTTCATTTTTATGTATTCCAGAACATTTAGAGATAAGTTTTATTTAAATCATTCTTCATATATAATGTTTTTATTATGTTCTATATGTACTATTATTTGATTATACTATAATACATAACTATAATAATGGAATTCCATTCATAAAAATTTGGTTCGTTACCCATATTCTACTGTTTAGTAATCACTTATAGTAGTATAATCGAGATACAATTAGCCCCAATGTAGGTGTTTTCCTCAATACTGGCCTAATAACATGGCCTACCACTCTCCGCACATCCTCATTGGGCCCCGTTCTGATGGGGGTTTTATAGAAACGGGAAAAAGAAACCATGAATGGAGAAAATGAATAGAAACTTTATAAGGATGCATAACCCATTTTCCAGGCCTCGATTTGACTAGTCGTAGATCCCAAATGTAGTTACTAATTCAATGTTATTGGTTTTTGAAGTCATAATTTTAATGTGTTGATTTTAGGGAGAATTTATATATTTTTAATAAACATTAAAAAACATTTGGAAGAATCTATCATGGTCATGGAACTTAGTTGAGCAGGAAATAAAATCAAAATTTCCCTGGAGTCCCTCTATCCAAACATACTTAATGTCACATATATGCAAGAAAACTGTGTTGTGTGCAAGCCCATTTTCAACCATCATGTTGGGTGAAAGGGAAAATAACAATGTGGAGACGTTTTTTACAAATACAAGATAACCTCTAGATACAAATTATTGGCGTTCAAAACCATATAGTTTCATTCCAGCATCCAAATAGATACACTAGTTCCCAAAGAGGTGTTACACCAGCATTCCTAAAAATATGGCATCAACCCCTCATTTGGGAGGAGGACCTCTTGGGAGATCTCTATCACACACAACTGTGATTTTTTCACTGCCTGAAACCCCAAAACTCCAATCGTAATGTGAAATTTCAAAGGGGAATATCATCAAGAATTCATCTTTATAAAAAATATTTTCAAAAAACGTATCTTCATAGGGTACAATATTCCATGAAAATTAAAATATTTTACCCAAATTTATTGGCTTGAAAATTCAAAATTTGGAAACACTGGGTTTCAAAAATCATTCTTGTAGGATATACATCACACAAACTTCCTTTTTGCGCACAACTACATAATTATTCACAATAGTGTCAAGTTGTGTTCCAAATAACATTTGGAAAAACACTACATGGTCTATTCCATGGGGGTTTCACCCCCGCACCCCTACTCCACATCACTATTGCATTGTAGTTCTGAGCCTTTTCCCTTGTGCCTTATCTATCATCATTGACTTGTAGGAAACATATAGAGTCCCATAGTGATTTTTTCAACCTAGTCAATGACATTTTATGTTGTGCTATTATAACACCCAGACATCCACCCTTGTAATACAGTGACTCATGATACTCCTATACAAAAATTGAAACACCATGAGTTTAACCACTCCATTTTTTCCCAAGTAAATAGTGGATATTCCAATAATAGATTCCCTAAGTAGTTTGAGTCTAACCATTCTTCAAGAAACTCGTGAAACCCCATTGCCTGACTCCAATGACCGGTTGAACAAGAGAAGGCCACTCTTTTATAAATATTACAATACCCATTTCTGGTAACCCTTTTCATAATATTCCTCAATACATGATGTTAGACTATAGTATTTTCTATTATTCAAGAATATTATTTCTTATCTATATAAAATAATATTCCTCAATTCATGTTCATTAGAATACATTTCGTATTCCTCAAAACAATAAATTAAACTACAATAGATGTATTTAAAAAATATAGGATTACACCTCATAAAAAAAATAAGAATACATATATATTAAATGTAAGATAACCAGCAGTCTACACATAATGAATTTAAACTATAGTATACCCAGCATAATAAGATTAGGATTCCTCTAACAAAAATTACTATATTTCTTTTTCGTTAATCATAATATTCCTCATGTAATAATCATGATATGACTACCAAATAACATTCACGGTCTTATTTATTAGGTGAAATCCCCAATCATGTACCTAGACCCACCAATGAGTCCAGATTCCCTCATGTTCCTACATGATGACGATGAATGGGAATCCCAATATTGGAAGCCCCACATGTTTCATTATTTCCCCCAAGAATCCCCATGGGCCACCTTATCAGTTTTAAGACTAAGTAATATACTTTGACCTTCCGTTGAGTTATGATTCCATCATGACTAGACATGAGAAAACTTAGCCAGGAAGCTCAATTCATAAGCCTCAAGCATCACATCCTTTTACATGTCATTTAACTATAATATTACAACATTCTATGGACATGGGATTCCCTCATGACCTGACATGAATAAGGATGAACTGGTAGCTCAATGAAAAAGACCCACACCCCACATCCTTTCACATAATGTTAAACTATAATATTAGTTCATACAATGGACATTGTATTCCCACAAGACTTGACATTGGGATGAATGGATGAGAAACTTCTATACATAATCACCACACACCAAGTCCGTGCAAATGATGTTAAATTGTGATAATGACCCATGAAATGTACAAGGCATTCCCATATGACCTAAAATGAGGATGAAAGTGTGGGATGATTTCATGCATAATCCCCACACACTATATCCATTCACTTGATGTTAAATTTTAGTCTTACCCCATTCAATGGACCTAGGATTCCATCAAGACCTAACATGTGAATGCCTAAACCAGAATATGAATGGATCCAACCCATGCACCACGTCCTTTCACCCAATTTTAAAATGTAATATAACACCATAAAATAGATATAAAATTCCATCTTGATAGGACATGATAATAATATAAGGGGATGATTCGACACATAATTCACATCCACATAATGACTACCCCTAGTAGCACCTGGGAATCTTCCAATCATAATACCTACCCACACCCTCGATGCTCCTAGAATCACCCGATACGATCAATTATTAATATATACACCAATACACATGAAGAGTACTCTTTCCTAAGGATGGTTCTTTGCATAATCCTACACCATCCCTCTTTGACGCTCTTTTTGAAATATGAGCTTCCTTACCGAATGGTGTTAATCCATAACTATTAGTCCTATTACATCATTTTAATCAATGGAATTGAACTACATGGATTTTTATCTCTATCTTATTAATATTTTATGGAGGATAACTATCTTAGGTTCAATACTAATAATGGTAATATACCCATTTTCCCTTCTAGGGATGCTCCTTCTAGATTCACCTCTACAGGTTGTTCTGATCTATAACTTCGAGTCCACCTCCATAATGCATTCTAATACATTTGTATACTATCTAGGTATTCCATTTTAGGGACCTACCTTCTAAATCCACATATATGTGGTATTCTAAACAACAACTCCAGGTCTGCCTCAGTGGGGTGTTTTAATCCATTGGTAAACATAGATGTAGCATCTTCCCTATTAGAGACAAAACTCCCAAATCTGCTTACACGAGTTGTTCTGGTCTTTCAGATCCTCCTAAATGAGGTTTTTCGGTCCATTAATAAACCTTTGGGTTAAATCATCCCTCCTAGAGATGCACCTATCATATCCTCCTCGATGGGGCATTATAATCATTTGAATCTGCCTCCATGGGGCATTCTGATCATTAGATAATATTTGATCTTCCATCATCCTTCATAAATACGTATCTTTTGAATCCTCCTTGTAAGGTATTTGTTCCATAATATTAAACATACTTTTGAAAACCTCACTCCTAGTAATGCACATCTAGATTCGTCTCATAGGGAATTAGATCACAATTGGTAAACCCATGTTTGATGAAGTCTATCCTAGGGATGTACCTCCTTAATCTTTCTCCACAGGGTATCTAATCCACCTCATTAATATATAAAAATTGCACCCATAATATCCCCACAAAATGTTTACCATGTGGCTATCTATGAAAAATGTTAGTCTCACAAACTGATTCAGAATACCTATGTGAAGCTATAACCATGGTTTCCTGAGGTAAAATTCCTTTGAAAGCATAGTACCTTGGTGTCAACTACTTTGTCGATGAAACATCATGACTTGGTTTATATTCCTAATATTCCTCTAACTTGAGATTCCACTTACTTCAAATAGAGAATACCTCCAATAGTGTTTATAATATTATAGATGGCCTAAGATTCTTTGGGTTCCAAATCAAAGATGAATCTTATGAGATGCCCTCAAAAGAAGAAGAATTTATAGGTTCATAACACAACAAACATATAGTGATTCTTATACATTCCTCACATTACCATTTACTCTGATGAAAGGTTTATTTCCTATTGATACAGATTCAACATAATTTTCTAGCATCTACATAAATATGGAACCATAAATGATATTCCTGAACATGTCGAAAATCTATTAGGGAGACCTAGTCTAAGTGAAAATGTACAAGGATGAATCCATGATAGGAAGAATCTATATCCTATCACCCCATTTCTATCAAGGAGAAAACATCACCGATGAATTTGGGAATACAGGAAAAAAAATAACCAATGCAAGAATCTGTTTCAACACATTCAATGGCCCTAGAGAATGCATAAAAAAGAAAATCTTTAAAATGACTTATCATTTATATTCAAATAAATATTATTAAATAAGTATATTTCATGAAATAAAATTTATTTTAATGATTCATTATTTTTTTTAAAATTGGTTTTAATCAAAACTATATATTTCCCAGAAATATAATACTAGTTTCTTCGTATAAAAATAATATTTTTTATCAAACTCATTATTATATTTTCTATATATGTTAAAAATATAAAGCGATAAATATAATGAGTTTTTAATCAAAAATAAAAATATAAACATTCATATTATTATGATCAAGATACATATCCCTTTATTACACAAGTATACATAAAACAGGTAAGGTGTAAAATGGTGGTAAATTCATGGGAGGTTAGATGAGAATTTTTTGGTCCTTGAACTTCATAAGATTAATCTTACCTTGTGAATGGTTTCATGCCACCTTATGTTGTAAAATATTGTCTTGTGACTGGTCTAGGGAAAAATTATAGTGACTTCAACTCCCTTGGTATCTTTGATAAATGTGTTTTATATGGAATGATCCTACTATTTGAGGCCACATATTTTTTCATATGTGTCAGTTGGACTTTATCATAATTCTTGTTACATAACAATATTAACAATCACTGTACAATGGATTTACATTCAATGTTTAATATTCATAAAGGTATATTACATATGACATGATATTTTCTATAATTGGTACAAACAATCCAAATTAGTGCATCTGTTTTTTATAATTAAAATAAGTAATAAAGGATTTATTTATTCAAAATGGAATTTAGAATATAAAATATATGTTTCTATAGGGGTTAATATTCTGAAAGTATCATTAGGACAATATGTCTTGAGAAAAAGGATAATATTATCCTTCCATATTATATATAATAGAGTCAGTGGATAGATGTATTGTGATACATAAGATTTATAGAATCCTTATTGAATCCCCTTTTAGATGAATTATCATTAATGATTTTGGTGAGGCTGATCTTTTCTATCAATTATAGATTATTGAAATCATAATTGTTTCTAATGTTAAAAAGGCTCATGGGGACACACATGGCTGTCTAGTGAAAGAGAATTAAGTTTTTTTATAAATTTTTTAAACAAAAGATTATGTGTTACACTAAGAGTTTTTATAGGACATTCACAATTATTTTTAGATCTTTTCTTACATATGTTGTTCAATTTGAGGTAATATAATTTTGAATAAAATGTTATGTTTTTAAATTTTTTTTCTCTAATTTATCTTATAAGAGTTTAAATATTGTTTCAAAACATATTAAATATGATATGGAATAACATGAATGTGTTTTATGTGAAAAATTATTTAGTATGAGTGATATATTGAAAACAAACATGTATTAATGATATATCCGGTACATGGTCAGCCTAACTACATTTTTTTGGGTGAACTATATATTGGTGAGTATCACTATGTTGGGGTTCATTTATTTAAAGTGAAAGTATTATATGATAATTTATATTTACTGATTAATATTCGACCTAAGAGGTCATATATCAATTTATTATCATGATATCAAGATTTCATTGGGTTTTCATGATAAAATATGAAAATTGTAAGGATTTAAAAAAGTTCATTATTCACTATCAAAATGTGACCAAATTATTTTAATTTTTTATTATATTACCAAATAATTAAGATATATTTGGAGCCTTTGGGATTTACCTCAGGGTCAATAAAAGGAGTATAAGACAAATTTTTTTCAACATATTTATAATAACTCAATGGTTCAATATCTCATTATATATTTTCTCCCTTCATCAATTAATATGAAATTTAGAGTAAATTAGGGACAAAAGGGAGATATCTTTGGAGTTTATATATTTCAATAACTTGAGGGTACCCTAGGTGGATTTAATACATTTAATTATAATTAGTGATACATATCTTGATAATTTAATGAATGTATGATTGACCATATCATTGGTTAAAAATTCATTCATTCATCATTTATTACATTTTTTCAAAATAAATACATTAGTGATGTGGAAAAACAATTTCAGTTGTTTCTTCTACCATTAGAGAGGTGATATCCAATTTATACTAAACACAATATCTATAATTAAATATGAAAAGAATTATATAGTCTCATCAAAAAAGTCATTAATTAGTAAGGTTCATTAATGAAAAGTCATTAAATTATTCAAGGAATAACAATTTATTTTTCACATACCCCAAATTCAATTTTGAAATTTCACTTAATTTTATAAATTCCTATAATTGAAATATTTAGTAATTACAAACATTTATGGATATTAAGAAATATTTTAATATGATACTGATGTTGAAATATAGATCATAGTTTTAAATTTTCCTATATGACCATAAATAAGAAAAGAATGATATATTTTCGTTATAAATAACCCAACTCTAGTAGCCGAGAGTAAGTGTTACTTATTTACATTGAAAGTAGATAAAATGAATCACATCAAAAAGGTAAAAATATTTTATTAGTTTTTTAAAACTGGATACAAACATTAATTTCACAATAAAATTGATAACAAAAATCACAACTTAGTTTTTTCATTGAGTATGCTATTCTTCCCTTTAGAATATCTCTACAAATCAATCATAATACACTTCCTAACATCCCAAAGAATGAAAAAATAATAATGGGGTGAGCTATAATTATCATTAAAGGTATGTATATGGTGGATTATATCATAAATAAATAAATCATAATCTATATGGAAAGGTAAATGACTAAAAACACATGCCATTTAATCAAAAAATTAGACATTAAAATTAAACTATATAGAATAAATGATGATCAAATATTGACATATAAATACTAAAATTATCTTTAAACATATCCAAGGATATCATAAAAAATTGAATAATCGCATATAAGATAATAAATAGAATTATAATTTCAAATAACAAAAACATACCTTCGAGTCCTCATGCAACGACCTCTTCCATAAATGGGTAACTCCTTAGCCAATACCCTAGCGAGTTTGTCTCATGAGACCTATCGATGCATCGAGGGGCTATATCGGGCCCCAACTATGACATACTAAATCTAATAAATTGATTATATAAAATGAATGAATCAAAATAAATATACAAATTCATATTGAATCTACCACACAAAATGTTTATAATTTTTTCAATTAATAAATATAATCATAATATAACCAATGTAATAGAGTGAATATTGTCAAAATAGAACATCCCAAGTCAAAATAATCATAAAAAATCCATATTAGTGAGTTTTATTGTATAATAAGATTATATTATTAACATTAGATTCATAAATGGATTTAGACATATATGAAAATTTAGTTATTAGGTTACTGGAATATTTCATGAGTACTATACCGTTTTTATTTTGAAAATAATATTTAAAAATATAAAAACTGAACATGTAATGAAGAAAAGATTTTCTTTGAAAATAAACATTTATACATGTAAATATAATTTAAAATAATTTTGTTATAATAAAATTGGTAAATTTCATTCATTCTATATAAGTAAATAAACATTACTTTTACACTATTATAAAAAAATTAAAAAGTTCCTTGATTGGAAATCGATAGGAAGATTCCATTGAATTTTTTGTTTAAATTAATACATTGGTAAAAATTAATTTGTAAAATAATTTTAGAATATTTAAAAAATAAAACATTTTTATAAAGTATATACATTGAATAAAAATATTCCTCATTTGATACATAAAAATAAACAACCCCAAATAATTATGAGATTCTGAAATAAATTGTTACCACTTGGGTTTCTTTTTAATCGTATGACCCCTAAAATAAAAAAAAATCAAATGAAACAAGATATTTAGTTTTTAATATATAAAATTGGAATTATATACACCACAAAAAATAAATAAATGGTGAATATTGAATATGTATCTCTAATGTAAAAGTGAGATGAGAAACCCCTCTTAAGTTTTGATTTCATTTTTACATGTTAGAACATCCTTTATAATTAATACATATTTATTTAAAAAATATTTAAAAACAATACACATATATATCATACCCCTAAATGATTTTTTTATAATATTTTACCACCCATTTAATATCAATTTAATTCAAAAATCACTATTTTAGTTGGTAATTTCTTTATTTTCTTGTATGTTTTGTTTTAGTAGTTCTGATTCCTATACTTTAATCGTGTTTTAATAATATATATAAACTTATTAATGATAAATCATTAATATATATTTATTATTTATATCATTATAACCATAAAATTAATGTTCCGATGAAAAATAAATTATACCGCTGCGAGGATATGGTAATTCTTACGTATGCATGCACGATGGTTCCCTTTTCATAGGACAAAAAAGGTGGAATGTTGATCTATAATAATATTAATTTAATATATTTTTAAATATTATACTATATTTGTTAATTTAAAATGGAAATAACTTGTGATGAAGAAGTATAAGAAGAAATAAACTTGAATTACTTGGTATAGATGATGACATCTTCTTTACTAGACTTCCATTCGACCTCTTCCTAAGGGATCCAGAGTTGGTATTTTGGAATACCCAAAACCTATATTACGTGGAAAATGAAATTTATAATACATATTGTTTGTGTTTTTTTTGTAAAAAGTTTTCGATTTAGTGTAAATAAGTGAAGGAAGGTGTTCCCTTTTATAATTAAGGTGAGTAGCTCTTTTGGAATTTCTCATAGTAATATAATAAAATAAGACTAATATTGACACAAATACTTCCAGATTTCCAATAAATGGATAAAATATGATATTTATTAACATATATTATAGCCTTTTTTGTTATTAAATATTTTTATTTTTCATATAATGTAATAAAATATTAATCCCATAAAATATCATTATTATTGAATTCGATAATATTCATTACACTGAGTTGAAAAATATAAAGGAAAAATGTACTATTAAAAAAACTATATTATTATATCTTGAAAAATTCATTTTCATCTAGATAATTTTTGGACCACCTTCAACATCTCAAATTATTTTTCATTTTATATTTTTATGATCATTTATTTGATTGTTCTGTTAGTTAAATAATTAAGACAACACAGTTGAGTTAAAATTTAAGTAACTATTTCTTCAGTATGAATTAAAAAAATGCATGAAAAATAAAACAATTTTTTCTATAAAAATAAAATTTATATTTAAACGTAACCTTCTTAAAACACCATATTAAAAAAATTACACTAACTAAAAAAATATTTTAACATGTTTAACTCTTTATTAAATAATGTTTTATAAGGGTCATAATCTCATCCATGTTGAACCAATGTGTCATGAACAAGACCCATATATGATTATAATCGATCTATAATAACATAATAAGATTTAAATAAGTTTTATATTATTCTATGGTTTATATTATTGTATTTTAAACCTAAATTTCCTGATTTACCCTTTACCATGGTAATATATTTATAATGTTTACTATTCATATTAAACAAAACTAAAAGGGAAATATTTACTAAATTTCAACCAACATATTCCAAATATGGAATCATATTTTTAAAATTCAAAATAAAAAATATTTTTTAGTTTAAAAGTAATCAAAAATAACTAAATGATAAAATGTTTTCTTTGAAAATATATTTTTAATCCCAAAAAATTTATTTATACCAAAATAAGGTATAAGGATTTCTAAAATTTAATTTATTATATTTCATCCAAAAAAATAGTACTTAAGTAAAATTTACATCAAATTAAAATCAAAACGAGACTTTTTTATATAAATAAAATGATTGTTTAATAAAAAATGATATTTTTAAATATTAATTGGAAAATAAATATTTTAAAAAAATCATAAAAATTAACCATAAATTAAATTAAATTTAGATGATTTCAACAATGATATTATTTATATAATATATTATACATATATGTTCAATAAATTTATTATAATATTTATTCCTAAAAAGAATGAAACCCATTTACTTTAGAAAATTTATTTAAAAAAAAATAAAATATCCTTAATAAAAATCAAGTTCTTATTTTCAATGAATTAATTAATACATTAATAGTGTGGTTGAAAATTATATATATCATAATGTTCGTAATACTATTAATTACCCTCAATATAGTGGCTTGGTTATAACTATCAAATAATAATATTTAATTTTTCATTTAAGTTTGTTGTTTTATATCTTATATCCTATCGAACATAGACTTCTTTTAATATTTCTAGGTGTTACATTCTCACATCATTTTATAAAAGGATTCCTCAAAATTTTTAACATGTGAATTGTAATAAAGGGTTCCAAATTTTAAAATTCCCTTGTGAAAATACGACATCGTAAAAAATGATAATAAAACTTCTTTTTAACAAGAGAGGAATGGAAATATGAAGGTCATTACAAAACATTGTTTCTAAGTAGGAAAAAATTTCTGAAAACTAAAAAATGGAAAGGAAGATAAAAATAACACCAAACTATTAATAAATAGTGATAGATGACATGGTCAATAGATAACTAAACATTACAAAACAATAAATATATGATGTGTTAAAGTTCCATTTATTTCCCAAAAAGAGAAGTAATTTTATAATGTCTTGTTTTATTTTAAGGTATTTTTTCAAATGTCAATGGATTATTTTACTCTCTTGAAAAAGAACTCAATAAAAGAAACATACCTGATAATTTCTATGTTGTAAGCATAATATAATCCTTTTTGTGATTCAATATATTTCAACATCATCTCTTCCACATAGAAATAGATATTTGGGATGATTTTTTTTCCTGAAGGACTTTTAACGAATCAAATGAACTGTAATTCATTCTGTTAGCCTCTAAATATTTACCAAAATCAAAAATGTTTATAACATGTTATCCAATAAAATAAATAATAAAATAAAAATAAATAATAATATCCTAAGATAATTTAATCCATCCCATATGTACTCAATCATAAGGCTTATAAAAACCAAATATATATAAATAAGGTCACTTAATTTCTAATATGAACTTCTCAATAGTCCCCTATAAATTAGCCCTTAACATGAAGATACCTTGATTTCATATTTCCTTAAAATTTGGTAATAAAAATAATCACTATAAAACCATAATATAAATATGAATCTTATAAAACTCATCAATGTCATAAAATCTCATATCCTTGAATATATTCCCTAAATCCAAAAGAGTAGGAAACTCTATGGTAAACAACTTTTTCCTCAAATTAGAATCCAGTTTTAAGGTGCTAAATACTACCTCATTTTATTCTTTAATGTCAAAGTTTTCCTTATCCCAACTATATATTTTTTACTCCACAATATAAACTCATTAAGGATTATATTTTTCTTTACCTTTCTGCTAATCACTTTTCCTGGAAATCAGTACCATTTCAAAGATGATTTCAAATACCTAATTAAATAGTACTATAGTATAATTGTTATACAAATCATAATTATTATAACAATAATTTCATTTATAAAATATATCTACAAAATAATTATTTAGTCCAAATATAAAATCACTTTAGTCATTCCACTTCAAATGAAGAAATAGAATATGGATGACCTTGATCACTCTAGATTACAAGAATATTCCGATGATTCTTGGAGAATTCATTTTTATAGTGGTCCATCTCCTTATATTAGAAGCATTGCACATCATAAACATCATTCATTCCGATGAAATAATGAGCTCGGTGTCCATTCTCTCTATACTTATAGAAAAATACCATTATTTTCAAGAAATGTATATGGTGTTTCATTCCACAATTTCACATCTATGAAATACTTCATTCCAATCTCCAATTTATATATTTCAGGTTTTTTCAACCTTTTCATCCCTCAATTTACTTTGATACCATTAGGGTTAATGATTTCTCTCTCTATCTTGAAAACACATGGTAATATATCCTTATTTGATGAAAAATATTGTGATACTAGTTCCATTCGAAGGATTGGTCAATTCTTCTAAAAGATATAATCAATACTTATATTTGGATTATGTATTAAGTACACATCATTTCTAGATATCCTTTTCATATTAGATTCATTGCTAACAACATTTCCATTTTCATTATTAATTAGAATCCATAATTATCTCTCCATATCATCTCATTGTTCTTGGAAAAAATATATTTCCATGTAATCATTAAAACCCTTCCTTTACATGCTTCTTATTTCTTTAATATTTCCTTCGTTTTAAATAAATGAACACCATTGATTTGAATTCCTTGGGGGATGATAAAGTACCCAAAAAACATTTCTTATTAATTAATTCCCAAACTGTGAAATATCTTCTCAAACAAACTAATCCATTGATATTCAAAAAAATGGATTCATAGTTCTTTTGAATAATTGAGACTTATGATGCATGAAGTGGTATAACATTATAACACCACATTTTGGATTAGGTTGTTACTCCATAAAAGAATTAATATATCTCATAAGCGAAGTCTTTTATCCCTATCTAGTTATAATTTTTTCACATCAATCAATATAACAATCACGATCTACATCACTCGAATCTAGATTGATTATCTTTCTTAGTAGGGAAATCCCATCATGAATTATGGGAATTGATATGGTTTTCATTACTTCTATAGTAATCCATTTTAAAAATTTACATACACTATATTAGATCATACCATTATGAAAAATAATCTTTTATCTCAATACTAGTGAAACAATAAATGTAAATTGTAAATTTATGTATAACTAATATAAAAATGATATGATTGGTTCCTTTAAGAATATTTCCCAATTTGATTATTTTTTCTCATCCCATAATATATTTTTTCCTAAATCTACTTAAAAAATTATCTACTAAACCTAATTACATATAATTAATGAAGACCCCATCTCCATTATATAAAAAGCAATGATTACTTTATTACATTGGTAGTGCATTTAAGGAATCAAATTATAAAGGACCAGTGATTTTAGTAGTCTTAAGAAATTAGATAAATAGTTTAATTTCACATTATAATTGGAAAAATAAAATAAAAATAGTATTTTCATTGATTACACTATTATTCCATTTAGCATATCCCTGCATAAAAATCATAATACACTTAGTGGAACCCTAGAGAAAGGAAACATGATAAAGGGGTATGGTCTAATTCATAGAAAGGGTATACATAAAATTTAATCTATCATAAATATATAATAACAATATATTTTTAAGGTAAATATATAGAAGAAAATTCCATTTAAACAACAACTTTAACATGAAGAAAAATAAGGGAGGAATAAATAATGATCAAATAATTCTATATAAATAATTACATGAGCTTGAAAGCTATCCATTGATATTTTATCTAATCCAATAATAAAATAGATATAAATAAATAAACATATAATGATGGAATGAATAATTTCAAATATCATAAACATATAATCAAGGACTCAATACAATACATCTTACCTAAAAGGGTAAAACCATAGCCATTACCCAAGATAGTTTGTCCCACAAGACATATTGATGCTTAGAGGGTATATAGTGGGCCTCTCCCATAACATAATATGTCCAATGCATTCCTAATATGAATGTGGTGAAACATAATGAACAAAAACATTCATACTGAAACTAGAATAATAATTTTTTGTAATTTCAGAAATTAATAAGAATAATCATAAACCTTCAAAATAAATATGCTGAATAATATCAAAATTGTACACACCCATAAAAATGATCATAAAACATCGAGATAAATAAGTTGATTGATATCATTAGAGTATATATAATTCACATTCTATTACAAAAAGGATTTTTACATAGATTAAAATTCATTAAATTTATTATTGCAATAGTTATTTATAGAAAATACCTTTTTACATTAAAAATATGATCTAAAAATATAGAAATTATGCATGCAATAAAAAATAATATTCATTGAAAATAAAATTTTAAACATGAAAATTAAACATAAAATCACTAAGGAATCATGATTGCTGGAAATTATGTTCATTTTAACTATGTTAAAAAACATTCGTTTCACACTTTTGTACGAAAATCAAAAATACCTTGTTTAGACAATATCAAGATGATTCATTTTACGGACACTTTTAAAACATAAAACATGGGTAAAAGTTAATTTAAAAAATAATTATATAATAGGAAAAAATATTCTAATTTTATTTATTAAATATTTACATGGAAGATAAATATTCCACAGTTGAGACATAAAAAACAATCAAGAATAATGATGAGATTTTGAAATAAACCTTTACAACTTGGGTATCTTTTGAATTGTAATACCTATGAAATAAATAACATAAATGGAAACATTAATTACTATGAATATAAATATATTTATGATAAAATATATAAAAGGGGTAATATATACACCAATTAAATTAAATAAGTGTTCTACATGGCACAAGTCTCACAAATGTAAAATTAGCATGAGAAACCCTTACCTAAGATTTTATTTTCATTGTGTGTGTTTGAACATCATATATAAGAAATATAAATTTATTATAAATATACTTAATAATAATACTCATATATTTATCATACCACATTTTATTTACTTATAATATTTTATAACCCATTTATTGTCAATTTATTGTTGAAATCACTATTTTGGTTGGTAGCTGCTTCATTTTTCATGTAAGGTTTCATTCGGTCGTTCTGATCCTAATGAAATGATAATGTTTTTATCATATAAATAATTCTAATAATGATAAAAATTTCATATGTAATTATTAATACCATAATTATAACCATCCATGTAATGTGGTTATGAAAAAAATTCACAGTGATCTGTGGAGAAAGTAAGCCGTACGTACGCATGCGTGGTGCTTTCATTTTTTATTGGATAAATAAAAGTAGTAATATGATTGTCTCTTAATCATAATACAATATATTTTTATATAAAATTTCACATTTATTAAATTATTTTGAAAATAAAACATGAATTAGAAGTAGAATAGTAAATAGACTTGGAATATTTCCTAAATATGATTACCTCTTCTCTGATAGACTGCCTTTAGATATCTTCATAAGGGATATAAGGTTTGCCTTTTGGAAGGATCATAACTTATAAAAATGTATAAGGATGTTTATATATTTAATGTTCTGGTTTTGGTTGAGATTGATATCTCAATGTGGTGTTAATAATTGAGGGAGAGGTTCCTTTTTAAAATTGGAGTGATGGTCACTTCTTGAATTTATCAAAATAATAAAACATGATAAGACAATTCTAGAATCAAATGCTTCAAAAAGGAATATATATAAAAATTAAATGAAATTTTGGAAAATTCATTTTAATATTTATTCTTATTTTATATTTTTGCGATTTCTAAATATTTTTAAAAAATATTAATCCCATAGAATATCATTGTTGTCAATTTTGATACTATTCATTACTCTGATTTTAAAAACATCACGACAATATATCAAATTCAAAAATTATTTTTTATTATTTGTTAAACATGTCATTGTTATCTGGATAATTCCTAGATCATCTCAAGTATCACAAATTATATTAATATTAATATTTCTATTAATATATATTTTATTATTCCATTAATTACAACATCAGCATTTTACAAGAATTTATGTCAAATATTTATTCACTGTAAATCAAAAATAAATTACTATGATAAATATAAATATTTGAGTTTTGAAATTAATATTTATTGTTACACATAACCATTTTATGACTCCATGTTTAAAATTATACACTTATTACAAATAAGAGTGTGATATGATTGGATTTTCATTAAATAAAATACTATAAAGATCAAAATCTAATAAAAGTTTCCCCAAAACATAACCAAAACCATAATTTATTAATTATAGTATATATTTACTCAAAAATTAATATATGGGTATGTTTTTTTTTTGATATTTTATGTTTCTTATTTTTTTTATTTTCCACCTAAATTACAAGATTTATCTTTTACCGTCGTAGTAACATTTGTAAGTTTAATCTTCATATTGAATAAAAATAAAATGACATGTTTTATATATTTGTACTCACTAATTATAAATAGGGAATAAATTTTTAAAAATATAAAACACAAAATATTTGGAATTTAATTAAATATTAAATCCTCAGAACACAAAAAAAAATAATTTTCTTGAAATGTACCTGTTTGAAACCGAAAATATACTTTACCAAAATAAGGGATAAGGATGATTAAAAATGTAAATAAGTAGATTATATATATCTAAATATTACCTATTTTTCTATTATATCATATTCGAATCATAAAGGTACTTTTTTATATAATTAAAATGAATGTTTTATAAAGGCGGTATTTTTTTGTATTCACTGGAAAATCAATCTATTTAGAAAAATCGAAACAGTTCACCGTAATCTAATTTTAATATTTTGGTAAAATATCATATTATTTTTATAATATAAAATTTATATGTCCTTCGGGAATTGATCATTATATTCACTCATATAAAGTAAATAAAATTTTTTGATGAATAAAATTAATTTTTTAGAAATCATGTTCTATTTCTCAAAGTATAATATAATAAGTTAATAATGTGAATAAATATTATATAATTCATTAGGTGTTTAATACTATTCATTCTCACAAATTTAATTCCTAGGTTATAAATATCACCTAATAATATTTCATTGTTCTTTTTTGCATGGTGTTGTACATCCTATACGCTATCAAATGTAATGTTCTTTTAAAATCTAATGGTGTTATAATAATTAATGATAACATGACAAAGCTATTGTATATAAGATTTTTTAACTTAAAAATATCATATGGGTGACAAAATAACTCTATAAAAGACCCTAAAAGTAATTAGAAAATGTTTTTTCTGATAAAATGGATAGAATCATGCTCATAATTAATGAATCGGATTTAAGAACCTATAAAAATAATAAATGAAATAAAAGATAAATTCAATCCTCCAATGTTGGTCTAGTTTTTAATCTATATTTTACAAGGACACTATATAAGTCAATGAACCATGGAGAGGTATATAGATTATATCTGATGAGAAAACATCAATGTCTAATGGAACAATTACGATCTTATGTTATCAATAACACTAAGGAGTATCATGAAAATGATATAACGATATATATACATTTTATATATTAATGAATAAAACATTCTTTAATTAATTATGATTTTATCTGTTCATTAATATTAAAATAATTATATATAAATATTTAAATTCCACCTCAATACATGGAGGTTCACCTATTAATGAAGGCACTAATTGTTGTAATTTTATCATATCATGTATAAAAATATTTCCTAATTAATATTATGGGAATAATACTATAAAAAATACTTTTATACACCATTTGGTATAATTTCATGATATAGTGATTATGGATTAGATATTTTTATATTCATCTAATATCATGTTTTGAGAAATGGAAATGACATTCCATACACCTAAACATCCACTCATTCTATAAAAATATAAGTATAATTATAGATCTCTGATTGAAACTCCTTTAAAATAATTACTATTATTTAATTATGATTAATCATATAAAGATATAATAGATTATATAATTGAATACCCATCATGAAGTTCATGTTGATTAAGAAGGAATTTTGTTATGTATTCCATAAAAAATTGTATAGTGTTCCCCTAGATCAGGAGGTTGCATTCAAAATTGTACATATTCATAATTTTTAATATTATTTTATTGATTGAATAGATAATATTATCTTAAGAACTAGAATAATTTTAAGAGAAAAATATAAAATAATTTTCCAAAATGTGTTATACACACTATAACTTCACTATGTTGAGCCCAAGTATTCATTGTTTTGATGAAAGATGACTCAAAGTGTCTTTTTCTTCATTACCTTGAGCTTAACATGAAAATTATAACTAAATAGTTTCTATTTCCCTGGATTAATGAATTATTCAGTTAACTAAATGTAGAAAAGTACTTTTAAAAGGTAGATCTTTGGTTTGTTCATTATTAATTAAAACTGAACAAATGAGAATACTCCAAATATTTCCTTTTGTAATATAAATATAATATAATTTCCTATTAATGATATTTATACTTATAAATTATCTTGTAAAAATTGTGGACATAATAAATAGAATCTTTAGGGATTACCCACTAATATATTACAATGGTCTTTATATATGGAATTCCTATATATTCCAAAATTAGTGAAGAATGTTATGTAAATTTTATAATTGTTTTACCAAAAATAAAAAATGATATGTTGTATATATAGTAAAACAAATTTTTCATATAATGGAGAAATTTATATTATTGGGAAATATAATCATATGGAAGAAGATATTATAGATCGTTCAACAACCTTATTGATAAAAAAATAGTCCATAGAAGCATCAATGAAAGGAATTTTTCTCTTAAAATTTATTAAATATAATAGATAGTTCATGATAATTTTTTTATAATTTTTAAATTAATTTAACATATTTACTCAAAAAGGATTAAATTTATTGTAGATTAAAGAATTTCAAAGGGGATTAAAGGAGTTGAAAAAGATGCTTGCCACTACAACTGTTCTCATAGTACCCTCATGTGGGGGTGTGTTTGTGATATAAAGCAATCCATTAAATACAGATTTTGGTTTTCCTTTTTAATAATGATATAGTGAAATACTATTCCTAAATGAGGAAATATATTTATATGAAATACTAGTAGAAACATGATATATAGTTAATAGATTTTATGATTGAATTGAATATTTGGAGGAATTATCATCATAGTAAGAGGGTTGAAATGTATGTTTATTTTCAATCCATAAATTATATATTCAAAGATTAATAGATCATAATTCACTAATGAAGATGGATACTATTGAATAATTTATATTAATGGTCATATAATTTCCTTCCTTTAAAGCTGAAAAACGTTCATGATGCTCTCTTTAAAAATGGTCCTACAACAGTAGATATTTTTAGGATTTAAAGTGTTGCATTAATCTTGGATATCAAAAGTATATGAGTGGGAATCATAAAGGATGGAATGAAATCCTATCTTAGAAATAATATTTCTCGACTATCTATCATAGAGAAGAAAAATATGGAATAAAGGAATAATATGAACTTATAAAATAAGGGTAAGACATAAGGAAGAGAGAAATATCTAAGTTAGCATTGATAAAGATCATATTTCATGATAGAAAATGTAATTATGCATACAATTATATCTAGAGATAAATATGGAGTAATAAGATAAGGATTATATATCATATTTCTCTATCCACTCTAAAAGAAAATTTATGTATAGAGACACATACGAGAACTTTTAAGGGTAATATAAATAATGAGGTTATTTAATATATGTCAAGGGCCTTGATATATATATTAGCTGAGTAAAAATTAAGATAATTAGATGGGGATAATGAAACCATTTAATATAATGTAATGACCCGCCTTCACCATGATGAGGGAAGAGACAACAGATTTCCGGACCCTCCCTTCCTCAAGTTGAAGGAGAGATAATGTCCCCTGAACCCTACCTTTAATAGGACCCGAAGTGGAGACTTACACCAAGGGTATAGAATCACACAAAAAAATGGAGGCATTACCCTTTTAATTTATTAGGATCAGGAGATAAGATTTTAAATCCCAAACAACACAAAAACAAAGGGTAGAGGTAAATAAAAAACAAACCATTCCCATATGCATGTTCCAAAAGTAAGTGCTACAAAATTAACAGAAAACCCCAAAGTGAAGTACCAAAGAAAATAAAAATAGAATTAGCAACTTCCCCATTGCCTAAACTAGTACGGTCCAATATGATCCACGAAGTCCTCTAGGAAACATGAAAGACGTTTTATATTTGTAGGATGAGTATACAGGAATACTCAGTATGTAGAACCAAAAGATCTCGTGCACTGGTGTGGAGGTATTCTAATGCCCCATGAAAAGAAGGAGAAAACTAAATCACCAAGAAAGGAAGCTATCCACCCAACCTCAAATATGCACACTCCCAAAATAGCGCAAGTCAGGTAATGTAATAGTAACAGTACTTCGATATTTGGGTACCGTACACCTCTTTCCCATTGGTTGTTGAATACATCCTATGCATCAAACCTATCCGGCCATTCTCATCACAGTCCCACTACCATCCCTTTCCCGCACACACTTGGTCCACCACAACCAAACATCCCACCCACAAACACCTGGACCAAAACAACCACATGTAACCACACCCGCAAACACTTAGGCCAGAAGAGCTACCACCATGCCTGAAGACACCTAGGCCTCATCCTGAAGTCACTTGGGAAACCACCTGCCCGCACACACTTGGGCCAACCACCACAGCATACCCTTCTCGAAGAATCATGGGCTATAATGGAAATCAGGTCATCACATCCTACCCAAAGAATATTGGGATTCTCGGGAATGGGAGTAAAAAGGGATCTAATAAAGAGCCACTCATAAGAGTGTTGGGAAAAACACCCTCTCCCTTGAAATGTTGGTGTTCAGAACGAAGTGATAAACATGGATGGGGCACGAATACGAAACATAAAAAATAAATTATGCATATAGGTAACAAGTACTCATCCCCGCCTTGGGATTCCAAAACCTGCTGATATATAAACACTGTAGAGACCCGAAGCCTGACGTACATGGACATTACATTACATTTGCGGAATACTTAGTACATAACAAAAAAACACACACACAAGGATCGTAATAGTTTAGTGTCTTTGGAAACTCGGAATATAATCTTCTAATCGTGGTGAAAGATCTTCAAAATCTCCCTTAAAGATCTTCCTTTTTTTTACCTAAAACCTTTCTTTATATCCTGGGGAAAATAAAACATAAAAGGGTGAGCTCAAATGCTCAATAAGGGTAAACAAAAGAAATATCAATCACATCATATACATAAGCACATAACTTTTGGAAATCTTAACCTGCAAAAGAGATCATAATTTCATAACATGGGGTAAATCATGGCAGTGAAATGTAATCACAATAATCATAACTTAAAACATGAAACTTTGTGGCATTCACACATAATCATAGAGAATCATTTCTTGTTAGTGAAGACTCATTGCGAAGACTATCTTAGTGGACAAAGTCCCTTTCTGAATCGAGTAACCCTCGTTTTAGTCCTGTTTCACTGAACCGGTATAACCTACCATTTCAGCCATGTCTATCTCATGAGATATAAAATCTTTACCCAATGCATTGGAGGGAGATATAGGTCCCACCCATCTTATAATGAATCCTTTCTTATGTGTGCCACATAATCATAAACCATACCTCATAGCGTAACCCATGTAATAAAAATGGAATTCTTAAACAACATGACATCATAAAACAATTCATATAAGATAAAGGAATTCATAAAAATATTTCCATCACAACATAATCAAATCCATGTAATAATAGGGATAAAAACAGAACACTTTATTATCTTAGATGGAAAATAATTTTGATAAAACACTTGAACTCCATTCTTGAGGAAAATATCCTTTCTACTTTAAAAACATTTTTCCTTTCATTACATGTCATACGACTTTAAAATAAAAGAAGTTGATTAAAAATAAACTTGAAAACTTGTAAAGTAAGGTTCTTGGAAATAATGTTTTAAAAATCCATTCATGCCGTATAAGTTAAAAAAAACATTCTTCGTACTTTTGTCGGGAAAGTCAAAAAGTACCTCGTATGAAAAACGATAAAAGATTCCTTTCATATCTTTCACTAAAAACTCACCAAAGGGTAAAATAGGTTTTAGACAATTGTAGGTGGATGAAAATAATACTACATGTTGACGAAACATGTATGTGGATGATAAAATACACCCCAGTAAATTTCAAAGTATAATCAATCTCGAATAAAAATGAGATTGTGATATTTCCCTTACCTTAGGTCCAATTTGCTTCGTATGTGTCCGAACCTCCTGTATAATTATTTAAATAATGTCATTGACTTATTACAGAATCATATTCATTGTTATGATATCATATATGGTTCACTTATGACATTATATTACCCGTTCTTTTGTAAATTCCATGTTAAAGAAGCGTTTTGGGTAAAATCGTTTCATTTATCGTGGGTGTTTTGACTTGTTGTTCTTGACATCATTATTACTTATATCATGATTTACTTACTTCCAGAATATAAAATATGATTTATATATCATATATATTCAGTATATATATATATATAATAGATATATAAATAAAATGAAAAACACCGTTCATGGAGACGGTAGTCCGTACGTACGCATGAACGCTGTTTTTCTTTCCTTATTGTCTTGAAATGGAAGTAAGTAGATGACATACATATGTATATATATACATAAATCCAGTAGCTTTATAATGTCATATATTTCATTATTATTTCTTATATATACATTATAATCATTCTTAAATGGTTAACATTTAGAATGAATCTCATCGCGTCGTGGAGACGGTAGTCCGTACGTACGCACGAGCGATGATATCATTTCTATAAATATTGAATTGAATTGGAGTGGATTATACAATATATCAGAATCAATATGATGTTGTAATAACTATGTATAGTTATTCTTTACACCATTATACCCATCCATGTAAGGTGGTGGTGGAAAATAGATTACACCACGGCGTGGAGACGGTATTCCGTACGTACGCACGCGCGGTGATTTCTTTTTCCGTAGGATGGACAGATGGTGAAATAGGGTTGTTTCATACTTATAATAACATATCAGTATATGAGTGATACTGATGTTATTACTTCATAATGAAACAACCTAAGAAGAAGAAGTGGAAGAAGAAATAAAGATGAAAGAATTGGTAACGGTAATTACCTCTTCTTTGAAGCGCCTCTTTGAGACCTTCTCTTAGGGCACTAAAATTGGTCTTTGAGGAAGACCAGAACCTCTAGGATGTTGCTAGGGAAGTGGAGAAGAGATTTTGGCAGGGTTTGGCCGAGCTTGAGTGCTCAAATTGGTGTGAGGAGGAGGGGGAGGAGGTGTCCTTTTATAGGGGAGGAGAGGGGCACCTTAGGAATTCTTAAAAATATTAATTTATAATAAATCTAACCCCACTTAAAAACCTCCAAAAATGACTAATATTCTAAGATTAGATGAGATAGGGTTGTAATCTCATCAATCAATCAAATTTAGACATGTTTGGATTTTATTTTAAACCTTATCAATTAGATTTAACTCTAAGTTAAATAATTTAACTTTTACCGTGTCTTTTTGTTTTCTTTCACTATATGGTTAATAAACTTACTATAACATGCCAAACGAACCCCAAATTGTTTATTATTAATATATATATCCTTAGCTAAGTCATTTGGCCGAACCTTAGATTTTTAGGAATACAATAACAATTAATAATATAATATTTGATTTAAAAACTATTTTGTGTCAATTTTGACACTATTTGATATATGATTTTTGTGAAAGTCATAACAGAATTAAATGTTCGAACCAAGTTGATTAAATCAACATTAATATATCATAGTAACCTAGAAAATTAGTGGAATTCATAAAAAATCTCAAATTACATTTATTTTGGTGTTTATAACATCAATTATGTCAATATTTCATTAATAAGATAATTACTGCATCATCGTTGTGTCATAAATAAATTAAATTATTTTATGTCTAAAAATTACAAATAAAATACCATCATGTAGGAAATCTTTTTAGCTTTCTAATGAATATTTGAAATCGAATTTATCTTATGTATAAACCCATATTAAAAATGATTTACTTATTAAACTTTGATTTTAACTATTTTAACCTTTCTTTAAATAAATTAATAATAAATGTCCTAATCTAATCCAAGTGGGCCTAAATGGACATCTTTTATTCCTAAGTTTGTTTTTGGTCGAATTAAACTTGTCCAATAGAATTAGGACATGTGTTAGGGTAATAGTAATATCATATTTACCCTTAGTTACCCTATTTACTATTAACCGCGGTAAAAAAAAGTAAAAAGTTACTATTGACCAAAAAATTATTTTCATCTCATTGAACCACATTTTAGTCCTTGATATTAACCGTGTCTCTCGGATTTTCGAAATTCCATTCACAGAAGCGGTAAAATTAAGTTTTATGCAAAATTCAGTTTTTTAACCTACCACTTAGTAGTTTCACTATTCATCAAAAATTGATGTTTTTCAGAACAATGCCAAAATTTCATCCCAAGCTATATTTCATATTCCGAATTCAAAAATGAAGTCTATTTTACCAAATTCATAACATAAAAGTTGCATTAATTAATTTTATAATTAAATCCCGCTGTTAAAACAAATAGCGTGTTTTTAAGAAACAATATCTATCAAAAGATTGACACTTGTTTATGTCTAGTTTAAATGTGAAATTACATCCAATGACCAACATTGTATTAAATTGTAAAAATATATTCTAAATATACTTTAAAACCACTAAAATTAATGATTTATCACTATTAATTATTTCGATTAAAAAAGTTGTTTTTAATTATAATTTAGTAATTTTCACTATTCATCAGAATATGAAAGTTATCCGAAAAGTACAAAAATTTCACCTTAGGCTAAATTCGATACTTCGAATCCAAAAATGAAGTTCATTTTGAGAGCTAAAATTTCTAAAATTTAAAAAAATGGTTATTACTATTCATAACGGCTAGTTTTAATAATATTTTAATAGCATATCATTGTTTCGTGAAACTCAGTATTACGTACCACACACGCTATCGAGGAAGGTTGCGATTGCGTGTAATGCAAGGCAAGTCAAGGATGCGTGTTGTGCAAGCTCCTTTTGGTGTAACGTAAAACACAAGACATTAATAATATTAAAAAGAATATTTTTCATAAAATCTCGTGCTGTTACATTCTACCCCCCTTAAAATGAATTTCGCCCTCGAAATTCGTCGGGGTTATAAATGGTTTACTATTCGAACGTTTCTTTAATAGAAACCCACATCGTAAAAAAGAATACCAAAACATGGCTTTAAAAACTAATGTATGAAATGTAACGATTACCCAAATAAACTAATCACTGGGTTTCCACATAGGTGAAAATATGGATATGGAAGAGAAATCTAACTATCATGTTCTGATGGAGAGTGGTAGAGAACATGGCTATGGAAAAGCCAGTAATCACAAATCCATAAATTTGTGACGATCTAAGGTACCATCTGGTTCATCAGGTATAAGAGAACTAGGACAACATTTTTGGTTTCCAAGATCATTTCCCTAAAGTTAAAGAATTTGAATTAGAATAAATACTTACTTTATTTTGGTACAATCTCACTGTTGTTCGTGTCTTGAACAATTTCCACTTCATCTCTTAAATAAATGAAGTTGAATTTGTTATTCGTGAAGTGTTAGCAGATTATGTGATAGAACGACGGGTCATTCCATCTGTCTCAAACAAAAGGTTAGCAAAAATTATATGCATAAGTCGATCTATAGTGAGATTAATCATATATGGTTCCTAAAATGGACTTATACATCATATATCATACTGCTTAATATAATAACACTAGTTTCTACTAAACAGGGACTTCCTGTAGGTCAGTGGTAGGAGATAAAGGCCAGTCGCACTTCGGTTGTGGGTTCGATTCCTACAGCCTTGTCCGAAGCGATGGGCTGTCGCCCGTCCTGCAGGTTGTCCTTTTTATAAAACTATATTACTATAACATCCCATCAATAATATCAAAAAAAACAAACAATACTAACTTATGTCCAACATAATTCATTCCAATCTTTAGGCTTATCCATAATACTGCAGTCGACTCTCATAATATAGTGAAAACGATTACCAGAGATTTAACACCATCGTCGATCCCCATATATCATAAGATATGTTTTGTTGGTCACATTCCAAACATTCAAAGTCCTTAATCGTGTATTCTCTTGAATACCTTAGTGAAAACATGAATGCAGTTAAAAGTTGACACTTTTCACATACCAAAATCCTCAAAATTCTATGTACTCAAACTTAGTCCTTATATCAATCATGAGCTCATGAATACTGTTAAACATTTCATTTTCTCGTTTTCCCTTCATTATGCACATAATATCTCAATAACTTTGAATACCACATTAGACCAATACATAAATATTCCAATATTCCATGATACAACATTATTTTGGAATCCCATTACATAAACAGTTAATCATACCACCACATCGTTGTCATATTCAAGATTGCCAATAGTGATCGCATGTGACTTCCCTTTGTCCTTTGCCTTCAGTGGTTGCTCATGTTGATCATCACTAACCCTTGGATTAGGGAAATTATTAGCATAATGCCCCATTTCCTTGCACTTGATGCATTGAAGTGTTGGTGGTGCGTTCTATGCAGTGTTTGCTTTATTCATATCATTAGAAACCCTTTTTCCATTACTTCGACACTCAGCTGCTCGATGACCTTCTTTTCCACACTTAAAACATTTTCTAGTCCCTTTAAGACAATCTCCACCATGCTTCTTTCCACACTTTGTGCATAAGGAAACATTCATCTTCTTTTCACCATTATTCTGAGATTTCTCCTTGAACTCCATCTTTCGTTTCTTGTCAGAACCATGAGATGGATATGTAACACCAACTTCCATTTCTACCTTGATAGCACAACGCACAATTTCTTCATAGCTACTGAAGTCTCTTATAGCTAATGCCCTTCGAAGACTTGGTTTTAAGCCACTGAAAAATCGATCAACTTTACTTTCAGGTTGGATGATAATACCAGAAGCATACCTTGCAAGTCTTGTAAAATTTGCTTCATAGGTACCAACAGATTCATCGTCCCTTTGCTTCAGTTCAAGAAACTCTTTCTCCATCTTTGTTCGAAGAATACGAGGGAAGTACTTACTAAAAAACAAGTTCTTGAACTCGTCCCATTCCATGGACTCAATTTCATCTCTTGGCCTCGTATTCTTGATAAGATTCCACCATTGATCAGCTTCACCTTCCAAACGATATACTGCTAAGATGACTTTATCATGTTCAGAACATTGAAGAACTGAAAATATCTTTTCAGTAGTACTAATCCATTGTTCAGCAACTAATGGATCAGTAGACCCACTGAAAGAAGGTGGATGCTGCCTCATGAAGGATTCAACATAATGTTGCTCCTTCCTTTGCTCGTTTGGAAGTCCTGCATGATTCATAGCTTGAGAAAGTTGTGTGAGCATGGCTACAAGATTTTGCATTCCAGCTCCCAAATCGTTTGGTTGCTCAGGGGGACAATCATTGCATTGCCCATCACATTCCGCATTAACACGGTTCCTTCGGGATCCAGCCATCGTCTAAAACCCCAAAAGAATAGTATGAGAGGCAAAAATCATGCTAGGGAAAACAACAAAATAAAGGGGGAGTACCTTCAATATCTAACATCTTAGGTTTAATTCTATGATCGTTAGCGTAGTTCTACTACTATAACCTATACGTATACTTAACCTTAGGGACATCCCTAGACATACCTTAGAAATATCTCTAGGGATCTCACTAACGTTTTCGCATCCTAGTTTCCAAAGGTTGACTAAACCTTTCCTCTGATACCAACTGTAGAGACCTGAAGCCTGACGTACATGGACATTACATTACATTTGCGGAATACTTAGTACATAACAAAAAAACACACACACAAGGATCGTAATAGTTTAGTGTCTTTGGAAACTCGGAATATAATCTTCTAATCGTGGTGAAATATCTTCAAAATCTCCCTTAAAGATCTTCCTTTTTTTTTACCTAAAACCTTTCTTTATATCCTGGGGAAAAGAAAACATAAAAGGGTGAGCTCAAATGCTCAGTAAGGGTAAACAAAAGAAATATCAATCACATCATATACATAAGCACATAACTTTTGGAAATCTTAACCTGCAAAAGAGATCATAATTTCATAACATGGGGTAAATCATGGCAGTGAAATGTAATCACAATAATCATAACTTAAAACATGAAACTTTGTGGCGTTCACACATAATCATAGAGAATCATTTCTTGTTAGTCAAGACTCATTGCCAAGACTATCTTAGTGGACAAAGTCCCTTTCTGAATCGAGTAACCCTCGTTTCAGTCCTGTTTCACTGAACCGGTATAACCTACCATTTCAGCCATGTCTATATCATGAGATATAAAATCTTTACCCAATGCATTGGAGGGAGATATAGGTCCCACCCATCTTATAATGAATCCTTTCTTATGTGTGTCACATAATCATAAACCATACATCATAGCGTAACCCATGTAATAAAAATGGAATTCTTAAACAACATGACATCATAAAACAATTCATATAAGATAAAGGAATTCATAAAAATATTTCCATCACAACATAATCAAATCCATGTAATAATAGGGATAAAAACAGAACAATTTATTATCTTAGATGGAAAATAATTTTGATAAAACACTTGAACTCCATTCTTGAGGAAAATATCCTTTCTACTTTAAAAACATTTTTCCTTTCATAACATGTCATACGACTTTAAAATAAAAGAATTTGATTAAAATTAAACTTGAAAACTTGTAAAGGAAGCTTCTTGGAAATAATGTTTTAAAAATCCATTCATGCCGTATAAGTTAAAAAAACATTCTTCGTACTTTTGTCGGGAAAGTCAAAAAGTACCTCGTATGAAAAACGATAAAAGATTCCTTTCATATCTTTTACTAAAAACTCACCAAATGGGTAAAAAGGTTTTAAACAATTTTAGGTGGATGAAAATAATACTACATGTTGACGAAACATGGATGTGGATGATAAAATACACCCCAGTATATTTCAAAGTATAATCAATCTCGAATAAAAATGAGATTGTGATATTTCCCTTACCTTAGGTCCAATTTGCTTCGTATGTGTCCGAACCTCCTGTATAATGATTTAAATAATGTCATTGACTTATTACATAATCATATTCATTGTTATGATATCATATATGGTTCACTTATGACATTATATTACCCGTTCTTTTGTAAATTCCATGTTAAAGAAGCGTTTTGGGTATAATCGTTTCATTTATCGTGGGTGTTTTGACTTGTTGTTCTTGACATCATTATTACTTATATCATGATTTACTTACTTCCAGAATATAAAATATGATTTATATATCATATATATTCAGTATATATATATATAATAGATATATAAATAAAATGAAAAACACCGTTCATGGAGACGGTAGTCCGTACGTACGCATGAACGCTGTTTTTCTTTCCTTATTGTCTTGAAATGGAAGTAAGTAGATGACATACATATGTATATATATACATAAATCCAGTAGCTTTATAATGTCATATATTTCATTATTATTTCTTATATATACATTATAATCATTCTTAAATGGTTAACATGGAGAATGAATCTCATCGCGTCGTGGAGACGGTAGTCCGTACGTACGCACGAGCGATGATATCATTTCTATAAATAATGAATTGAATTGGAGTGGATTATACAATATATCAGAATCAATATGATGTTGTAATAACTATGTATAGTTATTCTTTACACCATTATACCCATCCATGTAAGGTGGTGGTGGAAAATAGATTACACCACGGCGTGGAGACGGTATTCCGTACGTACGCACGCGCGGTGATTTCTTTTTCCGTAGGATGGATAGATGGTGAAATAGGGTTGTTTCATACTTATAATAACATATCAGTATATGAGTGATACTGATGTTATTACTTCATAATGAAACAACCTAAGAAGAAGAAGTGGAAGAAGAAATAAAGATGAAAGAATTGGTAATGGTAATTACCTCTTCTTTGAAGCGCCTCTTTGAGACCTCCTCTTAGGGCACTAAAATTGGTCTTTGAGGAAGACCAGAACCTCTAGGATGTTGCTAGGGAAGTGGAGAAGAGATTTTGGCAGGGGTTGGCCGAGCTTGAGTGCTCAAATTGGTGTGAGGAGGAGGGGGAGGAGGTGTCCTTTTATAGGGGAGGAGAGGGGCACCTTAGGAATTCTTAAAAATATTAATTTATAATAAATCTAACCCCACTTAAAAACCTCCAAAAATGACTCATATTCGAAGATTAGATGAGATAGGGTTGTAATCTCATAAAACAATCAAATTTAGAAATGTTTGGATTTTATTTTAAACCTTATCAATTAGATTTAACTCTATGTTAAATAATTTAACTTTTACTGTGTCTTTTTGTTTTCTTTCACTATATGGTTAATAAACTTACTATAACATGCCAAACGAACCCCAAATTGTTAATTATTAATATATATATCCTTATCTAAGTCATTTGGCCGAACCTTAGATTTTTAGGAATACAATAACAATTAATAATATAATATTTGATTTAAAAACTATTTTGTGTCAATTTTGACACTATTTGATATATGATTTTTGTGAAAGTCATGAAAGAATTAAATGTTTGAACCAAGTTGATTAAATCAACATTAATATATCATAGTAACCTAGAAAATTAGTGGAATTCATAAAAAATCTCAAATTACATTTATTTTGGTGTTTATAACATCAATTATGTCAATATTTCATTAATAAGATAATTACTGCATCATCGTTGTGTCATAAATAAATTATTTTATTTTATGTCTAAAAATTACAAATAAAATACCATCATGTAGGAAATCTTTTTAGATTTCTAATGAATATTTTCAATCGAATTTATCTTATGTATAACCCCATATTAAAAATGATTTACTTATTAAACTTTGATTTTAACTATTTTAACCTTTCTTTAAATAAATTAATAATAAATGTCCTAATCTAATCCAAGTGGGCCTAAATGGTCATCTTTTATTCCTAAGTTTGTTTTTGGTCGAATTAAACTTGTCCAATAGAATTAGGACATGTGTTAGGGTAATAGTAATATCATATTTATCCTTAGTTACCCTATTTACTATTAACCGCGGTAAAAAAAAGTAAAAAGTTACTATTCACCAAAAAATTATTTTCATCTCATTGAACCACATTTTAGTCCTTGATATTAACCGTGTCTCTCGGATTTTCGAAATTCCATTCACAGAAGCGGTAAAATTATGTTTTATGCAAAATTCAGTTTTTTAACCTACCACTTAGTAGTTTCACTATTCATCAAAAATTGATGTTTTTCAGAACAATGCCAAAATTTCATCCCAAGCTATATTTCATATTCCGAATTCAAAAATGAAGTCTATTTTACCAAATTCATAACATAAAAGTTTCATTAATTAATTTTATAATTAAATCCCGCTGTTAAAACAAATATCGTGTTTTTAAGAAACAATATCTATCAAAAGATTGACACTTGTTTATGTCTAGTTTAAATGTGAAATTACATCCAATGACCAACATTGTATTAAATTGTAAAAATATATTCTAAATATACTTTAAAACCACTCAAATTAATGATTTACCACTATTAATTATTTCGATTAAAAAAGTTGTTTTTAATTATAATTTAGTAATTTTCACTATTCATCCGAATATGAAAGTTATCCGAAAAGTACCAAAATTTCACCTTAGGCTAAATTCGATACTCCGAATCCAAAAATGAAGTTCATTTTGAGAGCTAAAATTTCTAAAATTTAAAAAAATGGTTATTACTATTCATAACGGCTAGTTTTAATAAAATTTTAATAGCATATCATTGTTTCGTGAAACTCAGTATTACGTACCACACACGCAATCGAGGAAGGTTGCGATTGCGTGTAATGCAAGGCAAGTCAAGGATGCGTGTTGTGCAAGCTCCTTTTTGTGTAACGTAAAACACAAGACATTAATAATATTAAAAAGAATATTTTTCATAAAATCTCGTGCTGTTACAAACATACTCCTTAATATTCATTCATAAAAAGCACTATAGCCAGAACCATTTCACAACCCATTCCTGGAAAAAAATCCCCATTGAACTCATTCCTGTTTTATTCATTTTGTGATTCTATTTATATAATTCTTCTCTACTGGGTAACTAACTGGAATAACCACATTCCAAGGAATAAAAAATAGCAATGTAGTAATGCATGCATTCACACTCGGTTCTCTTGTATGGACACAACCACCAAAAGGATCTGTGAGATCCCTCAAAGTACTGGAACCAAACCAAGCCCCTACATATAGCCCCACATGGCCTTAGGTCCACAAAACCATGACAACACAATAGGGGATACCATCCCCACCCATTTCACCTCATAAGCATCAACCATTAACATCACCAAAATAGTGAAAGAGAGTATCTTAAATTTAAATATGAAATTCATTTAGTTTCGCCTTTCCGTTTGGTTAACCGCTCTGACCACAAAAGGTTTCTTATTTGATGGGAATCCATTTAATCATTCGAGTTTATGTGACTTTCCAGTTCCATGTTATGTCCATTCAATCACAGAAATATCCAGAAAACAATGTTTCATTAGTGCATAACAAGGGACCACCAATGGCCATGATTTTCATTGGAAATAAGCCCATACAATTCAAAAGATATATGAAAAGGTAAAATCATACAACATAGTCGTGAAACAAACAACATCATTATTTAAAACCAATTTGTTATCTTCATTAAGGTTTGGTTTCATCCATCCACATAGGAAAATTTTCATACCCACCTTGCATGATGGATAATAAAGAGAGAAGAAGGAAAAACTTTACTTGGATGATCAATGATCGATGTTCTTTTCTAGGCGTTAACAACTGGGGATGCAAAACTTACAGGGGAGGAACTTAGAGGAATCCAAGAATGGGAAGGAAAGCCTCCAGCAGAGGCGCACCACTAGCCTCGAGAAATAGGACACCAAAATCCCCATGGAAAGATGGAATCTAGCCAAGAATAAGAAGGAAATAATTCTAGAACGATAAAAGGTTAGATCATGTAGTTACGACATATGAAAATTCATGAGTGGGTTTAAAGGTGGATCGTGGATTCACCACGCTGTTGGAAGGTTAATACAATGGGATTAATTATTATTTAATAATTCACATAGGAGGGGTTTCCATAATAGCTATGCGCTGACGGATTTCATTTAAACAATGAAAAACGGGTATGTTGAGAGTCTCCCTACTCGTAGGGGATTTAACATGTTGTTTATGGCACTAAAAAAGTTTTGAACCACTTTAAAAATAATAAAAGTCTTAAAATTTGGGTTACATGAAAATGGGGAATGAAACCCCAACACCCCATTGTAGCCAATTGGTGAGACTGATAGGTGAAAACAAACGGTGGAGCTGATCAGGTGAAGCTGATCCCATAAAGCTGATCCCCTGAAGCTGATCCCATGATGGTGATCAGTGAAGCTGATAGGGTGAAACTGATCATGTGAAGCTGATACTGTGAAGCTGATCTTGTGAAGATGATCCCATGATACAGATCCCATGGAACCGATCAGTGGAAACGATATGGTTAAACAGATATGTGAAACCGATTGGGTGAAACCGATCTGTGAAACTGATTAGTTGAAACCGATCTGTGAAACATTTTGGGTGAAATCTATCTGTGAAACTGATTGGGGTGAAACTGATCTGTGAAACCAATTGGGTGACAATGATTTGTGGAACTAATTGGGTGAAATTGATCTATGAAATTGATTAGGTGAAACCAATATGTGAAAATTATTGGGTGAAACCGATTGGGTGAAACTGATATGGGAAACAGAATGGATGAAACCAATCTATGAAACTGATTGGGTGAAACCAATTCGGTGAAACCGATTGGGTGTAACCGATTTGTGAAACATATTGGGTGAAACCCATCTGTGAAAACGATTGGGTGAAACCTATCTATGAAACAAATTGGGTGAAATTGGTTTGGTGAAACTGATCGGGTGAAATCAATCTGTGAAACCGATTGGGTGAAACTGATATGTGAGATTGATTTGGTGAAATTGATTGGGTGAAACCGATCTGTGAAACCAATTGGGTGAAACTGATCTATAAAACTTATTGGGTGAAACTGATTTGTAAAACTGATTAGGCAAATATGATCTATGAGACAGATGGTGGGAACTGATTCATGAGTCCTGGACACCCCAACACATAGAATTTGGAAATGTATTGGACTGTGAGGGTCTGAGCCATTACATCATATAGCTCTCAAAATTATTCTCACCCCAAGAATACAAGAGTAACCCAAACAACCACTCCAGAAGATACATCTTAGGGAAAAAACACCCAAAATAGACATATGAAACCCAAGGATTAAATAGTCCTGATACATCTATCTGGGTGTTCCTTCCTATATGTCACGATACTATCCGTGTTGGGTGGAACTAATTCGCCTTCGTGGGTTTAATCACATCCACATTGATGCTTCTTGATTAGGAATCAGGTTTTCCCTTCCCCGCAAATCTGGAGTTTTCATAAACATTACAATTTAGGGAAAAATCATCTCAAAAACCAACAAGGTTAGCATTACATCACATCAGGTCACAAAACCAAGTACTGTAAAGAAGGTTCAGAACCGCAACACAAAACAGCTCTGGGTACTGGGTGCACATTTGAGCTTCTCTCTCCCATGTACTCTCCTCAATGCCATCATACCTCCACAACACACAAACCAAAGGGATGGTTCGTCCACAAAAAACATTCTCCTTTTGATCTTCGATCCTCACTGGTGACTCCAGGAACGTAAAATCGTCCCCTGTATCCAACTCTCCCCAGAAAATGTCATAGGATTCATCGTGCAGATATTGATGATGCTAGGAGATGTGGAAAACATCGTGGATCCTTTCCATCTGAGGTTGCAACGGCAGCTTAAATCCCACCTCACTGACTCACCCCATCACATCGAAAGGTCTGGTAAACCTAGGAGAGAGATTTATCCCCTTGATGAACCTATGTTTCCCACGTTGAGGGGAAACCTTCATGAACACATGGTCTTTATCCTCGAACTCCAAGGGCCTCCTCCTACAATCGGAATATGAATTCTGCCGATCCTGGGCTGCCCTCATCCTCTCAAGTGAAAGATGAACCATTTCTATTGTGCCCTGCACTACATTTTGGACAATAACTCCTACCTCCCCAACCTCGGTCTATCACATGGACGAACGATGTGACCTCCTGTAACAGGCTTCAAATGGTTCCACGAAAATAGTAGAGTGACATCTATTATTGTAGACTAACTCTACTAAATGAAATGTATTTTCCATGATCCCTCAAAGTCAAAAACACATTCCCATAGCATATCCTCCATTATCTGGATGGATCTCTATGTCTGCCTATCTGTCTAGGGGTGGAAAAAGTGCAAAGATGGAGCTTGGTGCCAAAATAATGCTGCAGTCCCCTCCAGACTCATGAGGTAAACCGTGCATCCCAATATGAGACAATGGACCTCATAACTCCATAAAACCACACCACCTCAACCACATATCTCTATTCTAAGGGATACACTGCACTTGACTCCTTGATTTCTAGATGTGAGCTGATTTCATCAGCCGGTCCACCACAACCTAGATAGCCTCATAGGCTCCTAGAACCTTGGGTAGTCCTATGAAGAAATCCATTGAGACGTCATCCCACTTCCACTCAGGGACATCTAAAGGCTGTGACAATCCTCTTGGGACATAGTGTTCAACCTTTACCTACTAACACACCAGGCACCTTACCATGAACTCCACCACTGCCCTTTTCACCCAGGGCCACTAAAACTATTTTCTTAGGCCACGGTACATCTTGGAAACTACAGGGTATACTGCTACGAGTGAGTTATGGGACTCACGGAGAACTCTGTTGCACATGGCCTCTGGAACATACAACTTCCCTCCGAAAAGAATATGATTTTGACCATCCTCTGACCACCCTTCCAGATCATTTACCTGGTTAACCTGATGGTGCTTCACATCACTCTATATGTATCCCTAGAGAGACTCCCCCACCTTCTTCAATAGAGAGGACTGCACTGTCATCTGAAACAGGCAACCTCTACCACCATGCACACTTGCACCAAGGTGTAGGGAAACCAACTCCTCCATTTCCTTCCAAGTATCCACAGATTCCTTAACAGCTT
Organism: Viscum album; assembly: GCA_963277665.1. Lineage (NCBI taxonomy): Eukaryota > Viridiplantae > Streptophyta > Magnoliopsida > Santalales > Viscaceae > Viscum > Viscum album. Next base: position 106,979,931 of record OY728149.1, on the reverse strand, counting down.
TCCACCATGACTTCCTACAAAAGGAATTATCCACAATGTTTCCCTAACCTTCATTGTAAGTGATCTCAATGTTTTATTACGAAATTAACTCCACCCACCTTCATTGTTGAGAGTATAGGTCCCGGTGGGTAAAGATATGCCTCAAACTCTTGTGATTTGTGAATTCCACAATGTGCTCCCTGATGAGGTAATTTCGCCACAACTTAAACACAAAAACTACTATTAAAAGCTCTAGGTCATGGGTTGAATAGTTACACTCATAAGGAAATAACTTCCTAGACCCATAAGATATCACTCCCCACTGCTGCATCAACACACTTCCCAGGATAAATCCAGAATCCTCACAAAACACCTCAAACAACATCCCTTATTCGAGTAACCTCACCACTGGGGAACTAAAAAACTTCCCCTTCAAATAGTTGAATGGTTCCCCACACTGCTCACTCCACACGAAGGCCTAGTACTTTCTGGTCAAAGCTTTCAAAGGATCTACGACTCAAGAGAAGTCTTGTACGAACCTCTGGTAATAACATCCACACCCAGAGAACTACGAATATCCATCACATTCTTGGGTGCATCCAAATAAACAAATGATTCAACCTTTTATGGATCAAATTCTACCCCTTGCTGAGACACCACATGTCCAAGAAGAATCACATCATGTGTCAGGAATGTGCACTTGGAAAATTTCACATAGATCTTGTAATGTGAAGGACCTCCAGGACCACCCTGAGGTGCTTAGTATGTCAACCACCTCAGATCTTGAGTAGATCAATATGTCATCGATGAACACAATGCTGAACCAGTCAAGAAACTCATGGAAAATTGTTTTCATGAGCCCCATTAATACATTAGGTGTGTTCGTAACACCAAACAACATGACTACGAACTCAAAGTGCCCGTACCTGTACCTCAAATAAGTATATGGTATATCACTATCATTCACCCTTAATTGGGGATACCCAGAACACATATCGATCTTAGAGAACCACCATGATCCCCTCAGCTGGTCAAATAAATTGTCTATCCTAGGGAGAGGGTAACAGTTCTTGATGGTTACATAATTCAGTCTCCAGTAGTCTATGAATTACCTGAGACCACAATCTGCCTTCTTCATGAACAAGACCGGAGCCCCCCATGAAAACACGCTGGGTTGAACAAAAACCTTTTTCATAAGCTCATCAATCCGAATCCGCAACATCTACAACTCAGAATGCGGAATCTGATAAGGGGCCACCAAAATCAGATGGGCACCCAGAGGAAGTCTATCCCGAACTAAACATCACATTGAGGGGGTAGTGTCACAACCTCCTTGGAAAAAATGTCTAGGAACTCTCTGAAAACTGCAACAACATCCATCATATCTACAACTGTTGATTCTACTAAAATGTCAGCCAACATAAAAAAATTCTCCACATGACGTCTCCCCACCTAACAAATCTGTTTGACAATAGAAGCCACATGCTGGCCATCCTCATCGGAGAACGTGAATCTTCTCTAGAATGAGCCGATAACATCATGCACAGAAAACATCCAGTCGATCTCTAGTATGACATAGTATGGCATCAATTGGAGTAGAAGAAGATCCCCACTAAACTGATGCAGCCTTTACATCAGTCTGCATCCTTGACAAACATCAAACATGCAGGTATGACCCCTCAACTTGAATACTCATCAACTGGGGGATTGAGAGTCTCTCTATGTCTAGTCACAAGGTATGGGACAGACTGGGAGTAACAAATGAGTGTGGAGCTCCTAAATCCATCATGCCACATGCAAGAGTGCGAAACATAAAAACCGTACCTTGAATGACTTCCGACCCTGCTCAAGCTACAACCTTTGCAGCGTGCAACTACCCAAGCACAAATCCTCGGACCCTCAAAAATTGGCTGCCTCCACGAACACTCCCTGGTCAAGGTCCTTGAGAAGCACCCTATGGTCTGCCTCCTCCTACATCATCTGCTCTCAGATGAGTGGGAGCTCGCTGTCCTTGGTGTTGTTGCTGAAAGGGCCTGGCCAAAAACTGCTACTACTGAGGTGGGCAATGAACCTACCAATCCCCACTATACTTCACACAGTTCGGGCACTGATTTTGAAGGATCCCATGACTGCCATAGATGAAGCCCCTCGGTCCTAGGCCTGAAAAGAATTTTCGAGGACTGAGAGATCGAAACTGGAACTGTCGGGGCGTATTCCCCACTAGTTGTAACCTAAAAGACCAAGATTCTAGAGGTCTGCTGCTGACGACCTTCATCTTTGATGAGCCCAACTGGCTCCCCTCTCAAGGAACACGTCCCAAAGTGTGCATCCTATCCACCACTTCAGCCTTCTTTTGGACCTCCATGTTAGTCGGTAGGGTGAATGGAGTGACAACATATTGAGGAGAAGGTAAGAGTTCCTCCTCTAAGCATATCACCCGAGACTCCTCATCTGAAAAAAGGTCCAAAGAAAAATGATAGAGATCCATGAACCTGATTCCCAACTCCATCACTGACATTCTCCCCTACTAAAGGGAGTGTGTCTTTTTCCTCTTATCTTCCATCATCGTGGAAGAGAGGAATTGTGCATGTAATTTCCACTCAATGTCAGTCCATGAAACTTCGGCCTCCCTCTTCTCCCCATGATAGATCATCCACCACTGACACACTGCTCCCCGCATCTGGCTTATAGCTAGAGGAACCCAGTACTTCATTGTAGCTCAGTTCAAGATGAAAGCTATCACCAGCTCCTCGATCTAGCTCTTTGTCTCCATGTTCGAGACGCTGCCCTTGTACTCTTTGAGGGTCTTCTACTGAATGGTACAAAGCATCCTCTTCCACTAGTTATCCTCCTTCTCTCGATCTGCCCTTTGCTGATCAGAAAAAACCTCATCCTAAGCCTCGATTTCCTTCACTACTCGTGGTCTCCGTCCGGGTGCCATAGCTGCAATGTAAACATGTAATGCCTAAGCCTGAGTTGTGTATTTGACTTCCATAAATTTTGGTTTAAACATATAATTTATATATTTAAATTCACAGAACACACAAGAACAATAGTCATTATGATGCATGTACCATTCTTAGGGTATCTACCATGTAATTAGTGTAGCCTCACTAGGTCATTTGTTGGGTCCAATGTCCTTGCATCAGATCATGGGGGGCCCTAAAATCGCAAGTCATAGCTGGCCTTCCATGCCCTATTTCCCACACCAATATTACCTAACACTGCTGCCCTACCATCCCATGCAAACCTCACTATGACTAACCCCATGATCCATCCTATCTATCAACCTATCCTCTGATACCATTCTGTCACAACCTGCCTTCACCAATATTAGGTACGTGACAATGGGTTTCCAGAACCTTCCTTCCACAAGTTGAATGAGAGATAATGACCCAAAAAACACGCCTTCAATACCTCCTCAAGTGGAGACTAGCACCAATGGTATAGAATAACAAAACAAATGATGGTATTTCCCTTTTTATTAAGTAGTATCGGATGATAAGAAAATAAATCCCAAACAACATCAAAACATGGGCTAGATGTAAATCCAAAACAAACCAATCCCATTTGCATGTTCCAAAATAATGTGCTACAAAAGTATAAGAAAACTCCAATGGAATGTACCAAAGAAAATAAAAAAAGAATCAACAATAGCCCCAAATTTTGAACTAGTACGGTCCTACATGATCCCTGAAGCCCTCCTGTAAACCTCAAAGTTGTTTTATATACAAAGGGTGAGTATATAGTTATACTCGTTTGGGAAAAGAAAAAGATCTTGTGCACAAGAAGTGAGGCATTCTAATGCCCCGTGATGAGAAGGGGATAATTGAAGCACCTTGAAAGGAATATGACCACCCAAACACACCGTGGCAGACTCCCAAAATAATGCAATTCTAGTAAAGTAATAGTAATAGCACATTGATACATGGGTACACCACACCACTTTCCCACTGGTTATTGAAGACATCCTATGTGTCAATACTCTTCCGCCATTCTCACCGCAGTCCCACTGCCATCCCTCTCCCACACACACCTGGGATACCAAAACCACACATCCTACCCAAAAACATGTGGGCCACGACAACCACACGTAACAATAGCCATAGACACTTGGTCCAGAACAACTACCACCACTCCTGACGACACTTGGGCCTCATCCCGAATTCATATGGGAAACCACATGCCCGCACACACGTGGGCCAACCACCACAGCATAACCTTCCAAAAGAATATTGGGCTATAATGGAGTTCAGGACGTCACAACCGTCCTGTAGAATTTTGGGCTACTCGATGAAGGGAGCATAAAAGGAGCTAATAACAAGCCACTCAAAAGAGTGTTGGATAAAAGAACCTCTGCCAGAATTGGGGGACTTCGGCATGAAGTTCTCAACTTGTATGGGATGCGAATAAGAAACATAAAATAAAAAGGATATATATAGGTAATAAGAACTCATCCTAGCCTAGGGGTTCCAAAACCATCCCATATAAAAACACCCTCATTATTATTCATTCATAAGAAGCACCATAACCACAAACATGTATGAACTCATTCCCGGAAAACAATTTCCCATTGAACTCATTCTTCATTTCATCTTAAAGTGATTCTATTTAAATAATTCTTCACTACTGGAAAAATTTCAGGCATTTCCACAAGTCAACGATGGTAAAACTGCCAAGAAGTAATGCAAGCATTCACACATGGTTCTCTTGTAAGGTCCTAGCCACCAAAGGGATCTATGAGATACCTCAGATTACTGCACCCAAACCAATCCCCAACATATGGACCCACATGGCCATAGGTACACAAAACCATAACATTACAATAGAGGATCCCATCCCCACCCACGTCACCTCACAAGAATCAACTATAAACCAAACCATAACAGAGAAAGGGAGTTTTTAAAATTTAAATATGTCATTCATTTAGTTCCATCTTTCCATTTGGTTAACTAGGGTGACTACATAAAGTTTCTTATTCATTGGGAATCCATTAAATCAACCGAGTTTACATGATTTAAAATTTTCCTTGTTACACCCATTCAATAAAATAAAAATCCAGAAAACAAAGGTTCATTTTTACGCAAGAAGGGACCACCAACATCGACGATTTTCAGTGGACATAAGCCCATTCAATTCACAACATATAATAAAAGGTAAAAGTGTACCACAACATCGTTATACTGACCCCTTAATTCATAAAAAACCTTTTATTATCTTAATTAAGGATTGGTTTCATCCATTCACATAGGACCATTTTCATACCCACCCCGCATGATGCACAGTAAAGAGAGATGAAGGAAAAACCCTACATTGATGATCAGCGATATAATGTTTTCTCCTAGTGCCAACAACTAGTGATGTGTGACTTAAAGGGGAGGAACTCAGAGGGCTCCAAGAATGAGAAAGAAGGACTCTAGTAGAGGTGCACCACTAGCCTCTGTAAAGGGGACACTAAATGCTCTAATGAAAGAAAGAATGCATCCAAGAAGAATAAGGAAATAATTCCAGTGCGATAAAAAGGTGAGATCCTGGTGTTATGGCATATAAAAAATCTGGATAGGATTTAAAGGTGGATCATGGTTTCACTAAGAGGTTGGACGGTTACACAATATAAGATTAATTATTATTTAATAATTCACATTGGAGGGGTTTCTATAATAGTTGTGTGCTAAAAGATTTCATTTAATGGGAGAAAAATGATTCTGTTGACGGTATCCCCACTCCAAGGGGATTTAAAAAATTGTTTATTGTGCAAAAATGACATTGAACCACTTTAAAAAGGTTAAAACACATAAAAGTGGAATTATGGGAAAATGGGCAAGGAAACCCCGACACCCCTCTATGGTTGATTGGTGAGACTGATAGGTGAAATCGATTGGTGGAGCTGATCGTGTGATTCTAGTCCTGTGAAGCTGATCCCAAGAAGCAGATCAATGAAGTTGATTGGGTGAAGCTGATCCTGTGAAGTTGATCCTGTGAAGTTGATCATGTGAAGCTGATCCTGTGGAGATGATCCTGTGAAACCGCTTGGTGGAATCAAATGGGTGAAATCAGTATGTGAAACCGATTATGTGAAAATGATTTGTGAAACTGATTGGGTGAAACCGATCTGTGAAACCAATTGGGAGAAAATGATCTGTGAAATTGATAGGGTGAAACCAATATGTGAATCTGATTGGGTGAAACCGATATGTGAAACCAATTAGGTAAAACTAATATGTGAAACTGATTGGGTGAGACAGATCTGTGAAACCAATTGTGTGGAACCAATCTGTGAAATCGATTGGATGAAACCAATCTGTGAAACCGATTGGGTGAAACATATTTGGTGAAACCAATTGGGTGAAAACGATCTGTCATACCGATTGGGTAAAACCCATATGTGAAACCGATCAGGTGAAACCAATTGGGTGAAACCTATATGTGAAACCGATTGGGAGAAACCGATATGTGAAACCGATTGGGTGAAACCTATCTGTGGAACCGATTGGGTGAAACCAATCTGTGAATCCAATCAGGTGAAACTGATGTGTGAAACAAATCACAAGAAGCTGATCTGTGAGATTGATGGGTGGAACTGATTGGTGAGTCCAGAACACCCCAACACATAGAATTTGGAAAATCAATGGACAAGGAGCGTTTGAGCCTTCGCATATAAATATATATAAAAAATAGAAAATCACCAAATATTTTTGTCTTAGGCCTTCTTAAAAAAGCATGAAAAATACACTCTATATAGGTTCTGTAGATAGATTTACAAAGACATCACCATTAATCTCCATTTGATAACACTTCTCACATAATCATATTTTAATTATTTAAATTAAAAAAATTAGTTTTTCTTCATAGAACATCACTATCAATTTTGTTTGGCTGAAATATCTGGTTCACCTAAAAATTATAAAAGAGTTTATAAATGGAATTGAACAAGTTGAGATTCAGTACAGTATATCAGACTCACATAGATATAAAATATAAAATATTTATTCAATTCTTTATATAAATAATTATAGAATTAAATACTTTCATTAATGGAGGTTGGTATTAATTCCTTACAATAATTCAATTCTCATATAATAGTAGATTTCACTTATGAAATCACATCCCCCTTTAGGAATATCTCTATGGGAGTATATGTAAAACTCATTTTTTGAATTAATCTATAGAATGAAAGTTATTTAAACTAAAACTAGTAAATAACATGAAAATAAGGTTAAATAAATTAAAAAACAATATGGTGGTCGAAAATAAAAAAATAGTTATAATGACAAAAAATTGATGAGAATAGATTTTAATGGAAGACATAAACTATTCTATTTAATAACATGATGAAATCATCATGTTTAAAAAGAAAGATATCTTAGCTATTGATATATTAAAAAAAATATTTTTTATGAGGATAATGTTGTGCCCAATCAATGCTCACATCCTTCAAACATTTTTTAACTATATAATGTGTTTTGCAGATAACTTTTAATAAATTGGATATCATATCCCGCTAATTTAATAAATTTAGTAGTAGTGTATTTTGATTTTGATATATCTTCTACAGAATCACTGGTGACTATCATAGATCATTGATATAATGTGTTATTAAATAAGAAGACTCACATTTTCCAATTCTGGTTGTGAAATTATGTGTATGATGAAGTGACATGGGATCCTAAGGAGATAATTAAATAAAATTAATCTAATCTTTCTTTATCTTAAATTGTGTTTTAAAATTTTTAGGATGAAATTTATGTAGCATTATAAAGTGACATTACTTTATTTTATATGATAATTCATTCTATAAACTTATATGCTTAATATTTTTATTTTTTGAGTAATAAACTATGTAACCAAATTAAATTACAAATTAATTCAACAAACTATATAACTAAAAAATTAAAATTTTATTTCATAATAATAACATTAAAAAAAATATTAATACTTTAAAGATGATTAATACCAATATAATTTGATTATAATAAAAATTTAATAGCATTATTATAATTTTGTAATTTGATGTATCATATTCTATTAAAAATATCATATCCACAAAATACCCAATACAATGAAAGGAAGACAAAAATAATAATATTATAATTTTATAATATATATTTATAATACCTTTAGTGAAAATTATATAAATGAATAATTAATTTGTATATAGTTATTTGTAAAAAGTATAATCGAAATTATACTATTGAAAATAAAAGAAATGGGCATTGGAAATTATAACTCTAAATCATAACTTGACTGTTGGTATTGTGAAATAACCATTATGTTAACTGATGGAATAACCATAAAAATAATGGTAATCATAGATTAAATAAGTAAATTTAATTACAAAATATTTAATTTTCAATGTGTAAAATGGTTTTCGTTTTTGGAATAATCACATTTAAGGTGTGTAATGATAATTTTTCTATAATTTACATGAATTGAAAAATACTATGATAAGTAGTGAAATATAGTAAAATATTCTACTTTATAAAATGGTAAATTCATGAAAAAATGTCTTTGATATATGTATGAGGTATGAAGGGTTGTTTTAAGCCCAAATTTAATAAATTATTTCATATAGTAACAAAAATAAATACTATTCATAGTCATGCTGGAAAAATACATATTATTTTATTTAAAACATCCATGTATTTAATTAATAAATACGACTCTCATTCACCCATATATCAACCCTTATGTGACATAATTCATTGAAACATATCTTTTAAATTATCTCTTTAAAATCACATATATATATTTATGGATTTCTAGTCTAACCAAAAGACAATATTTTGAAGGCATATGTCAAATTATAATAGAGGTGACTCGATGAGCATGTGAGATGTTAAAAAACAAAATTTATTCCTTTATGATCCTACACAGATAAAATTAATATCCATGTTCAAATAATAATTATAATAAAAAATAAGTAAAATTATATTTTAATATAATTATGAATAAAAAATATTGATTTTTTAATTCATATTATAATTTCTAAAGCACAATATGGGACATGGAAAGCTTATACCTCCTATATGAATGATGATTTTTTATGTACTACCTTTTCTAAATTTCCATTAAAATGTATTAAATTAATAAATATAACAAAAAATAATATATTTAATTAATTTTTAACATTTGTAATTATAAAATTTGTTTGATGTTAATTATGTAAGAAATTAATTATTATCATTTTATGTTTTTATAAAGAATATTATTGTGAAATATCTATTTATTTGTCACCTTTTTATAATATGCATTGAACTATGGAATAATTAGACCATTGTAATAAAATGAATCCCCATATTAACGTAATTGGAGTGTATTGATGTATTAGACAAAGGGCCTTGAATAATAATATTATATTAAAGTATCTTTTGTAAAATATATTGAACAATGTTAAATGATCGATTTTTCAAAAAATATGATAAATGAGTACAATAGTTTTATAAATTAATGATAATATATGAAAAAACCCTATAATTTTTTATACATTATAATTAATATATTCAATTTTATTATTCTGAGGGTTAAATATTTTATTAAGTGATTCGAGATTAAATGTAAGGGGTTATCCTCCAAATCAATTTCTTTTTTTGTAATGATTATATATTTCTAATTTTTTTAATATATTACCTAAAAAATCATGAATATATACCATATTATTTTCTGTTTTTTGTAGCACTTATCTACTCATAGTTCATAACATGCATTATCAGTAATAGATCATTATTATTGTCCTTCTATCATTTTATATTATGTATTCTACATCTCTTACTATTTCACCCTTTCATATACACAAATATAATGTTCTATATAGATGATTATATAATCCCTTATATTTATATCTACCATTCTATATGTGGCTATATGCATGTTGTTCTATTTCCCTTCTAATAATTTATTTTTTGCGAAACCCTAAAAAGTATATAAGAAAAACTTTTCATCTCTTATGTCATTTAATACTTCACTCCTCTAAATATTATATTTTTATATGATTTCTAGACCTCATTATTTATATATCTAATTAAATTTCTCTTTTTTTTAAAACTATATTCCATTATTCCCATTAATGTATCTGTCACATTTCATATAATATATATGTAATTGGGTCAATTCCCAAAATTCATATTTATTCTTTTTATTTTTACCATATTAATTCTTATATTAATTTAATAAATTTATTTACTCACTTATGAATACTAAATACTCTTTAATCAAACCCTTTATTAGAATCCCTCATGAAACCTCACAATTTTACCTTCTGTGACATTATTATATTTCCCATTATTTTTTCATGGGGATTTTTATGTTTATAATTAACATGTAATTTATTTTCTATGTGGAAACAATATTAATAAACAAATTTGAAGAAAAATGTTGGACAAAAATTGTGATGATCCCTAATCAAGTGGGTATTTATCACATTTGATGAGATACAATGTATTATTCATGTGACAAAAACTAAAAAAATTTGTTATGCTTTCTTGTAATCTACCTTTGAATTCTGTTTCTAATGAAAAGTTTTAAGATTATATTTCATTTTTATGATTCTCATTATTTTCATTGTTTTATGATATCATTTACATTATTCCTGGATTCTATTTTTTAATCCTTTTATTTTGTGATCCCATGTTTTTGAAGGGTTTTGTGAGAAAATATTATCATCATAGTAGTAAAAGATATCTTGAACAATCTTGGATCTATCATTATCGAATAAACATGTAAATTAAGGACATAAAATAAACATGGTTACCACATTCATAAAATTATCCATCAGGAATAATTATATTTGATAAATATCATATATAGATAACCAAAATAATCTCAACTATATAGGTTTTACCTAGTGCACTAGAATCTACATATGCTATTATAGGATCCATTGGAATCCAATGGTGTACCACCAACTTCCCCTCAATGATAAATAGATAACAAGGAGTAATATAGCTTCATATTTTCTTCTAAAAAACTAAAACCACCAAACATGAGATTATAATAACATATATATATACACACTTTGTTTAGTAATGGTGGTCTAACATCTAATGAAAATATTTCGAAATTGATACATAATACAATAACATATTACCGTTAGAGAATTATAATTATCGAACATTTTTAGGACTATATTTTTTTATTCCAGAAATAAATCTTATAAATAATTTATATTCGCTGATAGGACCATTTTTGAAGATATAGCAGTAATGATGCACCTGATATCTCGTATAATTTAATTAATTAAACATAAGGTTATAGAAATTATATTAATTTATTTTCACTTAATTATTGTCCATATCATATCATATGGTATGTATCATAGACTTATCATTGATTATAATAAAGATGAATAATTCTATATGATTCATCTCATTTTTTTTACATATCCATCGATCTGAATCATACCATAAAATATTAAGGTCTTTATATTAAAACCAACATATATTTATGAATCTACCCATACTTATTTATATATTATTTTAAAAACTCTCTTTAATTTTTAATAAAAAAAATTCCTTAAATTTTCATTTCTTATTCTATGGCCTATCTATGTAACCCTATGGTCCATTGTAGAATAGAATAAAAATTCCATAATTCACGGATTTAAGCAAAGGGTGAACTCTATAAAAATGATAGTGCTTCTCAAGATAAAAATGATTCTATTGTGATCATCAACAGACTTACTCATTCCATTATACGAACATTCAATCCATAAGATATATCATATATATAGTAGTTTTACATATATTCACCCTCTTATAAGAATAAATTAACCACAATACATGGAGAATATCTATCTAGTTTAGGCCATATCATACATTAATGATTCTCTAAAATAGAAATCCATGTTTGAATCAACACATTTCATGTCATTCATCCTAGTTGTTGAGAACATCAAATATCACTCAAATATCATATCTATGAATTTCCTCGTTATAATTAAATCATGGTCCTAACTTTCATCGAAAAATATCATTTTATTCAACCTTAACTAATGAGATGATCACCAACATACCCAAAACCCCCTTGATTAGATCAACCATAAAGAAATTATTTGAATGATATAAAATTATGATGTTTTATAGTCAAAGTTCCATCCTAAACATAGGTAGTCAAGATTTATAATAAATAAATACAAATTATAAAAATTACCATAATACATTCCCTATTACATAATTTTTTAGTCATGTATGGATAATAAGAATATAATTATTATCATATGAGTCTATACTTTATATCACATACATGATTATAATCATTATTATCATGAAATATAATCACAAACCATCATACTATGTGATGATAATTGATTAGGGGAAACCCAAATTCATACATGGAGGTGGTATTATCATTATGGTGTTCCACTAATATATAAAAAACACATAAATGAATGGTAAATATGGATTTCTATTCTCTTAAAAAAATTATACATTTGAAAACCATTACATATAATCTATCATGTTTCTAATACCAATATAGTAAACACACCCTAATGTATTTTGTTATGTAATGGGTTTTTCAAAGGATCTGATATATTTTTCACTCTATTTCCCAAAAAAAACATTACATTATCCCTCTCAATAACTTCTAAAATAGAGTATTGTTATAATAGGATGTGTTTTATACTCTTGTGAGAATGAGGTTCCTGATAATGAGAATTATATCCATTTTTATCATAGTAAATATCCTCCATCAATCATATGAAAAAACTCATGTTTACTAATGAAATTTTTATACTAAAGCGCTTCCTTCATAACATCTAATATAGTGATGTTCTATCCCTCTATTAGTGAGTCAACTACTGTGTATATTTGAAACTCTTTTAAAGTAATGACCACATTTTATGAAAAATAAGATTCCAAATTGAGATATTATATAAGGCCCTAGCCTTAAACCTTACTTAATCTAGAGTTATTACAAGATTACACATTGAGGATCTTTTCAGGTTTAGAGTTTTAGAGAATTAGATCATAAAACATGCATTACATTCCGCATTTAAACAAAGTGGTCACATAAAGATAGTATTCCTTTTTCCCATCAACGGAAACATATTTAAAATAAAACATGGATTATTTCTTGACACTTCCTTGACATTATCATCATATCATGTACATTTCCCTTGACTTGTGAAAAACATTTCAAAAAAACTTGGGATGAGCATAAAAAGCTCAGTAATGGATATAAAAAAAATGGAAAGGAAACATGAGTAAATGTACACATAAGAATCAGTGAAAACATACTTTACTCATAAAACATAATTTGTTTAACATACCTCATAAAATCATGTATAAATCATAGAAATCATAAGACATAAAGGTAACTTGAGGCATTCATAACATTCTTACGTAGGGAGTAACCCTCTTGGTTACGTTTGGAATACCCATCACAGTATATTCCCTAAATCTCTTCGGAGAAACCCTATCATTTCACTCCTTCGCGTTACCCAATGCATTTGAGAGCTATATCAGGCTCACCCGCCCTTAGTTTATCACGGAACCACCAGTCTTCATAATAATGCCCAAGAACCTCAACATAATCGTATCACATAAAACATGCATAAAGGAAACATAACAGTTCCTCCTTTCAATCACAAGATATCAATACAACACATTGATATAAAAACATTATGAAAACCATTTTAAATACCAAAATAAAAGAAAAGTAAAACATTTTATTTATTTTTCTTTTTAAAAAAAGGTATGGCTTGAAGAGGAAGCCGAAACTCAAATAATGGTCACAGTGGCGGAGAAGTCGTTGTCGCCACACACGTACGACAAAAACATTACATTTTTTCATTTAGTAAATGCTTCATATAAAAAATATTCCTTTTGAATAAACATAAAAGTCAAAGGGGTTTATACACCGTATAAAAGAAAGTTGTGTATAAAACAAAATATGCCTCAATGAAATGAGATTGAGACGAAGTGCCATACCTCGGGTCCGACTTGACTTGGTAGTTCTTTAATCTACTGTATAATAAACATGAGTTAGTTTCTACTTGTTTAAGAACCTTTTTAAAGTTCATTATTCCTTTTATATCACTTATTTCCATTTCATGAACACTATGTAATTATTTAAGTTAATAACAATCGTTTTAACGATCATTGGTACTTGAGTCGAAAATAAACCCTTTATAATTACAAGTTTTTCATGTATCCATTATATACATAATTATAATCATGATGTATATATCATATATATCATATATATCCAGTATATACATGCATTTATAATATTACATAATCAATTAGAGGTAAGAAATGAAATGCACCGTTCATGGAGACGGTAAGCCGTACGTACGCATGAACGCTGCTTCCATTTCTATTTCATATTTTATGAAATGGAATCATAATTATATAAAGGTATATTATAATTCCAGTGTTATATCATATATAATATCATAACCCCATCCTTTATACATCCCACATATGGTATTAACGAATCAAATCACTTTGAGGGGGTGGTAGTCCACACTTCCTTAAATGAAGATATTGCATTTACCCATAATGGAAACCATAATGGTATGCAAAAAATAAAAAATACAGAAGCTTAAGGAAACCATAAACATAATATATATCATATATAAATATAGTTTCATCTTAATGGCCACCTTTGAAGGTGTTAAAAGAATGTTGAACAATCATCGTTTCGGGAGGCCGAAATTCGCCATCCACGGAAACAGTATGTTCTTTAACCATTAGATGTAGGTGTGTGTAAGTGTAGCTCGAATACTTCTTATAAAAACATCCTAGTATATTGAATATACTGGATTTTTTACAAAATAAATGAATAAAAAGAGTTGTGGTGGTTGGAGAAGTAAAATAAAACAAAAGAACTCAAGTGAAGACATTACCTTAAAATCGGGTAACTCTCCTTGGGTTGAGCTCAAAGGATTCCTTTGGAAGACTTCTTCCCAAAGTGAGGCTTCAAGGAGTAAGATAGGGATGTGGATAGACAAAATCGGTAGGGGTTGGCCGAGCCAAAGGCATTGGATGTGTGGGTAAAGAGGTAGAGGTGGGATCCTTTTATAAGAGGAGAGGAGGGGCACTCTTGGAAAGTAAAGAAATGTTACTTTATTTTAAAATGAGTTTCGGATTCAAAAGGTCCCACATTGATATAATTCGAGGGTAAGGTGATAAGAGCTCAAAATACACCCATCCAATAGGTTTTGGACATGTGTAGGTCATAGATGTTACATTATCATTTCATTTTATTTAAATCCTTTATTAATGAGGTAATCATTGCATCATCATGCTGTCATAAATAATTTAATTTATTAAAAGTCTAAAAATTATAAAAAAAATACTATGATGTATGAAATCTTTTTATCTTTCCAATGACTATTTATAATCAAAATTCTGACTTGTATAACCCCATGAAAAATTGTTTTAATAAAATAACTCATGTTTGTGTCATTTTTACTTTAACATTAAATAAAAAGATATTAATGTCATTTTCCTACCAAAGTGGCTCAATGGGATCCCCAAGTTCACCCATGGATTTTCTTGGTCGGCCATGACACATAAAATAAGGGTAGTACATGTGTCTTGGTATTTTCCTTTTATTATAATATCATTTTTTCCTTAAACTACACTAATTACCACTAATCGCGATTAAAAACATAAAAGTTACTATTCACAAAAAAAATTAATCCCATTGAACCAAATTTTACTTCTTAATGACAACCATGTATGTCGGATTTTTGAAATTCAAAACACAAAGATGGAAAATTTCATTTAAACGGAAAATCAGTTTTTATAAGTACCACTTATTGATTTCACTATTCATCAAAAAAATGATGTTTTTTAGAAAATTACCAAAAATTCACCCTAAGCTATATTTGCTATTCCAAATTAAAATATGATTTCAATTTTCCAAAATTAAAATCATATAAGTTAAATTAATTAATTTAATAATTATTTCCCGCTGTAATGACAAATAGCGTGTTTCTGTGAAATAAATAGTATCAAAAGATTGACACCAGTTTAAGTCCAATTTCAAAGTGAAATTGATTCCAATGAAGACCATTGGATTAAATGGTAAAAATATATTCTAATTTCACTTCAAAACCAATTCAAAAGATAATCTGATCATATAAATAAATTAGATTAAAAAGAGGTTTTTAATTAAAATACAACATTTTTCCCTATTCATTAAAAAATGAAAATTGTCAGAAAAATACCAAAAATTTACACAAAGTAAATTTTGATTTCCCAATCTTAAAGAATAAGTTTATTTTGACAAATAGAGCTTATAAAATTGTCAAAAGATATATTTAAATGACAGTTTGCCATCAAAATGCTGTAAAACAATCTTTTAAAAATATTAGTGTATTTCATGCTTAAGATTGGATTTATTCTCTTTTTAAGCCTCTAAAACACTATATAATTAATTAATAGGCATACATAAAAATATAAATTATTCATTACTGACTTGGGATGTTACATCCTTCCCCCATTTAGAAAATTTCATTTCCGCAATTTATTTACTTATCGAATAAATGGGGGTACTTATCCCTCATTGAATTTTTAGATTCCCATGTTGACTCTTCAATCATGTGTGTTTTCCACAAAACCTTTACCTGATTAATCACCTTATTCCATAAAACTTGCTCCCTATGGTCAAGAATCTTGACCGGTTGTTCCTCATATGATAGGTTCTCTTCCAACTGAACTACCTCTGGACTCAAAACATGAGATGGATCTGGTATGTACTTTCTCAGCATCGAAACATGAAAAACATTGTGTACCTGAGATAAACTCAGAGGTAAAGACACTCGGTAAGCAACTGATCCAACTCTCTCCAGAATTTCATATGGTCCAATGAACCTTGGACTCAGCTTTCCTTTCTTACCAAATCACATCACACTTTTCCATGGTGATACTTTGAGAAAAACATGATCACCTACCTCAAAAGATAAATCCTTCCTCATGTTGTCCGCATAACTCTATTGCCTGCTCTGAGCTGTTCTCATGTGTTTCTGTATTAGTTGAACTTTTTCTGCCAACTCTTCTACCAATTCTGGTCCCATCAGCTTTCTTTCACCCAATTCATCCCAAAAAGCTGGAGTTCGACACCGCTTCCCATATAATGCCTCAAATGGTGCCATCTGTATACTGGAATGAAAACAGTTATTATAAGAAAACTCAACCAAAGAAAGATGTTGGTCCCAACTTCCCTGATAATCCATCGAACAAGCTCGTAGCATATCCTCCAAGGCCTGAATTGTTCATTCCGACTGCCCATCTGATTGAGGAAGAAATGTTGTACTAAAATTTAATTCAGTACCCAACGACTTCTGAAGGCCCTTCCAAAAGTTAGAAGTAAACCTGGGATCACGATCGGATACAATGGAGAGAGGAACTCCATGTAACCTGACTATCTCTTTAAGATACAAATGGGAAAGTTGATCTAGAGAGAATGTATCTCATATAGCAAGGAAATGAGCAGATTTAGTCAAGCGATCAACAATAACCCAGATTGCATTATTACCTCAAGAATTCTTCGATAACCCCACAACATAGTCCATGGATATATTCTCCCATTTCCACTCTGGAACTGGTAAAGGCTGAAGCATCCCTTTCCGTAACTGCTGCTCTACTTTAACCTGTTGACATGTCAAACACTTCACAGTAAAATCAGCAATATCTCTTTTCATTCCATCCCACCAGTAATACTCCCACAGTTCTCTGTACATCTTAGTACTGCCAGGATGAACTGAAAAAGGAGAACTATGAGCTTCACATAATAACTCTCTCTTCAACTGTGAATCACAAGGCACACACAATATCTTCCCAAATCTTAAAACATAATCATTATCAATGTTGAATTTAGGCAACTTACCCTTCTGAACCAGCTCTACCTTTTTCTACAACTCACTGTCTTGCTTCTGTGCTTTCTTGATTCTGTCTGATAGAGATGATCTCACTGATACCTAAAACAACACATAAGAACTTCCTACACCAACAACTTCTACGCCAAATTTCATCAAATCCTTAACCAAAGGATCATGTTCCAAATGCAACATTGTTACTGAAGCATCACTTTTTTGACTCAAATCATTGGCCACTTTATTTTCTTTTACCGAATGGTAATGAATTGTACAATCATACTCCTTGATTAATTATAGCCATCTCGTTTTTCTCATGTTCAATTCTTTCTGAGTGAATACATACTTTAAACTTTTGTGATCATTATATATTTCACACTTTACTCCATACAAATGATTCCTCCAAATTTTTAAAGCGAAAACAACAATAGCTAATTCCAAATCATGTGTAGGGTAATTTACCTCATGAGTTTTCAACTTTCGTGAATCATAAGCAATTACCTGATCATTATGCAGTAGGACACAACCAAGTCCTTTCAATGAAGCATCACTGTATATAAAAAACTCACCATTCTTGGAAGGTAGTGCCAAAACTGTAGCATTCCCCAATCTTCTTTTCAGTTCCTGAAAACAATCATCATATTCTTTTGTCCAGATAAACTTAACACCCTTCTGAGTTAGCTCAGTCATTGGACTAGATAACCATGAAACATTTCTAGCAATCCTTCAGTAATAGCCTGCCAAACCAAGGATGTTACGAATCTCAGTTACATTTGTGGGTCTTGGCCATTCTTCAACAACCTTTGTTTTTGCAGGATCAACAGTTATCCCATCTTTAGAAACAATGTGAACAAGGAATGAAATTTTTTGCAAACAAAACTCACTCTTGATGAATTTCCCATACAATTTCTATTCTTTTAAGGTTTGAAAAATAACCCTTAAATGTCTTTCATGCTCCTCTTTACTTTTAGAAAACACCAAAATATCATCAATGAAAACCACCACAAACTTATCCAAGAACTCATGGAAAATTATATTCATTAAGTCCATGAATACAACAGGTGAATTGGTTAGCCCAAAAGGCATTACTACAAATTCAAAATGGCCATATCTTGTACAAAACGTAGTCTTCAGAACATCTTCTTCCTTTACCTTCAGCTGATGGTACCCCGATCTCAGGTCAATCTTTGAAAAATAATGAGCTCCCTAGAGCTGATCAAATAAATCATCGATATGAGGCAAAGGATATTTGTTCTTAACAGTGATGTTATTCAAGGCTCTATAATCAATGCAATGTCTCATAGAACCATCTTTCTTTTTAACAAATAAAATAGGAGCACCCCATGGGGACGTTCTAGGTCGAATGAAACCTTTCTCTAATAAATCTTGCAACTGCTCCTTCAACTCTAAAAGTTCAATTTGAGCCATTCGATAAGGGGGTTTTGAAATTGGCTTATCATCAGGAACTAAGTCAACAGTAAACTCAACTTCCCGATCTAGTATTATTATAGGAAACTCATCAGGAAAAACATCAGGTTACTCATTTCCCACTGGCACATCATTAATCTGAACAGTTCCTTTGTTTTCAACTATGTGTGCAAGGTAACATTCATTTCCATCTTTTACAGGTTTCTTGACCACTTGATATGTTATCAACAGAAAGGGTTCATTCTTGTACACAAACTGAAAGTCTTTCTGAAAAGAAACTTCTTTAGCTCTACAGTCAATCTTAGCATGGTAAATAGAGAGCCAATCCATACCCAGGATAACATCAAACTCTACTAGAGGTAGAACAATAAGGTTTGCAAGTAGGTTCTTTCCACAGATATGGATAAGAAGATTCTTATAAATTCTTTTTGCCTCAACATTTCCCCCAGGTGTTTTTACCAAAAGTTCAAGAGTCATTTCTTGAGATGGTATTCCCATTTCTAGAAATGTTTTTAGAGATTAAAGAATGTTTAGACCCCGAATCAAACAACACACTAGCAAAATCTGAAAAAACTAACAAAGTACCTGATACAACTTAATTTTATGGCCCGACATCTGCTGAAGTAGTTGCAAAGGATTTCACCACCCCTTTCTACTTGTAGTCTAACTGCTTCACATCACTCGAGCTCTTTATTGCACACTCATTTTCATAGTGACCCATCTCATTGCACTTAAAACATTTCACTAACTGTAAATCAAAGTTGGTCTTACAATCACCCTGCTCTTTTTCAGTGCAATCATGAGCCTTATGTCTCATCTTACTGCATCAGTAGCACTTTCTAGAATTTAGAAGATATTCCCCAGCATGCCTTTTCCCACATTTATCACAAACTGGAAACTTGGTTTTCTTACCATCAAACTTTTTTGAAGAATTCCTCCCTTTCTCCCGCCACCTCGGTCTCTTCTTCTGTTGGTTGTTATCGAACACTTGGTCATTGGAAAACTCCATTTCCACCTTCTCAGCACATCGAACAAGCTTTTCATAACTTTTAAACTCACAAGAAGATACTTTCCTTCGATATATTGGCTTTAATCCTGAGTAAAAACGATTGACTTTACTATCAAGGTCTCGGATAAAATTTGGAGCATAACATGCCAATCGAGTGAACCTTTCTTCATAGGCGGCCACTAAGTCTTCCTCTTGCCTCAATTCGAAGAAATTTTTTTCCATCCTAAGTCGAACAGCCTTAGGAAAATACTTTTCAAGAAACATACCTTTTAATTCATCCCAATCAAGAGCATCATTCTCATCAGCGTCACTGATATTTTTAACCATCGACCACCATTGATCTGCTTCACTCTCCAAACAGTAAATAGAAAGACTAACCTTTTGATTTTCTGAACACCCCATGACATCGAAAATCTTCTCCAGTGCTTTGATCCACCCTTCAGCTAACACAGGGTCAGATGATCCTCTGAATGATGGGGGATGTTGCCTCATGAAATGTTCCACCACAGACATGTTCCTCTGCGGTTGATCTGGCTGATCTAGTGCATGGATACCACGACCATTTATCGCTTGAGTCAACTGCGCCATTACTGCAACAAACTGTTCAGTTCCAATTCTGACCATCTCAGGATGCTGATTCGGAAGGTTATTTCCTTCTGCATTCCTTCCTAGCACCGCTTCCCTATTTCCTCTGCAAAAAACCATTCTGAACAAACATGTCTTAGATGAAGCAACATGGTAATCTTCAAATGCTATATCATTTAAAAAAATATTTTTTGATAATCATTTAATATAATTCTAACTCCTAAAGTTATCTAAACTGACCTTTGATACCAACTATAAGGCCCTAGACTTAAACCTTACTTAATCTTGAGTTATTACAAGATTACACATTGAGGATATTTTCAGGTTTAGAGTTTTAGAGAATTAGATCAAAAAACTTGCATTACATTCCACATTTAAACAAAGTGGTTACATAAAGATCGTATTCCTTTTTCCCATTAAAGGAAACATATTTAAAATAAAACATGGATTCTTTCTTGACACTCCTTTGATACCAACTATAAAGCCCCCACCTTAAACCTTACTTAATCTTGAGTTATTACAAGATTACACATTGAGGATCTTTTCAGGTTTAGAGTTTTAGAGAATTAGATCATAAAACTTGAATTACATTCCACAATTAATAAAAGTGGTTACATAAAGATAGTATTCCTTTTTCCCACCAACGGAAACATATTTAAAATAAAACATGGATTCTTTCTTGACACTTCCTTGACACTATCATCATATCATGTACCTTTCCCTTGACCTGTGAAAAGCATTTCAAAAAACCTTGTGATGAACATAAAAAGCTCAGTAAGGGATATAAAAAAATGGAAAGGAAACATGAGTACATGTACACATAAGAATCAGTGAAATCATACTTTACTCATAAAACATAAGCTCTTTAACGTAACTCATAAAATCATGAATAAATCATAGAAATCATAAGACATAAAGGTAACTTGAGGCATTCATAACATTCTTACGTAGGGAGTAACCCTCTTGGTTATGTTTGGAATACCCATCACATTATATTCCCTAAATCTCTTCGGGGAAACCTTAACGTTTCACTCCTTCGCGTTACCCAATGCATTGAAGAGCTATATCGGGCTCACCCGCCCTTAGTTTATCACGGAACCACCCGTCTTCATAATAATGCCCAATAACCTCAACATAATCGTATCACATAAAACATGAATAAAGGAAACGTAACATTTACACATTTCAATCACATGATATCAATACAAAACATTGATATAAAAACATTATTAAAACCATTTTAAATACCAAAATAAAAGAAAAGTAAAACATGGTATTTATTTTTCTTTAAAAAAAGGTATGGCTTGTAGAGGAAGCCGAAACTCAAATAATGGTCACGGCGGCGGAGAAGTCTATGTCGCCGCACACGTACGACAAAAAAATTCCCTTTTGTCGTTCAGTAAACGCTTCCTATAAAAAAGATTCCTTTTGAATAAACGTAAAAGTCAAAAGGGTTTATGCACCGTATAAAAGAAGGTTGTGTATAAAACAAAATATGCCTCAATGAAAGGAGATTGAGACGAAGTCCCATACCTCGGGTCCAACATGACTCGGTCATTATTTAATCTCCTGAATAATAAACATGAGTTAATTTCTACTTGTTTAAGAACCTTTTTCAAGTTCATTATTGGTTTTATATCACTTATTGCCATGTCATGAACACTATGTAATTATTTAAGTTAATAATGGTCATTTTAATGATCATTGGTACTTGAGTCGAAAATAAACACTTTATAATTACAATTTGTTCATGTATCCATTATATACTGAATTATAATCATGATGTATATATCCTATATATCATATATATCCAGTATATACATGAATTTATAATATTACATAATCATTTAGAGGTAATAAATGAAATGCACCGTTCATGGAGACGGTAAGCCGTACGTACGCATGAACGCTTCTTCCATTTCTATTTCGTATTTTATGAAATGGAATCATAATGATATAAAGGTATATTATAATTTTAGTGTTATATCATATATAATATCATAAATCCATCCTTTATACGTCCCACAGATGGTATTAACGAATCAAATCACTTTGAGGGGGCGGTAGTCCGCACTTCCTTAAATGAAGATATCGCGTTTACCCATAATGGAAACCATAAAGCTATGACAAAATGAAAAATACAGAAGCTTAAGGAAAACATAAACATATTATATATCATATATAAATATAGTGTACTCTTAATGTCCACCTTTGAAGGTGTTAAAATAATGTTGAACAATCATCGTTTCGGGAGGCCGAAATTCGCCATCCACGGAAACTGTATGTTCTTTAACCATTAGATGTAGGTGTGTGTAAGTGTAGCATGAATCCTTATTATAAAAACATCATAGTATATTTAATATACTGGATTTTTTACAAAAGAAATGAATAAAAATAGGTTAGGGGGTTGGAGAAGTAAAATAAAACAAAAGGATTCAAGTGAAGACATTACCTTAAAATCGGGTAACTCCCTTTAGTTTGAGCTCAAAGGCTTCCTTGGGAAGACTTCTGACCAAAGTGAGGCTTCAAGGAGTAATAAGGGGATGTGGAGAGACAAAATGGGAAGGGTTTGGATAATCCAAAGGCATTGGAAGTGTGGGTAAGGAGGTAGAGGTGGGGGCCTTTTATAAGAGGAGAGGAGGGGCACTCTTGGAAAGTAAAGAAATGTTACATTATTTTAAAATGCGTTTCGGATTCAAAAGGTCCCACATTGATATAATTCAAGGGTAAGGTGATAAGTGTTCGAAATACACCCATACAATAGTTTTTGGACATGTGTAGGTCATATATTTTAAATTATCATTTCATTTTATTTAAATCCTTTATTTATGAGATAATCGCAGCATCATCATGATGTCATAAATAATTTAATTTATTTAAATCTGAAAATTATAAAAAAAAACTATGATGTATGGAATATCTTTATGTTTCCAATGAATATTTATAATAAAAATTCTGACTTGTATAACCCCATGTAAAAATTGTTTTAGTAAAATAACTCATGTTTGAGTCATTTTTACTTTAACATTAAATAAAAAGATATTAATGTAAATTTCCTACCAAAGTTGCTCCATTGGGTCCCCAAGTTGACACATGGATTTTCGTGGTCAGACATGACACATCAAATAAGGGTAGTACATGTGTCTAGCTATTTTCCTTTTATTATATTATCATTTTTGCCTTAAACTACACTAATTACCACTAATCGCGATTAAAAACCTAAAAGTTACTATTCACCAAAAAATTATTTTAATCCCATTGAACCAAATTTTACTTCTTAATGAAAACCATGTATGTCAGATTTTTGAAATTAAAAACACAAAGATGGAAAAACTTCATTTAAATGGAAAATCAGTTTTTATAAGTACCACTTAGTGATTTCACTATTCATCAAAAAATGAGGTTTTTCAGAAAATTACCAAAAATTCACCCTAAGCTATATTTGATATTCCGAATTCAAAAATTATTTCTATTTTAAAAAATTAAAATCATATAAGTTAAATCAATTAATTTAATAATTAATTCCCACTGTCATGACAAATAGCGTGTTTCAATGAAACAATAAGTATCAAAAGATTGACACCAGTTTAAGTCCAATTTCAAAGTGAAATTGATTCCAATGACCACCATTGGATTAAATGGTAAAAATATATTCTAATTTAACTTCAAAACCAATTCAAAAGATAATATAATCATATAAATAAATTAGATTAAAAAGAGGTTTGGAATTAAAATACAACATTTTTCACTATTCATTAAAAAAATGAACATTGTCTGAAAAATACCAAAAATTTACACAAAGTAAATTTTGATTTCCCAATCATAAAGAATAAGCTTATTTTGACAAATAGAGCTTATAAAATTGTCAAAAGATAGATCGAAAAGATGATTTTCCATCAAAAGGCAGTAAAACAATCTTTTAAAAATAATAGTGTATTCCATGCTTAAGATTGGATTTATTCTCCTTTTAAGCCTCTAAAACACTATCTAATTCATTAATAGGATTAGATAAAAATATCTAATATTCATTACTTACTTGGGATGTTACATATGATTTCATATATTTTCCATTTGAAGGTATCATATGTTTAACCCATTAAACGTATCTTCTCTGAAACTCCATATTCAATGAAAAACAATATTTATACTTAAATATATTTCTGAAAATAATCCATTGACTATCACTATGATTGGATTGATATATACTTCTTATTATCATAGTATAATTGACATTTTGTTTATTATAAGAAATGTAATTCCTTTTAGATCATATGGATGATGAATAAATAATTAAATCAGTGACCCCTAACTCTATATAAGGATTTGAATCTACCAAATATTCATGTAATTCCCTAGACTGAATTATCAGGTCTGATCCATAGAAGCCCATGGGCACATACAAACCTTCCAATATGAAATGTATTTCTTACTATTGATGATGGATTAAGATATGTGGTTTAGAAAATAATCTATTGATATGATACAATAATCAAACATGAACATAAAATAAGAAATAATAATAAATAAAATAATAATGAGAAACATTATAGAATCTAATAAATAATCAATGAACAATGTTATATCAAAATGAGATACACAAATTTATAAATCCATGTCAAAAAGGATCCCCACAATATGTGGATCAATTAGTTTGAAAAAAATGGAGAAATGAATATTAGATGCATAAAAAAAGTTATCCCAATGTACATCATAGTATCTACTAAAGTAACCTGATAACTTCAGTAACCTAAGAGTAAAACAAATATCTATTACTCTTGGTTGGATCCATGACAAAAATACTACATGTGAATCAACATTCATATATAGGGTGTGAGTAATAATCCTAATATTAAACCAAAAAATTCATCCTTATAATTAATTAAGTATATATAAGTGAGTGGATTCAATGATTGTAATAAATAAATAAACAATCCACAAGAAAAAATTCACAAGTGTCTATTCATATTTTACCAAATAGAAATCCATGAAAGATAATCATATAAAATGTGATCAGTTTCTGGAAGGAATTGCAATTATATACCATGAAAACATCAATTGTGACTACACATTAATATGAGGATGGAATCACAATAGCCAAAATCATACATGATAAAACTATCCCTTGAGTATGTTCCCATGGCTATGTATCATACCTCGTAGTTTCATAGAATTTATATATGGGTTAAATCTCTATAGTTATCCTCCTAAATGAATAGAACCATCCCTTTAGGGAATTTTATAATTGTTAAACCTCATATATCCATCCTTAATGAAGTAGTCTATGGAAGCCATCACCATAACCAACCTCTCTCAAAAGCTAAGCCATCTCCTCAGGGAAATTCTCTATTAGAGAATATCATAATTCATGTTATACTAAATTAAAAAGAGTAATCACAAAAAACCTCCTATCCCACTCAGGTAACAAGACTATAACCAATACATCCACCCCAAAAAACTCACTGGAAAATATCTATGGCCAACTATTAAGTAGTTCTATAACAACCGTCTCTATAATACCTAATTATCGCCAACCACCAACCCATTGAATAGATTAATCGCCTATATCTATAAACCTTTCCATAAGCTCATCCAAACCCAAACCAATAATAAAAGGCTCCCACTATTCTAGAATGACCATGGAAAACAACCCTATTTTATACTTTTATATAGGGATTCCTTTTATCATTCCCAATCAATACCATCCATATATACGCTCTAAGGGGGAAGCCTCTTAATTTAGAACCACTTGGAAACTTTGATACCAAATGAATAATGTTATAAACTGAATTACCTATAATAAATTTAGACCATACATATACATAAATATTTCTTCACATGTTATAGTCTTTAAATCTTCAGTGTTTGGATCACAATATTTAATATGAACTCTCCAATTCACTTATGTTCCACTAAAACCCTAAAATCATCCCCAAACCCTAATAATTATGGATTTAACTAGAGGAACCAAGATGAAACAATATAGAGATGAATATGTCAGATGAACAGTTTTAGACATAAATACATACAATATCTCATAATTATGTAAATAATGAGTGAGGATTTTGGGAGGTGGAGAGGATGTGTAAAAGGCACATAAGGGTAAATTATTGATAATTCCCATTTAAAAACAAACCAAATTACCAGTTTTGGCATAACCCTTATAGTAACAAGACAACAATCCATCCCATGGTCACACTATGGCCTGATCCTACACACCACAAAAATATCCCAACATAATCTAAGGGTCTTCATATTTTTTATCCAACCATTATCATGTTGTTCTAAATATCACTCCATAATATACTAAGTCATGGATACTTCATTATGCGGCCACACCATTTTTAGTAAGATCCAAATTTGGAATAGAATTTTATATTATATATGACCATAGTGTATCATAACCCATAATGATGAATCAGGAATCCTCCTTTAACCATAAATTTTTAATCACAAATGGGTCACAACCTATCGTATCACATATAACTATGATATAATTTCTTACCAATTACATAATTTCCACATTAAACCACCACATAATACTTAGTTTCTTACCCAAATCCACTTTCATTGAACCTAGTCACCCAAAAATATTTATGATACAAAATATTTAACAAAAATTAAACACAAATAACCTTCAAATATTGTTTGTGTTAAAACTCCTCCTATAAGGCGTCATCACCCCCAAAAATCATCTCTAAATGTCCTCAACAAACAATTCAGGGAATAGTCCCATACATAGAAATCTGGACACAATGTATCATTTTAGAAATGCATGTTATTTTAAAAAACATAGATAAAGGGCATCATATTCTCCCAAATAACCTTCTCACTCTAATCCATAATATGCAATAGTCTCTCTAGAGAAGATACATATTTATTCAACTAAACATCATTGTTTTTATCATGTGTTCTTGGTCTGGTTCATACATTTAGACCTATGAAACAATAAGTACATTACACACATGTCTAGGTAGTATAGGAAGATTTATCAATTATTCCACTTCCCCAATCTACTCAACAACCCCAAAATTTATGACAGCTAATTTTGTGATATTCCCCATGATACTTTGATTTTATGATCTAAATAAGATGATACCCATAAGAATACCTAGTTTTAGGCACAAAATATTTATATATTTTATTTGCGATATGAACAACCAATGTTCCAATAGGAAAAATCGAAGAGACAATGGGACAATGAGCTCTAGAAGTCTTTTTTAATCCATAAGGAAATAATGTTTTATTTATTTTTGTATAATACCTTTTTAATAGGCTAAATACGAGTAATAGACACCTATTCACACATAGTTAACACCATGGGTCGCCACCTATGTTTAAAAAAGGAGGTTTTTCATCCATGAGAAGTAATAAAATTATTATAAATGAATATCAGATTCTTAATGATCTCTTGCACCAAGATCAACATGATGATAGTTTTTTTTAAAAAGTGAGACATGGGAAGGTTTCCCAACACATATCCCTGAAGAATTTATTCAAAAATTAAAGAGGTACAAAGTAGTCTCGAGGTGTAATGAAGCTACACCAACAAGTCAAGGAACCAGATACATGGGGATAGGAAAAATTTAAAACAGGTACTGATTCAAAAAAGAGGAGCTGCAGATCTTCAAGCTTGTTCACCATTCATTTGTGTCCATTCCACCTCAATCTTATAGGGAAGTAGAATCAAAGAATCTCAACCAAGCAGCAAAGCCCCAAACTCCTGGTTGTTGAACATTCTATCCAAATAAAACCTTTAAATCCATAAACTGAAGCAGATGACCATAGAAACAGAACAAACTCAAAACTGAATTAATGAGGCAGATCCAAATCAGCCTTAATCAGATAGAGCAGATGAGAGGACAATACAGAAAAAGAAAAATACAACATCTCAAATGCAGAACCAGCCCGGGTAATCATGCACAACCAGGATTGTAGCAAAAACTAGGAGTGTGCTTCACTAGAGGAGATGGAGGCATCAACCAAAAACAAGCCATAGCAAACAACAAACGATGTAATCAGAATGTCTCATAGCAGAAAAGAAGATTCAACAGCTTTCAAAACTTGCAGGAAAATGAAAATATGCACTCCGAAAAAATAAAAATTCATCTCCAGACTATAACTCTCAGCCAAAACAGAGGAGCAAGGAGAGGCCAATAACCATAAAAGCATGAGACAAACCAGTCCAGCAATCAAAACAGTGGGAAAGTAGCTTCACTCGAGAATAAAATAGCACCTCAAGATAACTAAAACCGAAAGGAGTAAAATCATCCAGAATTAGGATGATTTGAAACTCATCTTTGATTTTTCTTCTACGATGGATCTTTTTATACTAAGGTATTCAGCAGCTAAAATCTTCTTTTCTTGAAATTCTTGATGGGTAATTTCCTGTTGCCTATCCATATACTGAGTCCACACTTGTATATCTTGTTCATCAAAATCTTGCAAAAAGTAGTACAATTGAGTGCTAGAAGTAGCAACCTGGGTATTTTCTTGAGTTTCCGCTGCAGGTTTTGGTTTGGAAGAATCAACAAAAGGTTTTTCCTGAGGGACTTCAACAGGTTCAGACTTGGAAGCATTCACTGATCTGGTCACAATTGTGCGTTCTGTGTTCGATTAATCCTTACGTCTTCTATATTTTCTTGATTGTGGGGTGATGAACCCATCCTCATCAACAAGTGGTTTCTTACCTTTTTTTTCCATAGCATTTATAAATGTTTCTTCAATCTGTCCTGGTTTATCATTATAACCAGAGGGCTCAAGATCTCCTTTATCTTCATTCTTTTATATAGCTTGTGTGTTATCTTGCTTCGAGACATGTCCTTCATTATTACTTGAGGTAGGGGAATTATCACACCCTTTTTCAATGACCACCTTAACAGGTTCCTGTAAAGTAGCCTGATTAGGATCAGGAGTTAGGGCTGTATCCTATGAGACAACCCTGACAGAAGCCTCAACTTGATTCTCATCAATGTGATTATCCATCAAGCTATCTTTAGACACCAAGTTAGAGGTTAAAGAATCAACAGAATCAATCATTACATCCTGAGTAGCATTCTTGATAGAAACAGTTTGATTGTTTTGAAAACATGGTTTTTGTTTTTCAACCCATGTTGGCATAGAATGTATTTGAGTGACAACTTTCCCATAGTCTTTATAAGAGTGACCTGCTTTGAAGAATATTTTACAAAAAGGTGGTAGGTTCTCAAAAACCACATCCGGGAAAAAGCCGCTCTCACCATTTTGGATCCAGAAACAAGAGGGAAGATCTTTGGATAGGTCAATTTCAGTGCAAACTCAAGCAACTGAAGGCCGAGTGAGATTCAAAGTGGCATAATCTAATTTAATGGGAGTTCCGAATAGCATGACAATTGAAAATAGGGCCCTCTTTTTAAACAGGTGAATCGGAAAATCAGGAAAAGAAAACCATATAGGAGAAATGGGGAACTCAACGCCCGAAACAAAATCTGGAGACCATTTATGAACTTTCATAGTTTCCCTCCCAAAAGACCACAAGCCACGCATCCAAAAATGGTAAAAATCAGAGTCCGAAGAAAATCAAAACAACACATTCCAAGAGTTTAAGAAGCCAATGCTAAAATAAACAAAACCAATCCTTTCTAATGTCTTGTGTAAGAACCGAAGCGAGGGATGATGCTTTGAAAATTCCCCGACCAAGGGAAAATGAAGATCAGAGGCAAGAGAGCTTACCTAAGCTTTCTAGAAGGAAATAGCAGATAAACCTCGATGCTTGAAAACCTTTGGCATGATAATATCCTCCTTCTTCAGAGAAGAACTCGAATTTTCACCTTCAACCACTTCGGAAAAGGTTCATCCATCCTTCTTCCACCCTAAATTAGGGTTTTCGCCTTGTATGCCGCCGCTCGATAGGGCCCCCGCTTCGTCCATCGATGTCCAACATGATCATAGTTAACATGCACTCCTATAGCCAATATGACATCATGTGAAATGACCTACCATAAATAGACATGAATAAACAAATATGGATCCTAGAATGAAATTTTATGTTATAAAAAACTATAATAAGTGTAGCTAATAATCCCACTCTCTTTCAAAGTCATGTTTTCACAAACTAAGAATAAAACTCCTAATATTTTAGAACATACTCTCATTTTTTATGTATATCTATAGGTGGTATAATATGTATAGATTCATCGAAAATACAATGGAATTCAATAAGACCTTCATATACCCTGATGAGAAACATGAACCATGATATGATATCATAATCAATTTCACCCAATTCATTTGAACCATCTCCCACAAATATAGTTTACATAGATTTTCAAATAATAGATTCACCTATATATGTTATAATTTCTTTACCTCTGTTAGTTAATCCACCACCTCACATTCTACATCAAAACCTATACGGGTTCTAGGTAAACCTTTTCCAACATATAGTGTTGCCCCAACCAATTTATATACATGAACTAAAAGGGTTGAAAGTAATCGACCTTTTCAATAGTGTTCCTCTTTTATCCTTTGATGTGTACAGTAGTTAAAGGAAAACTGAGTGATATAATTTATCATTCCCATCCACGTATAATAATTCCAAATTTCATGATATATACTTTTAATCATGAAAGTACCACCTACCATAATTCTTGGTTGTCCCTCATCAATTACTCCCTCATGGAAGTGTGGATGACAAACCGACCAGGGATATATAGATTTTTTCACATATCGAGATGACATACCATAACTAGATAGTGTCACATCGATCATTCCAATAGAATAATAAAATTTCAATCATGCTTCTACTTATCCTTTATAAACTCCACCATTAAAGATGTAACGACTAAAGTAGAGCTTGTAATAGCCTTTTGTCCCATAGAAAAATAATTCTTCCTGTGAATGAGACAGAACATTAGCTTCCCCACCTCATAATTTGTATAACCACCCTTCTCATTAGGGTACCTACTAAGAAAATTTATGACTACATTACACTTTACTTGGGAAAATTATATTACAAAGTTAAATGATTATAGATACCCAACATAACTCCTCTATAATTTTTTCAAGTAATGGAAGGAGAATATATATCACAATATATTATGTTCCATGTAGATGAAACATCTCTTATTACTAATATAATGATTCAAAAATGATAAATATTGAACTAGAATATCTACATCTATGACATTGTTAGGGTAGTTATACTTATAGATACACAACTAATGAGACACATACGAATCTTTCAGATCCAGCTATATCAGAACATCCCCCAAAGATGACCGAGAAGTACACACAATATATTGTATAATCATTCCATATATCTAAATGATTCATAAAGAAGGATGGAATAGAGCCCACTATAAACTCTTGGAAATCTTCTGTGCATCGATCCATCCCCTCAAATATCACATGAATTTTAACAATCTCTATCATTGTAACTTCCAAGTGGGATTTTGTTTGAATTAAATTATTAAAATATAGATATAAGAGAAGATAAATTACGATCTCAAAAAAATTCCAATGTGTTTCACAAGACACATCTACCATTAAATTATTCCAATAAATTGACATTTTATCCCCTTAAATCACATTTCTATTAAATGTTACCTTACAAATATTAAATTGACACATTGTTTTCATTGAATAAATATAATTTTTATGGAATGCACTCAATGTAAACTCAAGGTTCTCAACATAAATCTATTGTTTCTATGAGTATATCAATATATCATTAGTGGAAACCAAGATGATATAATCTAAATAGGTTTAAATATCCAGTCCATGAGTGTAAATAACCCCTTGGTAACATTACATAGGCTAAATAGAATCACTAGGTTTTAAAAAAACTAATAACTACTTTGATAAAACATCACCTTTTCTCATTATTTATGGATGGGAACTGATGGTAATATGATCACATGTCAATAATAGAGAACCACCATGAAACCCTAAACTAATCAAATAAATCATCTATCTAAGGAAAGATATATATATATATATATATATCCTCCAATATATTCTGATTATACTCTATGTAACCCATACAGAGACTATGTCCACCATATGAATTCATGGTGACTAAGATAAAGGAACTTGATGGTGAGGTACCAAGAAAAATAGAAACCTTTACCTCAAGGTCCTCCAGTTTCAAATTCATCTCTCATAACATGATTGGTTCTATTCAATAATAGGGTATCGATAAGGGATCATCAAATTTTATGAGTTATATAATAAACTCAGTGTCCCTCTTATAAGTTAGTCATAATAATTCATAAACACAAACAACATTGAAATGGTCCATTACTAATGAAAACCTACTTTGAACTATCTCCACATCCTCTATAAGGACCAATCATTACACTTCCATATTAAAGACACTAATAAAATTGATGTTGGGTCATATTATACCTATATATATATCCATCTACCCCTTGAGAATATATACCTCTATCACAAGAGAATAAAGAAGACACTATCCCTTAGTATATATCGATGCAATCCTATAATCACATTAAAAAATTCATTCTATAAATAAAATTTATGTTCGCCATATTTAAAAGGAATAACTAAAAAATCACATAGCCAACAACCACTATGACACATGATGGGAACCACTGAATATGATCAACAATATTCTTAAATACTGTATCAAGTGACATTACTCTCGGGAAGAACTACTTGGATAACCCCAATCCAAACACAAACCATGTAAAGATAAAATAATGGGACACCCATGTATTAAACAAAATTTAAGAAAATTTGAGGTGATCATGACCATACCACTCACTATAGAATGATCATTTTCTCCATAATATGGATCATGGTCCAAGATATATAACATTTCACAATTTATAATATATCCCAGAATCCATAACCCCTGATGATCTTTAGGAATAGACAATTGAGGTGACTACGATTAAAACCACCCCAAAGACCCTCATATAGCTCTTAAACCTTACCATATTGATGACACCATATTATATATATGATGTCCCAATGAATGTTATCCGAACACTTACAACTATCATGATCCTATTTAAGAAACCTACTGAGGCTTTCTTGTATAGAACTTCTGAAGATAAATTTAATGCTTCATGCTTGGAACTCTCAAAATTTGATACTACATGAACTTCAATGATGTCCTATACACATACATTAAAAACACATTTGGAATTGTCCTCTTATATAAGTGTGTAACGCCCCAACCCCATAATCCCATTGTCAGTGCATTATTACATATCATTGGCATGATCCCAAAAGATCAAGTCTTGAATGACCAATAAGTTTACTCACCTTGGAATAAATTCACGATGTGTAATAAAAACAAAATCCTTTCAAACATAAACACCAACATAATATGGAAAAAATAAATCAAACATTACCATATAAACAAGAACATGGATATTCTACTAGTCAAATAATCACATGTAATAACAATAGCCTCTTTCGTAATGATGGAATGCATAATTCCATACTTTCATGACCACATACTCAAGGCCTTATACCAAGACACCAGTTTGTCTCATGAGGCCTACCAATGAATTGAGGATCTATAGCAGGCTCCACCCATCACTTACTAAGTCCAATGCATTCCTCATGTGAAAAGGTTTAAACATAACATAAACATTCGTATTAAAACTAGCATAAAAAAGTTCAATACTTTATCCATAAACTATTAATGGTATAAAAATACCACATCCATAGTCAAACATATCACAAAACCTTCAATATAATATAAATTTTTTTTATCATAATAAATCAGCATCATATAAGCATAAAATCCATCAATGGATGATGGCATAGATAAAATCAAAACCATTTTTTAGAGAAATATATCTTACTATTTTGAAATCATTAAAAATTCATATAATTATAAAAGAAAACATTTATTTTTGAAAATATTCTTATATGATTGTATGGGAAGCTTCGACATTGTTATAAAATTGTAAAATAGCCGCACCCGCCGTATTGCTTAAAAACATTCTTACCTTAATTTTTTTCGAAAAGGTCATAAAGTACCTTGTTTAGAAAATGACAGAAGGATTCCTTTCAAACAATTTTATAAAAATTCAAATAATGGTATAAATGAATTTTACCCATAGTCTAGTAAATGGTAAAAATGTTTTGAAATAATTTTTTTTGAAACATGGATGTGGATGATAAAGAGGTTCTAGTAGATAGATACATAAAAACAAGCTCAGATAATAAAGAGATTTTGAAATTAACCCTTACCATGTAATTTTATTTGGTCTAGGGTAGGTTAACCATCTTTATAAGGGTGAAATAAGTTTTATTAAATTTTACTAGAATCATGTACATTAATATGTTATCATATATGATCGTTTAACATTGATTTGTTATTAATATCATAGTATTATCGTCGTTTCGGGTGTTAACTGATTCGTTTTCCTTTATATTATTTTTAAGTAAGTAATGTTTGTTATTGATAGGATGTATATTATTTTTATTCATAATTATATTAAGTCTTTAAAAATTATTTTTAATCACTTAATGAAAATTAGTCATGAATGGATTACTATGGGAAATGAATATCATCATGTTCGTGGAGACAGTAATTCGTACGTATGCATGAGCGACGATATCATTCTTTTGATATTAAAATAATATATAATTGGATGTTATATCATATAGAAAAAATAATTATCATTTTATACTTATTATTTACATAAATTACACATCATTATTATACCCATCCAAATAATAATGTATTGAATACCAATTACACCACAACGTGGAGATAATAAGTCGTACGTATGCACGTATTGTGACATGTCATTCAAAGGAAGCATAGAATAATGAATATGGTTTTACCATATTTGTAATAACATCATAGTATATATAATATACTGGAGTTATTATTTTATAATGGAAACAACAATGAAAGAGGAAGTGGAAGAAGAAAGGAACCTGAAACAGGTGATTAAATATTCACCTCTTCTTCGGGTTGTTCATTTTGATTTGATCAAAAGGGATCCATAGGTTGGCTTTATAACTAAATTAAGGCCTCTAGGATTAAGGTATAATAGTTCAATGAGTATTTGGGTAGGGTTTGGCCGAGAAAATGGCTTTGGAGATGTTAATTTGAGAGAAGGGGAAGTTCCCTTTTATAAGAGGGGTGAGGGGCACCTTAGGAAAAACATAAAATATTATTTTATAATAAATTAAATTTCCATTTATAATGGCTCTAAAATGAATTATTTAAATTATAAAGTTGGTATGGGTCTAAAACCACTAAAAATAGGTTTTATATATGTTTGGGTAACTATATTAACCTTATCTTTTATATTTAACTCTTAGTTAAATAGTTTGACATTTACCATGTCTCTTTGTACTTTTATCTTATATGGTTAATAAACATACTATAAACTTCAAAGAAAACCCCAAATGGTTGATTAATAATGAAACTATCATTAAATAAGTATTTTGGATGAACCATATATTTTTAGGAATAGAATATCAATTAATTATATAATATTTGTTCTAAAAACACTTTTATGTCAATTTTGACACTATTTGGTATTTTGATTTTGTTAAATTCATAACAGCATTATTACTTGTAAAACAATTAATCTAACCAACCTTAAAATGTCATTTTAACCTAAATAACTATTGGAATTCCTAGAAAGTCTCAAATTAAAATTATTTGGTTATTTATCATATAAATTACTTTAATATTTCATTATTTAGGTAATTACTGAATCATCATTGTGTCATAAATAAATTAAATTATTTAATGTCTAAAAATTATAACTAAAACACCATTATGTAGGAAATATTTTTATCTTTCTATTTAATATTTATAGTCGATTTTATCTGCTTCATTACCATATATTAAAAATGTTTTAGTTATTAAACATTGATTTTATCTCTTTTAACTCTTCTTTAAATAAAATATAATAAATGTCCTAATCTAATCCAAGTGGACCTAAAGGATCATATTTTATTACTAAGGTTGCTTGTGGTCGAATTACAGTTAATCAATAGAATTAAGACATGTTTTAGGGTAATAATAATATCATTTTTACACATAATTACCCTATTTACTTTTAACCGTGGTAAATAAAAGTAAAAGATTTCTATTCACCAGAAATTATTTCCATCTTCTTGAACCACATTATACCTATTTATATCAACCGGTTCTCTCGGATTTTCTAAATTCAACCCACAATTTCTGTAAAATTATGTTTTATGTAAATTTTCAAATTCTCTTATAAGGTGGATAAAAGACGGTAAAAATTTCATTAAAAATTTTCTATATCTAAAATTATTATAAAATGAATAAAATGAATTGAATTGAACATATATAGGTTTTATGTATATATTTTGACCTAAATAAATTTAAATAAAATAAATATTTATATAAAATAAATCAGTTTAAACTATTACTCAGTGTTTTTCACTATTCATCAACAATTGAATGTTTTTAGGAAAATACAAAAAATTCACCTTAAGAATATTTAGATATTCTGAATCCAATAATGATGTATATTTTAAAAAATTCAAAACATATAAATTTCATTTATTAATTTAAAATTATTTCCCGATGTCAAAACCAAAAAACATATTTTAAGAATTAATAATTACTAAAAGATTGACACTTGTTTATGTCCAATTTCAAAGTGAAATTACTTCCAATGACAAAAATTGGATTAAATGGAAAAAATACAATCTAATTATACTTAAAAACCATTCAAATTTATAGTTTAACACTATAAATTATTTTGATTAAAAAATTCATTTTTAGTTAAAATTTTGTATTTTTCACTATGCACCCAAATATGAAAGTTATCAAAAACACACCAAAAATTTATCAAAACTAAATTTTATGAATTGATTATAAATAAGATGTTTATTTTTTCAAATTTATTATATAAAAGTTTCAAATATTGGATTTAAAAATGGTTTGCCATTAAAAGGCGGTCAAATTGCATTTTAAAAAATACTTCTTTTATCTGAAAAATGAATTTGTACTTATATTATATATAAGAAAATCATTATATGGATAATAAAATTATAAGGATAATATACAATTTAAAATTCAGTTAATACTATTCATAACCGCTTTTGAGCGGATAGTTTGGTAAGTGTTGGTGCGCTTGAACTTGGTGTTTCTTGTAGTGAAAGTTATTGGATTACTTTGAAGAAATAACATACTACGAAATCTTGGGGTGTTAAATTATTCCCCCTTTAATAAATTTCATTCTCACAATTTTATATTGTTTTTCGAAAATAAAAGGATGAAAATATAAAATGCCTTTGTGGGAAAACCCACATCGGAAATTGGTTTAATAAATTTTTGTCTTGATGAGAGAAAAAGGGAAATTAAAGGGTCACCACCAGATTATGATCTCCATTAAGAGAACAATGGTGGAAATTATATACACATAATTGGTGGAAAAATTTAAATATTTATAGGGATTGATTGATGTCATCAATCACAAACAAGTGTAAAACCGAGGGCCTCAAATCCATCAATTTATGATGATTTGAAATACCATCAGTTTAAAAAAATATAAAGTATTAGGATAACACATTTTTTATTTTATGATACCTTCCCTAAATTTTAAGAATTTATTTACCCATATAATAAGAGGGAAAAAATTATATATATATATATATACTTGACATGTAGTGTTTCATTCTTCGACTAATTCCTACCACAAACTCAACATTCAATCCAAAAGATTTCAAAAGAATATTCTATTTATCATAATAATATAGGGTTCCAAAAATAATGAATTTATAATTCACCAATCAAAACCATAAAAAAACTAGATTATACATCCCAGAGACTTCATGTAGTCTATTGGTAAGTGATAAATCCCAATCGCACTATGGTTGTGGGTTCGATTCCCACAACATTGTCAGACGCGACGGATTTTCACGTAGTCTGTGTGTTTTCCTTTTTCTAAAACTATAGTATTATAATATTCCAAAAATAAACATAAGAAATTTTTAATGCTTAAACAAGACAATACCAGGTTCAACATAATCCATTCCACCATTTCTAGTAATCCGAAATACCTCTATCCAAACTCACAGTCCAAAATTTATAAGGAAGTTAAACACAAAAAAGATCCCAATTTCCACATAATAAAATGTGAATACGTTCATCATGTATACTTTTAAAACATGGAAACATTCCAAATTACCACAAAACCATATTGATTACTTTCATGCTCCTTTATTCTTTATAGAATACTGGATATACTCTTTATATCCAAAAATGTTGTAAACTCCAACAATGATGTAATATACAAACCATTAATCAGGTCCAAGGTAGTCAAGAATAGCTAATATAATTTATCCAAATCGACCATCTCTTATTCCAAAATTACTAACTTATTATCAAAACCATATATTCTCAAATTCCCAAAGAAATAGTACTGCATTACAATCCTTATTTATTTTCATAATTCATATAACTAGTACATCATATATACAACACTCAAAATGACACAATACATTAATAACAACATAATAACACTTAATATTTCCTCTTCCTCTTCAGTAGTATCATAACATGATTCTTATCCAATAGCAGCATTTTGGGTATCCTCTGATGATTTGGACATTGATTCACATAGTGTCCCAACTCCTTGCAGATTAAGAATAGTATATTTGAAACCTTTTTCTCACCCTTACAATCACGCACTTGGTATCCTTTCCCCCACACTTATAACAAACTCTCATTCCCTTAAAGAATTTAACAAGGTGATTCTTTCCATATTTATCACATATGGGAAAATCCTTTTTCCACTATTCCCTTTATCCATTTTTCTATCTACTATCCTTTTCTTATCTTTCTTCCCTTCAAAGCCATAGGACTCAGAGAATTCGTTACTAATAATATTAACACATGATATTTCTTCTTCATATGTTTAGAATACATAGGATACTACTTCCCTCTTAAATGTTGTCTTAATACCATGAAATATACGATCCTTCTTACTCTTTGGATCATATGTATTGCTGGAGTTAATATTCCCTCTACTGGGAGCCATTTCTATTCAATGGAATACACTAGGTCAATTTATTAATAGCAATGAATAATTCCAAACTTGTAAAATACATAACGTAAATTAAACAGTTTATGGATATAATCCATAATCATAAAAATATTTTTTTGAGGAGGTATATACTCATAAACAATTCATAATGGTTTTTAATGAAAATGATAATTTTCCTAAGCATATCCCCCATGAGTGTCATAATCATGAGTGCAGCAAAGCCTGTTTTCATGCAATAGTTCCCATTCATGTCTATCTCAAAGTATTGTTTTCAAGTTTTACCCAAAGGTATATCTGTGCAAGAGCCAGCACTACCCGCGCGTATCCAGATGGGTATGTATTGCTTGGAAAACTCAAAAAACCTCTACAATACCAATATTATAAGATTTTATTCTATAAAAATCATCAAAGTCTATCTTAGGGCTATGTGCAATAATCAGAGTTTATATAAATATAGTTTCTAAGGTTTTTATTAAACATCCTATAATACCAACTATAACACCCTGAACCAAGAATCCCAGAGTTAGTGCATCATTACGTATCATTGGATTTATCACAAAAGATCATGTCCCAAAAGGTCGATAAGTTTATTTGCCTTGGAATTACTAGATACATTGATAAGGTTTACATTTAAACATAAAATGGAAAACTACAACAACATTGTTTCAATAGACAAAACTTTGATCCCATAGACATTCCCTGCAGGCCATTCATAATATATTTCTTCACAACTAGGGAAAATAAAACCTAAAAAAGGGGTGAGCTCAGATGCTCAGTAAGGGTAAATAATTTTGCGGAAGATATAAATATTTTAGAAAAAATGTGTAATAAAAACAATAGCCTTTCAAAAATAAACATGAAAATAATATGGCAAAAATAAATCATACATTACCATATAAACATGCACATGGATATTCTACTAGTCAAATAATCACATGTAATAACAACTAAAACATTCAATATGATTGAATGCAGAATGTCATCCTTCCATAACCACATAGTCAATCCCATGTGCCAAGACACTAGTTTGTCTCATGGGACTTAACGAAGCATCGAGGAGCTATAGCGGTCCCCACTCGCCACTTACTAAGTCTAATGCATTCCTCATAAGAAAAGGTTTAAACATAAAATAAACATTCATATTAAAACTAGCATATAAAATGTCAATACATTATCCCTAAACCCTGAATGGTATACAAATAACACATCCACAGTAAAAAATATCACAAAAACATCAATACAATATGGATGATTTATATCATAATAAATAATCTTCAAATATGCTTAAAATCCATCAAAGGATGTTGATATAGATGAATTCAAAACCTTTTTTAGAGAAATATCTCTTAATATTTTGAAATCATTTAAAAGTCTTATAATTATAAAATAAAACATTTATTTGGAAAATATTATTATAATATTATAAGGGAAGCTTCGACATTGTCATTACGGTGGAAAATAGAAGCACCCGCTGTATAGGTTAATTAAACATTATAACATTAATATTGTCGAAAAGGAGTACCTTGTTTCGAAAAAGACTGAAGAATTTATTTCAAAACATTTTATAAAAAGTCAAATAATGGTATAAATGACTTTAATATATAGTATATTAATTTGTAAAAATGTTTTGAAATACATTTTCTAGAAACATTGATGTGGATGTTAAAGAGGTCCCAATAGATGCTTACGTAAAAACAACCTTTGATAATAAAGAGATTGTGAAATTAACCCTTACCTTGTACATTTACTTGGTCGATGGTAGGTTAACCTCCTGTATAATGTTGAAATAATTGTTATTAAATTATACAGGAATTAAATACAATAATATTATATCATTAATTATCTTTTATCATTGCTTTGTTAATAATATCATAGTATTATCATCATTTCGAGTGTTAACTGATTTGTTTTCCTTTATATGATTTGTTACGTAAGTAATGTTTGTTATGGATAGGATGTATTTTATTCATATTATGAATTATATTATGTCTTTAAAAATTATTTTTAATCATCTAATTAAAATTAGTCTTCAATAGATTACAATGGGGAATGAATCTCATCGCGTTCGTGGCGACAGTAATTTGTACGTACGCACGAGTGACAATATAATTATTTTGATAATAAAATAATATATAATTAGATTTTATATCATATATAAAAAATCATTTTCATGTTATACTTTTTATTTAAATCAATTAGACATCATTATTATACCCATCCAAATTATAATGTATGGAATAACAATTACACCACGACGTGGAGATGGTAAGCCGTACTTACACACGTATGGTGACATGTCATTCAAAGGATGGATAGAATAATTAATATGGTTGTACCATATTAATAATGAAATCACAATATATAGAAGATATTTTATTTATTATTTTATAATGGAAACAACAAATAAAGTGGAAGTGAAAGAAGAAAGGAACCTGAAAGAGGTGATGAAATATTTTCCTCTTCGTCGGGTTCTTCCTTTTGATTGGATCAAAAGGGCTACATAGGATGGCTTTATGAATAATGGAAGGACTATAGGATTAAGGGAGGACATTTGATAGGGTATTTGTGCAGGTTTTGGACGATCCAAATGGCATTGGAGTTGTGAATTTGAGAGAAGGGGAAGTTCCCTTTTATAAAAGCGGTGAGGGGTACCTTAGGAAAAGCTTAAAATATTATTTTATAATAAATTCATCTTCAGCCTCTAATGGCTCCAAAATGAATTATGTAAATGATATGGTGGGGATTGGTCGAGAAACACTCAACCAATAGGTTTTAGATAGGTTTGGTCACTATATTAACCATATCTTTTAGAATTAACTCTTAGTTAAATAGTTTTACATTTACCATATATCTTTGTATTTTTATATTATATGGTAAATAAACATAATATATACTTACAAGAGATCCCCATGTGGATGTATTTTGGACAATTCGTATATTTTTAGCAATAGAATATCAATTAAAATTATAATATTTGTTTTTACAACTATTTGATGTCAATTTCGACACTATTTGGTATTTTGTTTTCGCTAAATTCATAACTGCATTATTACTTCGAAAAAAATTCATCTAACCAACCCAAACATATCAAATTAACCTAAATAATTAGTGGAATCCATAAAAAGTATCAAATTACATTTATTTGGATATTTATAATATCAATTATTATAATATTTCATTAATTAGGTAATTACTGCATCGTCATTGTGTCATAAATAAATTTAATTATTTGATGTCTAAAATTTTTAAATAAAGTACCATTATGTTGGTAATCTTTTTATATTTCTATAGAATATTTATCGTCAAATTTATCTTATGTATAACAATATATTAAAATTGTTTTAGTTTTTAAACATTGATTTTAACTCTTTTAACTCATCTTTAAGTAAAATAATAATAAATTTCATAATCTAATACAAGTGGATCTAAAGGATAATATTTTATTCCAAATGTTGTTTTTGGTTGAATTACACTTATCCAATAGAATTAGTTCATGTGTAAGGGGAATAATAACATCAGTTTTACACTTAATTACCCTATTTAATTTTAACCGTGGTATATAAAAGTAAAAAGTAACTATTCACCACAAATTATTTTCATTTTATTGAACAAAATTTTACTTACAGATATCAATCGTGTCTCTCGGATTATCAAAATTCAACTCACAGAACCGGTAAAATTATGTTGTATGTAAATTTGAAAATGAATTAAATTAAACTTATATAGTTATTATGTATCTATTTTTACATAAAATAAATATAAATTAAATAAATAATTATTTAAAAAAAATTGGTTTTAAACAATAACTTAGTGTTTTTCACAATTCATAAAAAATTGAAAGTTTTCAGAAAAATACAAAAAATACACCCTAAGATAATTTCGATATTCCGAATCCAAAAATAATGTCTATTTTACCAATTTAAAAAAATAGAAATTTCATTTATTAATTTAAAATTAATTCCCATTGTCAAAACCAAAATGCGTCTTTTAAGAAATAATAACTACCAAAAGATTAACACTTGTTTATGACCAATTTCAAAGTGAAATTATTTCCAATGACCAACATTTGATTAAATAGTAAAAATATAATCTAATTGTACTTACAAACCATTAAAATGTATATTTAAACAATATAAATTACTTTGATTAAAAAATTTGCTTTCAGTTAAAATTTAGTATTTTTCACTATTCACCCAAATAAAAAACTTATCAAAAAAATACCAAAAATCTATCAGAACTAAATTTTATGTCCTGGTTATAAATAAGATGTTTATTTTTTCAAATTTAATATATAAAATTTTCAAATATTGTATTTAAGAAGGGTTCTCCATTAAAAGGCAGTAAAATTGCTTTTAAAAAAATACTTCTTTTATCTGAAAAATGAATTTGTACTTATATTACGTATAAGACACTAATAATATGGAATCTAAAAATTTAAGGATAATTTGAAATTTATAATTCAGATAATACTATTCATAGCCACTTATGAATGACTAGTTTTTTAAGTTGTGGTGCGCTTGAACTCGGTGTTTTGTGTAGTGCAAGTTATTGGATTACTTTAAAGAAATAACGTACTATGAAATCTTGGGGTGTAACAAAGGGTGTGACAAACATCTAGTCCACCCATACTATAATTCATGACTCTTATTAATTTCATCTGATCTATTATTTTTACCAT
The DNA here is from genome assembly GCA_963277665.1 of Viscum album. Classification (NCBI taxonomy): domain Eukaryota; kingdom Viridiplantae; phylum Streptophyta; class Magnoliopsida; order Santalales; family Viscaceae; genus Viscum; species Viscum album. The sequence continues at coordinate 106,935,424 of OY728149.1, read as the reverse complement.
TAAAAGAGGCCTTTGAAACTATGCTAGAAAGGCACCACCCGACCTACTAAAGATTAGAAGAGATCCATTATGATAGCCTCTACCGTGTCCTTTTCCATAGTGAGGGATATGAAATCCACATCCATGTATGAGATAATTTTAATATCCTAACTTTATTTCTTACCACTAGTTGGAGGCCAATATCAATTTTTTTGTATTTTAGGCTCCACTCCCTTCTAATAACTAGGACAAGAATAATAAACCCATGAAGTGAATTATATAGTTTGTAAAAGAAATTATCCTATACAATATATATATATAAAGTCATGACCCTAGTCTTGTTTTAGTAAATCCAAAAATTTATCCTCAAATAATTATCCCTTAAAGGCCTCCAATGAAAAACAATCAAACATTTTTATCTGTACCATGATGCCCTACCATCTCCCAGTGTGTCGCAAAACAATATAAATCTCAAGATTCATCATCCCGACAGTGATTATCTTGGCAATATCAAATATTTCATTGATAAACATAATATATTATTTTTAATATTGAGCACCATTAAAAAATTATAAATCTAAATGAGGAAACATATTGAATTCATATGAAAAATATAGTCGGGTAGGTCGACCACATTTTTGACGTCTGTCTCCCATTGGTTCAATGCATAACACCATATTCTATTGTAACTCTACTACCAGTCCCACTAAACAATACATTAGATCGTACTCATACCCACACAATAAAACCTATATATGTATAAAATTAGTATTCCCAACCACAGAATCATACTCAATATTAAACTGGGGTGGTGCATTAGAACATTATCTAGGAAGGTTTTTCTAAAATGATAAAAATAGAGACTAATAAAAGCCTTAAAATAATACCTAATCACAAAATTAATGAAATTTATAGGTTAAAAAGGTTGGAATAACCCTACAATGAATTTCATATAGTCATATATAAAACCACTAGGTACAACCATTGATGACATGGAATATTCCAAAACAAATATCACTTTTACATGAATTTTTTTCATAATCATATGTGAATAAATTATTCCACGCATTAGTAAAAATAAATAATGTTATTAAATGATGTATTCAGAAAAATAGTGAATATATTATTAAATAAATTTATTTAATTTATACCTATATCAATCGTAGATAATAAAATTCATAAAAGGTAATCCTACATACAAATTCATGATGCATGATATCACCCACATTATCCTATGGGAAATAAAAAGAATACCATAAATTACTATTTAACTTGTTCACACTAAGAATAATATAAAACTATAACATAATTACCAGTAAAAATAATCCCACTACCTTGGAAACATAGATGACCACTATAGAAATAATTTCTAGACACAAGCATATCTTCCCACTCGAGTACCAACTATCCAGTCTCCAATATAATAATCTCATAAATATTATAAAAAGGTTGTCACTGATACCATTTTTAAAACCCTATACCAAATCATTGAGCCCAAGGAAGTGTTGAAAAAGGAATCATGATCTCCTATAAAAAACATGTGGTTGTCAACTATTAGTGATTGACTATGTCATGTAGTTGAGATTTTATGCCCCCAGTATCATATAATTAAAAAACATGAACATGGTGAGGGAAACAATAATGAATAAAATAAATATAATTAACAAAGTGTAAGAGAATATAAATATAATATCACAAGTAATATTAAAAAGATATAAAACAATTCAAATGACCATGTTAAATAAGATCCACACATGTTGGGGATCAATGAATGTGATAAATAAAGGTGAAATAGAATATTAGAGTCATAATAGTAAATTATACCAGAGTAAATTACAACATCCCATTAAATAAAAAACATGATCAACTTACTCAATATACTGACAAAGAACAATTTTTATTGGTTGTATCACTAATAACAAAGTTTACAAACTCAATTTGATTACCATGAAGGGAACAAATAATAAAATCAGTATGACAACACTCATTTCCTTATAGAATAAATTTGTTTGATATAAGTTAGTGGAAATATTTATGGAAATAAATAAAAATATTGACCGTAAGAAAATATAAACCCATACTGGGTAATCACTTAATAAACTGGATTCCATGGACATTGACCATACATCAGGGAATTTATTTCAGGATGAAGGATTTACCCGGTACTAAGAACCCGTCAATAATAAAAATAGAGTTATCTAAAAAGGTAGTTACAATATAAAACCTCTTGTATGTGTCAAAAATTCCACAAGGAAAGGTCTCCATGATATTTTCCAATCCAATGTTCATCATAAAGGAGGTCTGTGGGATAATCTATATAACTATCCTAATGCATGGGCCAAACCATATTCATGAGGAAAGGTCCCCTGGATAGACATTATCTATCTATTATCATGGAAGTCATATGTTGATGGATATATAATATCCAAACACCTATATCTACTAATCCATCACTACTGGGACATTCCCCACGATAAAATCACCCAAGTCATCTCATACATTTGGATGTAATGTAATAAAGGTCAAATCACATTATACTCTATTAAAAAGTACCTAGGAGCCATGGTGCTGGATTCGAAATATGAGCCTCTACAGCACTCCCTGGACTGGAAACAGCAGTGGAGGCAACAGTAGTAGTAGCTAGGCCCTCAGTAGAGAGAAGAATAGAATATGTTTCCAGTGCATTAGAAGGTGGTGGGGAAGCAACAGAAGGTCTAGGAGCCGAGGCTGAGACACGTGGCGGAGGCAATGGAATACCCAGATGTTGAACAATAAGCCCCAACAGCTGCTCCATGCGGTCATGGAGGCCATCGATACGAACCAAATGCTTCTCCATCACAGCTAGGCGGAGGGAAAGGGTGAGATCGACCAATGGTACGGGGGTAGGTGGGGCTGGTGGTGGTGCAGAAGAATGAAGGCTAGAAGAACTGGGGTCAGTAGGAAAGGGGTGGGGAGGGGAAACTAGAGGGGGTGGGGATGGAGGAGTAGGGGCATCCACTAGGGCTGGAGGGTCAGCGGGTGGCTGGGGCCATGCATGGGCAAGGATGTAGGCACCCCTGCTTCCGGACCAATTCCACGTGAATCAGCATGAGATAGTCCATCCGGAGGGGATAACCGAACAGGTCGTGGGTAAAGCAGGATTGAAAACTCCACGGTGGTGGGTGAGGGAGTGGCATAAAACCCACTGTTCAGGTTGCCATGATGGATGGTAAACATAACATGAAAATAAGAGGTGGCAAGGTAAGGGAGGTCTAGGTAGTTCTCTTGTATGACATAGGTAAGGAGATATATGTCACGACCGTTCATGACCCCCATATCCTCATGGCGGGGGAAACGAATGGCGCTAAAGCATCAGTGGGAAAAACGGAGAATGGGGTTAGTTATAAGGGTGCTCTTCTATGAGGTAGGGGCGTAGCGGTTGTCAGCCCAGCAATCTCTCGCCACATAGCAATGAGATAAGAGTGCTCGGGTCTGGTCAAGGTAGAAACATGGGGTGGGTGATAGGATGGGGTTAGAAACTGAAACCTCATCCATACTCTATCATGGTGAGGGAAAATCATCGGCTACCTAGTCGGAATCGAACCACGGGCACGATATCGCCAAGTGTCTCCCGATACTCATCTCAATTGAACTCGATCGAGGCCACAAACTCCAAAAATAAATCATGGAAGATAGGAGTGCTGACATGGAATGTAGCGAGCAGTGGTGTGTGTACATAGAGTTCCACTAACTCTCCCCAGATGCCTAGCTGTGGAGGAACGATGCTGTCGAGGTTGAGACTGCTCAATGGAATCGGATGGCGAGAAAAGCATTGAACCTTGTGAAGTGCCAGATAGGTGACTTGTAACACCATGCAAGGATAGGGAACACCTGCAGTTCCCGGACCAGGTGGAGGTGTAGTAGCAGGAGCTGGATTTGGGGGTGGATCGGTTGTAGTAGGTGAAGGGTCTCTGGACGGGGCGGTCAAAGAAGTGCCAGTTTTGGAGGAGGAGATCTCAGGTGGATTGGCAGCTGAGAGGGAAGGAAGGATGGTGTACAAACCATCCTCAGTGGAGGGAGTGATGGGTGGAAGGGTGGCCAATGGAGGAAGCTCATATACTAGAGCATCGGGGCCTGGCTACGTTGCAGGTCGCAGTCGTATCCGCCGATAAATGGGCATCTCGCCCTCTGTGGCGGAGGCCAGATGATTCCCCCAGGAAGGATCACGATCTACCATAACCTGAAAAAGAATGAAAACTAAAACTAAAGAAAATGAAAAAAGAAAAGAAAAAAATAGAAAGTGAGAAATCCGAATAATAAAAGTACATGGGGTGTATATCCAGAGTACACAACGTGTAGTACAACCTGAGCAGCATCCCGTGTTCTCTGGATAAACATACTTGGTTGAAGAAGATTGATGATGTAAAGGTACACGGTGTGTACCTAATATACACGCCATGTGCATACAATGTGGACATGGTCGTGTATCAGAAACAACATGGCTATGATTTTAACAGTTCTAAGAATAAAAGACACACCGTGTATGGGACAGACAAGATGAGTTCATTACTGAATGAACATGGCCGTTTGGGGGCTAGACACCGGTCCGACCGAAAGAAATAGGCTACACGGCGTGTCCCGAACACACACTTCATTGATAAGAACATGGGGTGATAGGCCGTTTCAACTGATACGGACAGATGGGCCAAACGAAATGGCATACCCGGCATGTACCAAACAAACACGTTGTATACATGAAAATGGTGTGTGAGGTCGTGTGCAAATGGTACTCGGGAATGATGGGGGAAAGTACACTGTGTGTACCGAACATAAACATTGTTTATATTCAAATTTCGAAGCATTTTGTGTGTGGCCATGTAAAAAAGTACAAGGCACGTGTTCTTTATTTCGTGGCTGTGTATCGCGAAAGACGAACGGTCATCTGATCCTGAAATCACCTTAAATGTGTCTAATAACATGAAATAGAGGGTGTAGAAGTTTTTACCCTAGACCGAGGATCGCAATTCAAGAAAAATCAGATCCTGAAACGAACCAAATAGACGGATCTAGAAGTGGGGAGGTCGGGTGGCATTCGGGAGAAGAAAATAGGAAGAGGGGAAGCATCACACGACAGGACGAGATGTCGGGTGGCTGCGGCCTATATATCTGAGGTACACGATGTGTACATATGGACTACACACCGTGTATCTCATTATATATATATATAATTATTATAGTAAACTATATAATAATTAATTTTAATAATTAAAGATAATAAAAATGGATATATATATATATATATATAAAGAATTTAAAAATTAAACTATATGCGTAATGTAGTGGGATAATACACGCCGTGTGTTTAAAAATTGTAAAAATATAAGTACAACCTTTGGTCCGGTGCTTGGGGCGAGGTTCGAATCGGCGATAGGCTGCTCTAAACGAAAGCCCAAAACCACTAGAGCGATGGTTGTACTGCTACCCTTATTTATCATTTATATACATTTATTCTATACAGCCTATACACACGGGGAGAAAGAATTTAACAACGTGTAGTTTTTAATTGTACATCAAGGGGATGAAGCTGGGAGATTAGCCAAGTTCGAACTCGGGTCTTTTGGATCCAGGGATGAGACTTTTCCAATATTCCATCTTCATCCGCATGAATTAATTTTTATAGAAAAGTGTTTTTATATTTTATTTTTAGAAAGAAACTAGGGAACAGACAATGTATATTGGAAGACACACCATGTGGTTTTATTAAAAGGGTAAATGATGGAAATGGGTTAGTTTTCAGGATTAGAACCCGAGTCTTTTGGAAACCGGGTTATGATCTTGGCCAACCGACCCATCCCCATCATGGGTTTTCTTATAAGAATATATATATATATATATATATATATATATATATAATTTACTACACACACTGTGTCAGAAAATATAAAAAGGAGGAACCCTGTGCCGAAGGTAGGTCAGGAGGATTCGAATAGGGGATGGCTCGGATAAACTTCAGTGACCTTACCATCAGCACATGAATCATCCCTAGTTATTTATTAGTTTCTCTATAGATTTATAATAGCTAGATAAAAGAAAAATAAAATGTACACACCGTGAATATAGGTGGTACACGGCGTGTATCCTCTAGGTTTCCACCCATGAAGCGCCTTTCTTTTAGGTCGTTGGCTCGACCTAGATACCATTGCTTATCGGAGTTTTATGGTGGACAATGTTCCTACCGAGTTGTCTATGTGATGGTAATCCTTTAACCGTAGCCCATTAAATTTGAATGGTTGACCATCCTCTCCAGAAATTTCCACCGCTCCGTGATTCAATACGTGTATGACATGGAATGGCGTTAAGCATCGTGATTTTAACATTCCTATAAATAAGCGTAGATGAGAGTTATAGTGAATTACCTGATCAACAGGTTGGAATGATTTTCGTGAAATCATCCAGTTGAGAATATCTCTCATCTTCTCCTTATAAAGTGTGACATTTTCGTATGCCTCTAATCTAATTTAATCCAGTTATGACAGTTGGAACTTGCGCTTCCCTTAGGCTGCCTTCAGATCAAAATTCAAGGCCTTGACGGCCCAGTAGGCTTTGTGTTCCAATTATACTAGCCGACAGCATGGATTTCCATAGATGATGAGGAATGGGGACATTCCCAGTGGTGTTTTGAAAGTAGTCTGATATGCCCACAAAGCATCATCTAACTTCTTGGACCAGTCATTCCATGAACTGTTTACTGTTTTCTCTAGGATCTTTTTGAGGTCACGGTTGGAGAGCTTAACTTATCCACTGGACTGGGGATGATATGGTGTTCCCATTTTATGTATTACTCCATACTTTGATAGTATTCCTCTTATCAGTATGTTGTCAAAGTGGGTCCCTCTATCGTTGATCAATACTCGTAGAACTCCAAAACTGCTAAAAATATTTTTCGTTAAAAAACTCATGACTACCTTGGTTGTGTCGGGTGTTGTAGCAGTGGCTTCCACCCATTTAGAGATGTAGTCAACACAGACTAGGATATAAGTTTTCCCAAAATATGTGGGGAAGGGACCCATGAAATCTATGACCGACACGTTGAAAATATCGACCACCAAGATTGGGTGATGGGGAATCTCAGCTCTACGTCCTACATTACTGGTCATCTGGCACTGATCTCAATAGGAAAAAAAAGGCTCAGGCATCCTTATAAATGGTGGGCCAGAAAAACCTAGATTTCTTAATCTTCACTATCATACGGTCAAGCACATGATGTCCCTCAACTAGTGAGGTGTGACAGAACTCCAGGACACCATGAAATTCATGCTCAGGATTGCAATGGCAGATTACCCCATCGCCACAGGACCGAAATAGTAGAGAATCATCCCAGAAGTACCTCTTCACGTTAGAGAAAAATATCTTTCATTGCGGGAAGGAGAGGTCAGGTTGAATGAACCATGTAACCAGAAAATTAGCATTATCCGCATACCATGGTCTAGGTGTTTCATTTACTGAAAAGAGGTGTTCATCCTGGAAATCTTCCATGATCTCCCGATCTTCCTCTTTCTCAAAATGAGGTAGCTCGAGCTAGGAGAGTCGGTTAGCAACAATGTTCTAGCTCCCTTTCTTATCTCAAATCTCCAGATCAAATACTTGTAATTGGAGTACCTAGTAGATCAATCATGGCTTTGAATCTTTCTTGTTCATTAGGTACTTTAGTGCTACATGGTCAGTATAAACAATAACTTTAGGCAACACTAAGTATGAACAGAACCTGTCAAATGTGAAAACCACATCAAGAATCTCCTTCTTTGTGGTGGTGTAGTAGATCTGGGCCTCATTGAGAATCCTGATCGCATAATATATCGGTCATAAAATCTGATCAATCCGATGTACCAAGACTGCTCTAATTACATAGTCACTGGCATCGCACATCACCTCAAATTGTTCCTCCCAATTGGGAGAAACAATCACCAAATATTCCACCGGACGCTGCTTCAGATGCTCAAAATCTATGGTCCATGTCTCATTGAACTAAAATATGGAATCCTTGGTTAAAATATTGTTTAGGGGCTGAGCTATTTTGGAGAAGTCGTGGACGAACTGCCTATAGAAACCGGTATGCCCCAGGAAGCTGCTGATGGCTTTGAGAGATGTTGGAATAGGTAGTCGTGATATGACTTCTATCTTTGCCAGGTCCACCTCTATCTCCTTTGATGAGATTCTGTGGCCAAGGAAGATTCCACTGTGCACCATGAAATGAAACATTTCCGAGTTCAAAACTAGGTTTGTGTTCTCACAATGTTCCAAAACTAGCTCTAGGTGTCGTAAACAAATGGAGAATGATTTCCCATAAACGGAAAAATCTTCCATAAATACCTACAGGATTTTTTCATCCATGTTATCGAAAAATAACCAACATGCAGTGATGGAAGGTGGTGGGTCCATATCACATGCCAAAAGACATCATCCGGTAAGCAAATATACTACAAGGGAAAGTAAATGTGCTCTTTTCCTGATCCTCTGGATCAATGGAAATTTGGTTATAGCCTGAATAACCATCGAGGAAGAAATAGAAGTTGTCACCTATTATTATCTCTAGCACTTGATCCCTGATTAAAAGGGGAAATGATCCTTTCTTGTGGCATCATTTAGCTTTCGGTAATCTACACAGACTCCCCAGCCCGTGATAGTGCATGTAAGAATGAGATCATTCTTTTCATTTGTAATTACATTGATACCCCCTTTTGGGTACCACATGAAAGGGACTCACCCATGGACTATCCGAGATGGGATAGATGATTCTTGCATCCAATAATTTGATCACCTCCTTTTTTACAAATTCATTCATGGGTGGATTCAAGCGTCGTTGTGGTTGTTGATATTGCTTGGCACCTTCATCACGTAGCACATTATCGGTGAAAATGGTAGGGAAGATGCCCTTTAAATCAACAACTGTCCAACCAGTAGTGTGTATCCATTGTTTCAAAACATGTAGCAGTGCAGCTTCCTGCTCCTGTGACAGCTCTGCGTTATGTATGATAGGAAAAGTTTGATTCAGTCCCAAATACCCATACTTAAGAGAATATGTAAGAGGGTTTAGTTCGAGTTTAGGTGCCTACAAAATCGAAGGTACAAGTGGTTTCACCTTTTACCATTCTAGACTATTAGTAATAACTGTATGTCTCCAATAGTGGCCACCCTGGAATTCTAGGAATTGAAATTCCTCTAGTTCTTTATCTGGAATGTCTTGAAAAATAAATATATCTGAAAAATAACATACCGGATCATTCCCCTTTTCACTCAAATGATCATCCATGGTGGTTATAGCATAATATTCCTCTTTCTCAGGCAAGGATGGATGTTTAATAGATTTGAAGACATCGTAAGAGACTCTCTCTTCTCCTACCAGGAAAATCAGATCTCCTCGGTTCACGTCAATTAGTACCTTTCCGGTGGCCAAGAAGGGTCTTCCAAGTATAAGAGGTGCCTTCGGGTCATCCCCAATACCAAGGAGTATGAAATCATTGGGGTAGATTAGTCTACCCACTTTGATTAGCATGTCCTCCAGTAGTCCCTATAGATGTTTTATCGATCGATCAGCAAATTTAAGGGCTACTCAGGTTGGCATCAAATCATGGAGCCCGATATTCTTCAAAACTCCAAGGGGTATGAGGTTCAGGATAGCCCCCAAGTCATAGATAACCTTCCCAAACTCACATGGTCCAATGGTATAGGGAATAGTGAAACTACCTAGATCCTGGAGTTTGGGAGTTATTGAGTGTTCGACTACTCGAGAACACTCCTTAGTTAGGTCAATGGTGACCTGATCCTCCATCTTTCTTCTGTTGGAGAGTATTTCCTTCATTAATTTCGCATAAGTAAGCATCCTCATCAGTGCATCTACAAATGGGATATTTATGTGTAGCTTCTTGAACATGTCCAGGAACTTACCAAACTGGTGTTCCATCTTTCTATATTTTAATTTTTCTAGGAAGGGTAAGGCTGGTAAAAAAGGTTTGACAACCTCCTTCCCTTCAGTTTTCGAAGACTCCTTCTATAGGATTTTGGATGATTAGGGGATGGTTTTGGTTCCTTCATCATCAATAGGGGGTGTAGATACACTTGGTTCTGCTCGTTGGTTCTGTTGGAGCTCTTTTCCACTCCGGAGCATGACAACATGGGCCTCCTCCCTTGGGTTATTTTCTATGTTGCATGGTAAAGTACTGGGTTTCCTTCCTGAGAGTTGGTTTTCCAATTAGCCAATCTGGTTCTCCAGGCCTCTAATTGACACCTCCGGATTTCGGAACCTGATCTCATCAGTAGATATGAATTTGGTCATAAGATCCTCTAACATTAAGGTGTTCTTCTACTAAGGAGGTTTTCGAGATGGTGTAGGTGGTGGCTACCGTGACTGCTGTGGGAGAGGGTTTTGATACCCTTGCTGCTAATAAGGACCTTGTTGGGGCTATTGCTGCTATTGCTGCTTCTAGTACTGGTTTGAATAGGGAGGCTGGTTCTAGCTGGGCTGTCATTGGGGCGACAGATTTTGCTGTTGTTGGCCTCAGCATGTGTTGTGCTGGTCATGCCATGCTAGGTTCTAGTACTGGTTGGGCTCTCGATTTTGTGCAACATAACTTATCTCGCTTGTCGATTGGCCTCCAGCAGAACCCAGACATTCTACCATTATGTGGTTATTACTAGATTCTCTACATGCCAGATGGTTTGCTGCATGTACTTGGGACGTTCCCTTGAGATTGGGCACGTCATCCTTCTTGGACACAACATCCAACTGGGCAGCAAGTATGGTAGTTGCATCTATGTTATGCATACCGTGTTTCTGTGTTCCCCGTTTGGAATGCCATTAAAATGTGTCGGCAGAAATATCTTCCAGTAGTTCGAAGAATTGTTTAGGGGACTTCCTCATTACCGTACCTCCAATAGAAGCATCCACCATAGACATAGTATTAGTTTTCAATCCTAAATAGATGGTTTGGACTTGCATACAATGTGGATGTCTATGGTGTGGGCACTTGTACAACATCTCCTTGAAGCGCTACCAGGATTCATACAATGATTTAGCGTCATGCTGCTGATAATTGTGGATCTCGTTCTGTAGTGTCACCGTCATTGACTGTGGGAAGTATTTGGATAAGAACTCTTGGGATAGCTCCTCCAAGGTGAGGATGGATCATTGTGGAAATCCTTTGATCCAATATTTCGACATTTCCCATAGAGATATGGGAAAAAGTCAGAGATAGATGGCATTCGTAGACGCTCCGTGGTAGCGGAATGTGTCACAGACCTCTAGAAAATTGGAGAGATGGGAATTGGGATACTAACTGGGAAGGCTTCCAAATTAAACGGTGTTCTAGATCAGCTACATGACAGCAGACTTGATCTCAAAGTGTTGGGCCTGCAACGGAGGTCGGACAATGCTCATGTCAGCTCCGTGGATTGATAGAAGGTTGTACACCATGAGAGTACGGTGTGGAGGTTGCTGTTGTGGAAGGGGAAATAACATGAATTATTGGTCCTGAGGAGCGTACAGCATCCCTTGACCTTGGTTGAAATACTACATTCACTCTGGTTGGAATTATTGGAGTTGTTGCAGATGGTATTTTGGAGCATGTGGAGCTTGCTAGTTCCAGTTGTCATCCGGACCTAACTGTTTTCCAGCCCCTTGGGCAACAGCTAGACTACCTTCCTCATTCCACACCAGTGGAGTTGTTTGGTTGTGTTCAGCCATTTGTGCTCGTTGGTGCCACAAAAACGTCCATTCAATCTCTGGGTCAGTTGGGAAAATCCCTGATGACTCAGTGCTCTTCGAATGTTTTAGGTGGTCGCTCATACACATAAGGTCCTACATAAAAAAACAAAACACCAAGTGTAACTGATAAAAAAAGATAAAAAATAAATATGATTAGAAAGGATATTTTTGGGAATTTATGATTATTATTTTCACTAAAATTTGATACAAATTTAATTGAAATAAGAATAAAATTACTCTCGATCCCTGAAAAAGGTGCCAAAATTTGGACGATCGTTTCACTGAAGGTATGTTTTCGGGGTCCGAAATTATATATTCCCTAACAATTATAGTAACAGTAATGGTTCGATCCATAGGGAACTATGAGGATATATTATTTTTCTTAATTTAGTTTGTATTTCAGTTTATAGTGAATTTAGAATCAATTTTGGTTGGTTGTTTGAGTAAAAAAAGAACAATTGGTTTTTAAACATCATTTAACAAATTAATTACTAAAACGAAATTAAAAATGTGAGAATTGGTTTTGATGCAAATACAGAGAGAAATGCATTGGGTTTATGGATTTGTGATAAGTTGATTATTAAATCAAGTTTCTTATGTGCTTGTGTTATTCATGATAACCTAACTCTCTGGGTTTAATTTGTAATAAAGATTCCTTGGTCTGGAAAAATTTATATTTAGAGCTAAAGAAACTAACTACTTGGTCCGGTAGTTAGTGTTTAACATATATTTATTTGGATTACTCCATTTTGAGCAGACAGATACTTCCAATGGTCATGGAGTTATTCGTTGTAATTCTTCTTTTGAATCCCTTAAAATTCTTCCCTTGTTCTGGTACATAATTTCTAGTGATAATATGAAGTGATTTAAGAAGAATAAGAAGATATTATTAATACAAACACATTCAGAGCAACATAATTCAAATTACAACTCATTAGCTTCCACAAATCAAACACACTGGGTGTTTAGTTAAACATATTGAATATGAAAAACAAAAAACTATTGATACCTGATGAAATCATGCTTGGATCTTTGAAAACAGAATGATTCTTCAGTAGATGGAAGAACGGTGGTATGATGACAGAGCGTCTTTCCTTCAGGGCTTCAACCCTTTCTCCACAAAATACTACAAACACACCACCCTTGGTCTGGAGGCCAAGGCCTCTTTTTATAGAAACAATATGTACACATCGTTTATCATAAGTACACACCATATACTTTCATCAACTCATTTTTAGATTATTTTTATCCGTTTTTAGGCGGTCTAACACACAATCATTCACTTGGAACATGGCGCCTCCAGGTAGGTGAATATACACGGCATGTAGCGCCGCCATACACAGCGTGTAGAATCAAAATTCAGCCACTAACCGCTTCTAGAAATGCAAACATGGGGTGTAGAAATGTCACACGGCATGTCCCCTTCAGCCGGCCACATGGTCATGTAGACTCTTCTCGGCCGCCAACTACTTCTAGAATGTCATACACAACATGTAGATATGTGAACACGGCGTGTAATGCCTTCTAGTTACATGGGAATGTATTTATCCTGGTCAACCCATGATTGAACTAGAATGTACACAGTGTGTATATAAGTACACTCTGTGTAGTTGTAAATTTGTGCTCTTTCTTTCTCTGTTTTGTGTATTTGGCCATAAACCTCATGAAAATGAACAAAATTTACAATATCAAAGTATTTTTTTCTAAGCATTATGTAATTTTTGAAAACTTTTTCTTATTTTTCAATAGAGTATATGAAAATGTATACACAAATTGGGTGTATCCCTATTCTTAACCTTTTATTTTCAAAGAACAATTTCAAATTGCGAGGACGCAATTTATTGACGTGGGGGAAAATGTAACACCCCAAGATTTTATAGTACAATATTTCTTCAATGTAATTCAATAACGTGCACTACACATAACACTGAGTTCAACCGCACCACGACTTACCAAACTAGCCATTCAAAAGCGGTTATGAATATTATTAACTGTATTTCGAATTTCATATAATTCTTATAATTTTAGAATCAATATTATGTGATTATTAGACATAATATAAGAATAAATTCATTTTTTCTAATAAAAGATGTATTTTTCTAAAATGAAATTTTAACTCCTTTTAATAGAAAACCATTTTTAAATCCAATATTTGAAACTTTTATATATTAATTTTGACAAAATAAAATTCTACTTTAGAATCGGGACATAAAAATTTAGTATTTATAAATTTTTGGTGTTTTTCTAATAACATTCATATTTGGGTGAATAGTGAAAAATACTAAATTTTAATTGAAAACAACTTTTTAAATCAAAATAATTTATAGTTTTCAACTTTACATTTGAATGGTTTGGAATAATAATTAAATTATATTTTTACCATTTAATCCAGTGTTGGTCATTGGATGTAATTTCACTTTGAAACATGACATAAACAAGTCCCAATATTTTGGTTGTTATTATTTCTTAAAAATACACTTTTTGGTTTTGACTGCAGGAATTAATTTTAAATTAATAAAATAATATCATAAGTTTCTAATTTTTTAAAATAGACATCATTTTTGAATTCAGAATATCAAAAATAGCTTAGGGTAAAATTTTGGTATTTTTCTGAAAACTTTCAATTTTTGATAAATAGTGAAACACATTGAGTGAATGGTTAAAACCGACTTTTTAAATAAATATTTATTTTTTTATTTCAATTTATTTTTGGTCAAAATAGATACATAATAACTATATAAGTTCAATATAATTCATTGGAGTCATTTTATAATACATTTAGATATATAAAAATTTTATCAAACTTTCCACCGTATTTTACCAACCTTCTAGGAGAATTTACACATTATGATAAAATTTAATTTTTCCGCTTTTTGAGTGGAATTTTAAAAATTTGAGACACATAGTTAACCTTATTAAGTAAAATTTGGTTCAAAATGATTAAATTAATTTTTGGTGGACAGTAACTTTTGACTTTTATTTACCATAGTTAAAGGTAAATAGAGTAATTCATGGTAAAAAGAATATTATAATATTACAAAATTATCATAACACTTGTCATAAACTTATTATAGGAGTTATGGCCGACCATGGGCATCCTTGGGTCGCTTTTGGGACCCCATGGAGCCACTTATGAATGATAATGATGCTTTATTTTAATTAACTTAATGTAAAGGAAAAAATGACATAAACAAATATATTTTAGTAAATATATTTTTACATGGGGTAATATAAGTCATATTTTTAACTATAAATATTAATTGGAAAGCCAAAACTATTTCCTAAATAATTTAATTTAATTTTATATTTTATAGACATTAAATAATTCAATTTATTTATGACACAATGATGATGCAGTAATTACCTAATTAATGAAATATTAAATTATTTGATATTATAAATATCCAAATAAATGTAATTTGAGACTTTTCATGAATTAGACTAATTTTATAGGTTACTATGACATAGTAGGAATGGTTATTAGATTTATTTTTGAAGTAATAATGCTTTTATGAATTTAGAAAAAACAAAATAACAAATAATTTCAAAATTGACATAAAAGAGTTTTTAAAAAATATATTTTATTATTAATTGATATTCTATTCCTAAAAATCTAATGTTTGTCCCAAAGACACATATAATGACAGGTGTATCATTAATGAACCACTTGGGGGTTTCTGGGAAGTTTATTGTAAGTTTATTTCCCATATTAAATAAAAATACAAAGAGACATGGTAAATGTTGAACTATTTAACTAAGAGTTAAATCTAAAAGGTAAAGTTACTATAGTTAGTCAAACCAGTTTAAAACCTATTGTTTGAGTTTTCTTCGACCCATCCCGTCCATATATTTATATAAATCCTTTTGGATACACTATAAACCAAAAATTATTTTGTTATAAAATAGTATTTCTAGTGTTTCCTAAGGTACCCCTCACCCTTCTTATAAAAGGGAACTCCCACTTCCCTAAAATTAACCACTTTAAAGCCATTTGGTTCATCCAAACTCTTCCCAAATACCCTTTCAACTATCCTCCATTCATCCTAGAGGCGTTCCTTTAGTCAAAAAGCCATCCTATAGAGCCCATTTGATCAAATCAAAAGGAAGAACCCGAAGAAGAGGTAAATATTTCATCACCTCATTCAAGTTCTTTTCTTCTTCAACTTACTCTTTCTTTGTTGTTTCCATTATAAAATAATAACTCCAGTTTCTTCTATATATAGTTATATTATTATAAATATGGAACAACCATATTCATTATTCAATCCATCCTTTGAATGACATGTCACCATACGTGTGTACGTACGAATTACCGTGTCGACGTCGTGGTGTAATTGTTATTCAATACTTTTTTTTTGGATGGGTATAATAATGATGTTTAATAGATGTAAATAATAAATAAAACATTATAATGATTATTTATATATTATATACAATTCAATTATATATTATTTTTATATCAAAATAATGATATTGTCACTCGTGCATAGGTACGGAATATCGTTTCCACGTACGCGATGTGATTCATTCCCCATCATATCCATTCAAGAATAATTTTCATTTGATAATTAAAAATAATGTTTAAAGACTTAATATCATCATGAATATTAATAAGATACATCCAGTCCATAACAAACATTACTTACGTAACAAATCATATAACGGAAAACGAATCACTTAACACCGAAACGACGATAATATTAAAATATTATTAAAAAATAAATATTAGAAGATCATATATGATATAATATTAATGTACATAGTTATTGAATAATTTAATAACAATTATTTCACTATTATACAAGAGTTTCACCTACCATCGACCAAGGAAAAGTACAAGGTAAGGGTTAATGTTACAATCTCTTTATTATTCGATGTAGTTTTTACGTAAGTATCTACTGGGACCTCTTTATCATCCACATCCATGTTTCTTAAAACATTATTTCAAAGCATTTTAATACTTAATAGAAAATGGGTTAAAGTCATGTATATCCATATTTGAACATGATTGTTTTGAAAGGAATCTTTCATTCATTTTCCAAACAAGGTACTTTATAACCTTTTCGACAAAATTAAGGTAAAATTATTTTTTAACTTATATGACGGGTGCAGTTGTTCTCCACCATTATAAAATCTTCAAATCATCCCTTACTAGATTATATGAATAATTTAAAAATAAATGTTTTCTTTTATAATTATGTAGCATTAAATTATTACGAAAAAAGAAAGAGATATTTCTCTCAAATAGATTTGATTTCATCTATGTCAACATCCTTTGATAGATTTTATACTTGTTTGAATTCGATTCATTATGATACAAAACATCCATATTGTATTGACGGTTTTGCAATATGTTTGACTATGGATGTGCTATTTTTATAACATTCGTGGATTTTGGTTAAAGTATTGACATTTCATATGCTAGTTTTAAAATGAATGTTTATGTTATATTTCAACATTTTCATATGGGGAATGTATTGGACTTAGTAAGTGATGGGTGGAGCCCGCTATAGCTCCCAGATGCATCGGTAGGTCTCATGAGACAACTAGAAATGGAATTGGCCGAGGTCGTTCCAATTTTATATATAGTTTTGGCCAACTACTTAATCATTTTTAGACGTCTTGGTCAAGGTCTTGACAAAATGATTCAGAATGGCTGGCAATATACATTTCCTCATTATGAAAATAATATTGATGGTTCATGTGGTCATTCAACTAGTATAATACCCATGATTATGTTTTTTATGGAATAATTTACTCATCTCATATTGCGTGAAAAAAAATTATTCATGTTTGTTATTGGTAAATGCATGTGGTTTCAATTATTCACCATTCGTAATATTTATGTTATCTTTCGCTTCATTTCTTACCCTTACTGAGTGTCTGAACTCACCCCTTTCTTATGATTCATTTTCCTAGTATGTGATGAAGTTAGTTATGAGTGACTTGCAGGAATACTCTAGGAGGCTTGTATATTTATAATGGAATAAATCCATGTTGTATTTCTTTTCGAGTTGTAAAGTTGATCTTAAGTACAAATCATGTTTCCAATAATACTAAACTAATCGGTCTTTAGAGACATTATGTCCTTGTGATCATGAAAATGTTATGTAATAATGCACTAACTCTATGTAACGAGGGTCGGGGCGTTACAAAAATCGTGCATTAGATATTCTAAATCATTCCATTATAGAATTATCTAATGTATCACACCTCAATGTACAACACCATTGATTATTCAGGACACAAATTCCCCTATTTATTTGTTATCCATCCCAACACTAGAATTTAGTATTACAAAGGACTAGATTATATTACAACCCACAATATTATGTCTTGGTCCACCAAGACACAATAAATTGTTAATCGTAAATGGGGATATATCACATTATTACCCATTTCATTTCATATGTTCTCCTATCATCTTAATAATTTTATCCTTGAATTAACACATACTCCCTAGTTCCTAACCCTAGGCCACAACCAATACTACAAAAAACCCAAACTCGTAATCACACATAAGTCTCAGCAAAATTAAAAAAAATTAAAATTTTATGTAATTACTATTTATTCTTTGAAATACAGAAAAATACCCCTTCTTGGAGTTCATCATGCTGAAATGTTTTAGTACATTAACAGTATATATTTCTTTACTCATTATAAAGAATATTTTTGATATATATATATATATATAATTAAAATTAATTTATTTTATATTTATCATGTGTATTTCATTGAGTTTAATTTTCACTACTGCATAATGTTAGAATATAATTTTAGGATATTATTTTTGTTAAGGAGTATGCTCACCACATACAATATTAAAAATAAAACAACACTTCTATTAACCATATTTTATGCACATAAATTCTATTCATGCATAATGAATAAAATTTATTATATTGTTAAAATAGATGTTAAAACTCTTATAAATTTACTTTATTATATAAATTAACAATGATAACTTTCAAACTATATCATTTTTTCCAGTACTTCTAATGATTTGGGTTGTATCATATACATTCCATCGAATGAATTAACATTACAAAAACATGTTTTTACATTTATCTGATATATACCATAACCATAATGATAATTTATACAAAGAAATATTTGAAGGGAATTTATTTTTGAAACTAGGGAATATGATTACTCATAGTTAATACTAATAATTTGTTTGTAACCGTTTGAATCCTAGATATGTTTATATATAAACACTATTATCCATGATGGGTTTCTTCTGAAAATCCCACTTTCACTGAATTGGTCTAACCCTTTCAGGTGCTTCCCCTAAGTTCAAACATGATTAGTGTATAAGAAATTTGTCATTAATTTTTTTTAATTTAGTTATTTCCAAGAATATAAACTCTCAAATTCCTGATTATAGATAGTAGGTTCATCATATATGAACATTCATTCATCACAATTTTCTACAATAAATCAATTTATTTTAGGATAAAAAAAATTAACCGTACCTTAATGATTATTATGTAATCTATATATGTTCTTCTTACACAATTATTTAAAAAACTAGATAAAATTCATCTTAGTAACACATCTCATTGACTATTTTGTATCTTGTTTTATATTATCCTTCCTCCCACTTACTCTAGAATTCATATATTCCTTCTCATGGAATATAGAAAATTCTGCCATAAAAAAGTTTTATATAGAAGTAATTTGAATATAATATCCCACAGTTTCCCTTGATTAATTAAAAAATACATATTTATCTAAGATATAGTCATGTTTATCAGAATCGAAACAATATAGATATTATTTATAACCATGAATATTCCTAAAATAAAAATTGTTAGGGCTCTCAATCCATATCTCTTATAGTGAAACATTTATCTAAATTAGATGAATTTTGGTCAAGTTAGAATGTATCAGTTTTAAGAGCATGTATATAGGATGAAATATGACGCTTACCCAAACTCATCATTGATCAAGAAATATTAATAAAGGTATTATTACTTCAATATAAAACACCATTTCACTATGGTGTTTTATCCATAGTTGGTTCATTACCATATTCTAAAATATTATGAACATTTCAATGGTTTTAATTTTTTTCTTATAATAGAAAAATAAAAATGACATGTTAAGCCATAAATATATGTTATGAATTACCTATAAAAATTACTTCTTTTTGTATCCATCAGTCCACATACATCAAATTTTATAATATCAAAATATCATTTATCATTCTTATATTTCACTCAAATATTCTATTGTCTTTTTCCAAATAAATAATAATCTTCATTATGAATGATTCAAAATTTATTTTGTCCAGAAATCAATCTTCAGGAATTATTTAGATTTATTTCTCAATTATATATATAAGTAAATAATTCATAACACATGTGGTGTTAGAATAAACCATGAAAATCATATTCTCGATATTAAATATCTTATAATACATGGAAAAAATTTATAAATTAATCACCACGTTCACAATTCTATTTAATATTTCAATCATATATATAGAATAACTCATGTTATGAATAACAAGTGAAAACCCCATCTTATCTAAAAATGATATATAAATAAAATTAACATTTATATAAAAATTTAATAACATTATTATAATTTAAAAAAATCTACTAGGTAGATGCAGATCATATGTGTTGACATATAATTTATCAGTGGTTTCACAATTTCTAACAATAACATCTATTATTGTCTTCACTATATTAAGATTTTAATGATTAGAAGGTCTATTTAAAGTGTCTAACTATTTTCTTTTCAGTGACTAGAAGATAAAAAATGATGAAATCAGGTAAAATTATTGAAATAGAATTAATTTATCCTTGTAAAAGTTTTTTTATTCTCATTGAACTCATGGAGTGATGTTATCAGAAATTTTAAAGGTGAGGAAGTCGTATAAGAGGCCATTGAGGTGCATGGACACTAGAATACAACACTTATGATCCAGTATAAAGACACTAGATTACTTAATGTAAAGGAATTACCCTTCGCAATCAGTAGATATACATCAGCCACCTAGTGTAATAGCATTGAATATATGGTATTGCTAGGAAGATGTTTTCCATGCTTCAAATATCTTCTTGCTAGACAATGAAGGAGACCTATGTACCTTGTAGACGTTACTAGGTATCTAGTGGTATCAATATAATAGTTTTGAAGTAAAATTTATTATGGATAAAGGACCATCAAATTTTTCTTATTCAACCTAATTACCCCTGAAGAATTCTATTAGGTTTCCAAATCATTCTATGGATATAAATATACCTGTTGTTAGTGTTGGAAAGTCACATTCATAGCAATTATATAAATAAAATGGTCTATGGTCATTAAATTTATCTCTAGTTCTCTTATTTCCAATGTTATTACTTCTCTAATCGAGAGTGTGTTCTTATTTTAAAACATATATCATGAATCCTTTTCCTCATTATCTCATTTTTGTTCATCATAGTATTATAAGAGAGTTCAAACTTTACTAAAATGTGATAACTCCTTTGCCACCCTATCTTTATCATATTTCATATTTTATCAGTGATCAATACCTATAAATATATGACGTTGGTTTTATAATAATAACAATTAAATGTAATATTAATATTATATTTAAGGTTTCATGATATTCCTATAAAACATTTAGTGACGATTGTAGTTTAGGTTTCTTTCTAGAAATTAAAAAGGAATGGAGTTTTGGTATCATGAATATCGATAAATCCTAGAGAAAAATTTATTAAATCCCCATGACATAATGTTTGTAGACATATCATCTCTTCTTGATCAATTATCAAACAATATTTACAAATATTTTGGATTATATACATTACACATTTTTATTTCCTAATCATTTTAATTTATTTATTTGATCAATTTTGTAGTCCATCAATTTTTGAAATTGTTTGAATTATGAATTTTTCTATATTTTATTCTTACCCTTTTATGGTCATAAATTTATATATCATTTAAATTTCATCATTTATATGTTAATCACATTAAATATTTAAAAAGGTTTTACTTTTCTACAATACTATAGAAATAATTTTTTCTTTAAGGATATTGTTTTGTCCTTTTATCATTTAATGGGAAATTCACCCCCACCACCTTTTTAATTTTACCGGACACTAATAATACCTAGTATAATAGGATTATTGTTTTTTATTTCATTTTTTAATTCGTTCTTAGATCAATTTCTTTTTAGAATCATTAAATATTTTTCTCCTAAATGATATGTTTCAAAACATATTTCTCAAACACACATGGTGCTCCTAAAGAACACAATATGGGTAATGAACCTTTTTGTGGTAGTAATTATGGTTAGTATAAAAAAACAATTTCTTACATTGATAGATATATTGGTTGTTCTAGGTGGAAGATAATTTTTCATGGTTATGTATCAATTACAACAAATGATGTTAAATGGACTAATATGGATATATTTTATTTTTTATTAGATAGAAATGCATTTAATTCCTTTAATTTTGGTTTAGAAAAGAAATAATTGAATTTTATATGAAAAATACTATATAAATATGTGAATTCTTAGAATTGTATTCTGAAAGAAAAAAGAAATTCAATCATATATGATTAGACCTGAATATGGATGACTTTGAGAGATTTTATATGAATCCTAGTGAATCAATTACTCATATAATCTCTCATTTCACTGATATTTTTAATTTGATAAAGACATGTGGTGTTGCACTTTCTATATGGAATTTATTAAATACAATAATTTATATTTTTCCAATAAATATGGATCCCAAAGTCACCATGATTAAATAATCTAAAAAATAAAGAATACAAAATTTTAGGATCTAATTGGTTCTCTCATGACATTTGGTATAACCATGAAAATACAACACAAAAAGTGGGAAATGGAATTCATTGAAACTAAAAAGTCAATTTTTCCAAGAAAATCACAATGAGACATATGAAAGAGGATTCAAAATTATTCATATTTTGTAGAGTGAGAATATTTACATTATCATTAAAAGATATACTTAGCACATTAAAAAGGAAAATCAAGAGACAAATTTACTTACTTGGTTTGTAAAATGAAATATCATATCACGTTAGATTGTCCCAAAAAAATATAATAATAAAAATAAAGGGATGAAAGCTATAAATTTTTCAACATGTATTTCTACTGAGGAAACAGTTTATATATATGGTTTAAGTGATGATAATCCTAAGTGGGTCATGGATAATGTTGATTTATGTAAATATATAAATTCTAAATGTTTTATTTCTTACTCTTCCACAACTTCAACTTCTTCTTTAATCATTAAAGATATTCTATTTTATAGTGATCTATATAAAAATGTGTTTTTAGAATTGGTTTTAAATTTTATATGTCCTAAAAGGAGTAAAATTCTATTTGATTAAAGAAAAAAAGTTAAAATAAAATTATAATTTTATTTTAAAACATAAATAATAACCTAATATTATAAATTTGAAATATGAATTTAATGATCATAATAATACCCCTTATCATTTAAATAAATGAGAAGACACCTTGATTAAAATTTTGCGGTCTTAACATGTTGTTAAATGTAATTTAAACAATTCTTTTTAGAAATAATATAGTTTTCCAAAATAATTCTAAAAATACTACTTTGTATGAGAATCTTTTAAAAATAAATACCTTTATTATTATTATTATTGGTAATTTATTTTCTATGAATGAAATTATAAAATTTATAGATATGGTCGACTCATATCATTTTTCTCTTATATCATATTTCTAATGGGGAAACCTATTGTAAACAAATATATATTCTTGAGCATTTATTAGATAACATAACGAGACACAATATATGGGTACCAGAAGAATTAGTCTCTTAATCTTTTTTAGTACAATATTCTTCTTATGAAGACTTGATAGGATACATAGAATATGGATAAAATGTTCTCGATGATAATTTATAGTTATTTATCCAAATTCATTCATCTTGAACACTTTTATCGATGATATGACATAGTTTGAGATTATTCTAATGGTAAAATAATAGGTATTGTTAAAATAAATTTCTCCAAAACGAATTTAATAATATATGTTTTATATTTCAATGTCTTGAAGAAACAATTACTATATAGTAGTCAATTTTATGATTTTTTTATGAAATATTTTACAATGATTTTAGTAAACTTTTTACTCTCAAGGAAATATTTTATTTATTGAATGTCATTTTAAAAAGGTCTATATAATAGATTAAAAATATATTTCAAGAAAAATTTTCAAGTTTTAAGTGCAAAAGGAAATGAATAATGACATTAAAATTTGTTCCTAACTCATCTAATCGCTCATTCTCTTTCCAGACCAACCATAACTAACTAGTTTTTGATTTACCAAAAATATATTTCAAATATAACATTGTTTTCAAATCATATCAACAAGGAATGAAACAAAAATGTACTCTAAAATATTAAAATTTTGTTTCTAATATAAAATTTATATAACTTGTTAACCTCTAAATTTTCTGACCAACTCTAGTTACTATTATTGGAGGTAAATCTTATTTGTTTTTAATTATCAATTATTGAAATATATTTACATGGGTTTTCTTCTAAGCTGGTAAAAATGAGGATTGTAATTTATTTATCAAATTTTCAAGGAATTTTAAAAATGAAAAAGGATAAAATTCTTTTATATTAAAAGTGACCACAATATAGAATTTGATAAAATATAAATTCATGGGATTTTTTTATTCCCATGGTTATCATCACTCCTTCTTAACGTCTATAACACATAAACAAAATTGGGTTGTGTAAGGAAAAAATAGGACCCTATAAGAAACGCATAGGTGTCTCTAGAATGATTTTAACTTTAAAAAATTATTTTTTATAAATCTCTCAATACCCCTTGATTTATCCTTAATTATGCTATTAAAAAACTCATCTTAAGAAAATCTGCTTATGAACATTGTAATGAAAAAATTTCTGAGGTGTATTCTTTAACATTTTCAATTTTAAATGAATCATCCTTAATACTAATGATAATATTAGATTGTTTGAATTTAAATATGATGACTGTATTTTTCATGTGAACTAAAACTCAAGTAATGCCTTCCAATTATTCAATTATAGGACCAAGTAAAAATAAGAGTCAATTAAAATTAAATTATTGGAGAGTAATCCTATATAATATCCGTAAAATGATATGATGTTGACCAAGTTTTCTTTACCATTAAGAATCATTAATTTTATAAAGTAATTAATAATATACAATATCCCCTATACTCTATTACCTAAGGACCAGGTTTAATCCAAAGGACGTCCCCATGATCATTTTATCAATGAAATACAATTTGGAACTCATACAATATGTTTGGTCATAAATGAGGCTGCACATCATGATTTTCAATCGCACCATGAACCTAAATCCCTTGATGATGTTATTAATGATTAGAATTTGAATATTTATATACAATAGGATTAGTTCCAATTTCAATGGAATAATTTTTTTAATCCAATTGAATTACCAATAATCATCCAAATATGGTAGAAAAGTTAGTTTTTTTAAATAAACCTGATGATTAAGGAATTATTAAATAAAAAAACATAGACATGTTTCTAAAGGCGATAATCAAGAACAAGGTGATGATTTTGCTAACATAGATTTACACATTTAATAGATAAAATCAATTAAAATATTTTTGGAATTATATTTTTATTGTAGTATTAATGTATTTCAAATGGATATTAAAAATTATTTTCAAATTTTTTTTATTTACGAATTTTTTTTGGGATCAACCACTGGGTTTTGAAAATAATAAATTTTAAAATCATATATTAAATTTAAGAAAATATCTTAATGGTTTAACACAAGACCCTTGATCTATGTAAGAGAGGTTAATAAATTTAATTGTATCAAATCGTTTTGTAATGTGGAAAACATATTCCACTATTTTTCTCAGAACATTTTTGAATGATTTATTTATGTTTCAAATTTATATTGATAACTTCATTTAAAATCAACTAAAGTATCCCTTTATACTTAATTTTAATATTAAATGAATAAATAATTTTAAATTAATTTTATGTGAGAATTCAAATTGCTTCTTGGTTCTCAAATATCCCACAATTCTGATCAAAATTTCATTAGCCAATATAAATGTATCAGCCTGAACTATGATCCACTACAATGGTGTCATGAGATTATAGGTTATATGGCTAAAATTGTGTATCCTTATATACCCGAGTCTGCCGAGTAGCAATGATAGTCTATAGGTTTATGTTTGGGATACAATAACCTCTTTTAATATAGCAGAACAATAGTAATAAAAACAATAGAAGTAATGGAAGCATGATCTAAATAAAAATACAATGGAAACAAGAATAATACTCAACACTGTAATATCAACATTCAAATGACAGAAATAATAATCACAAGTCATAAGCTGTTTTATATACCAAATGATGTCATTTCATGCTTATGTACAAAATGGGGTACAATGGATTTAGAGAAATTGAATATAAAAAAATGGTATATAGAAATACAAAAAGTTCAAAAGACATATCCACAAGAATAATGATCATATTCTCGGTCTTATAATCTCATGCTCTCATGATATAACTGAAACAAATCAAGAATCCATGATTGGGAACTCTCCCTTATCCACACCTGAAATCATGAAGTCTTCTTGAGTAATAAGGGTGGACTATGTAAAGTGTGAGATAAACATTGAAGTGCACCACCAATGGTGTATAAATCAATCCAGTCAATCTATATATAAAAACATTATATAGGTATAATAGATAATAAAATATTTTCTATCTAAATACTAGTATACTCAGGTTCTAGTAGGACACCTTGATGACTTTTCCTACTTCTCCATAGTCTAGAAATAAGTATAATCACAATGACAATGAACATCCATATATAAATGATCATATATAATATGTATTCATGTATATAAACTATATAAACAAGGGAAAATATATTCATATACATGGATACTAGGTTCTAACTGAACCTAGGGTATAACTCTGGCATCCACATGAAGTCAAATGAGCTATATGCATCAACAAGGGTACTATCCCTAAATCCTATAATAATTCATGATGCCAGGCTCATTCATTGAGAAATTGGGGTGAGTTTTCATGCCCAACAACCAAAGCAAGGGAATGTGTATATTCAAACCAACCATCCTTGTAAGATTAAACGGTGTGAGATGTGATGCCAATCACCCAACAAAACCGAGCATGAAATTCCATTCTCAACAATTCCCTTAACTATTTTCTAATGACCAATACCCATAGTTTAGATATAAAAATCATAAGTAATTTTCATTTAAATCAATTATATACATTTATTCCAATTTATCCATGTGTATCACAAAACATTCAAATCAATATCAGTTTTCAACATGTGATGTGGAAATCCACTCACCTTTATTGAAAAAGTTTAATCCATTAAATTTATGAATCAATGGAAAAAACATTTATTTCCAAAAAACCTAATTATGAGTTTTTTTGTCTTAATAAAAAATTAATATAGAGAGAAAAAATGGTTCAACACACACAAATGTGTGGAAACCAAGGAGTTATACATCCTCTAAGAATTTAATGTGGGTATATGGAGATATTGTAACAAAGATCAATTAATCTAAAATGGAAAAATTATTTTAAAAAAAACACTCCTAAATGATCAACATGTGTTCAATTTTAATATCTATAAAAATACCAACAAATATAGGTAAAATCAATAGTCCACATACATTAGGCCCATTGAAAACTCCTCATATGATATTAGTTTCAAGTTTGATTTAGAACCAATGAAATTTTCAGAATAGACAAATGACCTAAAATAGAACATATGTTCTTCTCCCATTATTTCATAGATGAAGGGGAAAGAAACTAGTAAAATAATAAAGTGGATTGAATCCCTTATTAAGGAGAATACAAAGAAATAGATAGTGGTTTGATTAGAATATGGATGAATAAGATCCTCTAATTCCATTCGTAGAATAGAGGAGAGTTTATGAGAGATAAGGAGGGTTGTGTGTCCGCTGTTGAAGAAATTAAAGATAATATGTACTATAAATTTTAAAGATAAAATGGGTTCACATGGTTCAGCCAAATGGTTATCCAAATTGTGTTCCAACCCTATAGCACACCTAACCAAGGAATACCCTCGCATGGGATAGGTGTATGATTTGACTAATTATACACAACCCACGAAAAAACAACCTCTATCAAAAGACTGATAAAATTAACATGGTAATGAGGCATGGGTGACATAGTTTAGTCTACAAGTGCGGCCTCCTAAATTTATCTAAAACATCTCACATGGTTCAGTCTAGTTGTGAATTTCGGGATTCACATTTTTTAATAAACATGTGGCATAGATTCTTCCTCCAATACTCGGATCTCTAGTCTCTGAACAAAACTCAGATGATCTCAAGACCCTCCTTAGAATATATGGAACACTAACAAGGATGAAACGAATAATTTACACTAAAAAAAATAATTTTACCATAATTAAAATATAGATCATTATAACCTCCCCTCCATAAAGATATTCAGCCTTGAGTAGGAATTTTGCGGTTTGTAAGGGATTATCTGAGAACCTTTTTGGCTACTGTGGAGTTACATTATCTTTCTGCTCTCATGTATCATCCAGTACTCGATCGTGTTTCTAAATAACCCATACTAAAGGAAGACACCTGCCATAGAAAGTATTCACACTCCAATCCACGGTATCAAATGGGTACTCTTTAATGTAAGAATACAAATATAGATATACCTAAAAAGGATATTAAATGTGGTTTGGGTCAGGATAGTACCAATGATGTTGATACACATTAAAATCATTGTGAATATAGTAGTATTTATAAGGAAGTTTTATCTAGTAATCAAGGGGTATGACCCAATCTAAAAGAAAAATGGTTCTGAAAAAACTTTGGGTTATCTTACCCTACTATCTAATCATATTCTTGACCATTCTCTGTGATACTCACAAGAAAATATGATCCCTAACCTCAAACATAAGAGGTAATCTATGATGGTTGGATATAAATTATGCATGGACTGAGCTGTCATCTTCTACTGTTTGATCTTCTATAACATCTCTGATATATTTTGAATTAAGAATGGTCTAAAAAGGCTCCCTATTCTTCCTCTAACTAGTACTGAGTTGAATGGAATGGGATATCATATATGTCCTCATAAGGATCCATCGAGATGGTTGACTAAAAGTTGTTATTGTAAGATAACTCTATATGGGGCATATGTTTCCTCCACGAACCCCAAAATTCATGGACATATGCACAAATCGCATTCAATTAAACGTGAACCATACACTCTATCTGACCGTCAGTCTGAGGATTATAGGGAGTGCTTATAAGAACTTTTTATCCAAGGGCTTCTATACCCCTTTCCAGAACCGCAATATGAATTGTACATCACTATCAGATAGAATAGAAAATTGAGATCCATGATGTCATATGACCTCTGTGATGTATAGACTCTGTAGATTATAAACTTCAAAAGTCATCCAAATAAGCAAAAAATGTGAAAAATTCAATAATTGATCAATTTTTACCCGAACTGCATCATTGCCTCTAAGTGATCCTAGAAAACTAGTCATGAAATCAATGGTGAGATCGTCACACTTCCACTAACGCATCAGAAATGGCTATAAAATCCCCACGGGGTTTTTTTGTTTCATCTTCACTTATATATAGGTAGAACATAAAGTAATAATTTTTTCTATATGCCATTCCATTCCATGCCGAAAATACTAGTAACATAAGACTAGATAAATTTTTTATAATATCAGGATGTACTGCCCAAGCATTGCATGACACTCCCACATCATCTCCCCTTAGATGTCTATTTGTACCTAGACACACCCATATATGTTTAGGGCATCATCCTCATTAATTTTCCAACCAATAGTTCATCCTCATCTAAAATACTCTCCCATAGGACTAGGCCCTTAGGAGAAAACAAAGTTCCTCATTTGTACCCTTTTTAGAAGGGTAGAGGTCCTTGTTAAGGTAGAGAGAACTATCTGACAATGATTCTCCCAAACCACAATATGAATCTCTAAAAGAAATTCCATGAGCATCCACTCACCACTGGCCTCCTAAACCACCTGTGTCTATGTTTTCTAGCTTAGGGGATATAATACCACTTTTCATTTCCCGTATGTATGAAAAATCCCTAAATTAAAGGAATGTAGATATCCAACAAGCCTACGTCGTTTGATATTCACATCCCATTTTGTAAAGATATAAATGAAGCTTTTGTGATCATTGAATACCAAAAAATTGGCCCCATGTAAAAAATGCATCAAAAAGTGAAAAAATGGAAGCACAAAAAAATAAATATATATCATTATTCGAGTAATTTGGATTGTGAGGACTCAAATGATGAGACTTGTATGACATTTATTAATCATCCTATATAATAACAACTCCCACACCGATTCCTGATGCATAAAATGTTGTATAGATCATTCCATGTTCTGGAAGAATTAGAATCGGTGTTGAAGTCAATATGTCTTTCAATTCAGGAAAGGATCTTTTGTATGCATCTGACATTCTAAATTTCACAACATGCATAGTCAAGACCAAAAGATGAAATTATATTAATAAAAAATCATGGATAAAGCATTTGTAAAACCTATTAATCCATAATAAAATTTGTATCTCAAACACAATATTATTGTTCACCAAGGAAATTATAGGTCTCGCCTTCTCTTGGTCTACTAATAATATTTACCCCCATATTATGTGACTTGATAAGTGGAATTTGTTGATCCAAATGTTGAATTAAGTGACCATTCAAAACAATGATTATCTCTTAGTGTATTCATTATGATTTAAATATTTTGGGCATAGTTTTGTAAATTGTGATAATATACCAAGATGTATTCCACACATAATAACATGATTTAATCGAAATATGGGTGAAACATATGATTTATTTAGGCCATAGAAACATCATTTTCATTTGTAGGACCAAATGGAATTACTAGGTACTCATAAAAATTATAACTACATTGGAAAATTGTATGAGGTATGTATGATGGCCTGGCATACACTAGATGATAGCCATACCTCAAATAGATTTTTGGAAACACTCTCTCCCCCCATATCAGATCACAAATTTCATCTATTCTATTATTTGGATACAGATTCTTAATTATAATTTGGTTCCAACCCCGATAATCCACACAAATCATGTGTGTAGTGTATTACTTCTTGGAAAAAATGACTCATAAACCCCTAGGTGAGGTACTAGGTTAGAAAAAACGTTTTCCCTCAAGGACTTCAAAAAATATCATGTGCTTTG
Organism: Viscum album; assembly: GCA_963277665.1. Classification (NCBI taxonomy): domain Eukaryota; kingdom Viridiplantae; phylum Streptophyta; class Magnoliopsida; order Santalales; family Viscaceae; genus Viscum; species Viscum album. Next base: position 106,904,421 of record OY728149.1, on the reverse strand, counting down.
GAAACTCCGTATGTGCCATCCTATAAAGAGGAATGGGATTTTGTGCCAATCACGCCACTATCTCAATGGTTAATTCCACATCTCTCATGAGAGGTAGCACAAAATAAGTTAGGTAAGACATCCCAGAAACGATCCACCATAGGATGGAAGACAATCATTCACATTCCCTAGTCATCCATGAAAAGACTTATGATCTATATTTTCACTCAACCCACACCATAATACTCTGGTCCATCCCAAGAAGTATGGACATACCATTCTCCATTTTGACCATGTCTACCACCATCTAATGATGTAAATGTCACCGTACACAAATAAAAATCAATATAGTAACATTTTGGAATAAAATAATCAAAAAAAATAATTACATAAAACCCTATCATGTCGAGCATAGAAATATTCTACATGAATAGACATATACCTATCCCAAGCAAAAAATCCTTACATCGACAAACACTCTCTGATCAAATACCCAATGAGGTATTGAGTGTCATCATGCTATAAAAGTTACCTTTCTCAAGAAATATACTCTCCATTATTTCTATAGATATAAAATAGTGAGATGAACCTATGCCAGATATAAAAGAAAAAAATTAGAGGATTCTAAAATTTTACCTCGAACACTAGAAGGTCCAATGTACTGCCCTTCCAGAACAGGTTTCACTGTATGTAACTGGCCTGTACCACACCATTCTATTACAGCATAACTTCCTTGAGTATACCCTTGATAAATATTATATTTTAAATATTTTTTTTGTTTTTTAATTACTCATCCTCTAAAAATTAAACAATTTATGCTGAATTTCACAATTTTAGTATTTTTATTGGATATTGAGATTAATTGTGAAAATTATATAATTCAATATATTTATTTATTTTTTGGATATTCTGTATTTGGGTCATATATTTTAGAATTCTTATCCTAAAAAAGTTATTACATTTTTAGGATTTAATTTCTAGTGGGATTTGACTTTGTGTTCTGGACCTATTTCCAATTCGACAAAAAATGGCCCCGAAAACTAAATCATGTTGAAAAAGTTTGATGGCTGATAGAATGGACCCCACCTCAGTTATTCATGTATATATCAGCCTAACTAACTCCAAATTGTTTGATTCAAATTTTAATAGTTATAGGAATCTAAAAACATGTCCATATTAAATTTCATAATGAAATTCTGTTATTAATTCATCCATTATATGGTCCAAACTCGAGGTAGTTGAGAAGTCTCCTCATGTAGAAACATTCCTCCTCAGTAATCCAGGGATAACATTTTTTACACTTTTATAAATCTCCTACTATGTTGTGTTAGCTTTCATAAGTGATATGGACCTTTTATAAAGTAACATACCTGATATTTGTCAATTTATGATGCAAAATTAACTCAAACATTCGGAATATTGATTCTAGAGGGAAACTTTTCCATCCCATAACCCTATATATTTGTGTTATCACATCCATTAAAATGGGTTAAAAAAGGTTTAAGAGGGGTTGTATTGGAAAATTGAAGTCTTTCATTGCTGTGTATTTTTTATTTTCTTTTTGATTAGTTCCATTATTCCCTCCTTTTCCTCTTTCCTCTCTCTTACCCTTCACATGAAGAGGTAAATCATTTCAGTGAACGGGGAAGGCAAAGTTTCACTTTTGAATTTTTAGAGTCTTGAACATTAATGTAAAACTGTATTTTTAAATTTAATTATTGTTATTTATTGTGGTTGTCAGTTATTTGAATTCGATTGTGTTTTGGGTTTTTTTATATTCATTTTTAGTATCTTTGGTTAAAGAGATTTTAACTCCCTCCTCCTAGTGAATTTTGTCTTGATTGAGAATATAGAGTTAGTTAGCGAGTGTACATAGATTTTTGGCACATGTTTTCAACTAGTGAATAATTTAAAGATTTATAACGATCAATAATTATGAACCAGGACATTATTTAATTATTTGGTATTTCTTTATAAACTTACATGCACATAGGAGTGGGTTCCATTACTTTATTCAACCAATAGTGATTGATAACTCGATTGAGGAGTCTTTAATTCATTATTAAATAGGATGAGATGGTGAATTATTTTTATGATGATGATGAAATTTAAAAAGTTTATCCTTCTCTAACATTATCACTCCCCTCATCCACTTTTGTTAAATTAGTTTTTTTCAATTTATTTCTTTCTTTTTAAACTCAAAAAATTTCAAAAACAACCTCTTTTTCTTTCTCAAATTTTTCTTAAACACATAATTTTTTTGAAACAATATATGAAGAAAAACATTGTTACCCACCTTAATACATATTAAATATAGTTATATTTTTTTACCATCCCATGATAAAAATGTATCAAACCTAGGTTCCATTTCTATGGAGTTAGTGCCGACATTTTTTCTTCTTTCTTTATTTTCTATTTTTATTTTTTCTCCGAAAAAGTGCATTACTATAACCTCAAACACTAAAACATTCCCCTTTCATCAAAAAATTGTAATAACTAGGTTAAATAGACTTAGTATCCATAATTTTCAATCTGAATTTGGGAAAATTTATTTTTCAGAATTGAGGTAAACAAAAAGTGTTCACTCCGAGCATGCCATTATGGATAGAAATCAAAACCTAACACTTGGTAACCATTTTCCATCACAGTTTTTTGATCAAAACAAACTACTTTCCATGCCGGTGTTACAATATTATTTTGTGGTAAAATCTAACAAGATTCCATATCATCCAAAGATTCATGGATTGGCAGGTGAAGATCCAAATTAACATATTAAATAGTACAAACATGTCTACTCGACTTTCATACCCCTATGGTGTATTTGAGGAACAAGTGAAGTGGGAGGTGTTCCCATTTTAATTAAAAGAAGATACCAAAGAATGGTTTTACAGTCTAAAACCTGAAGATGTTAATTATTGGAATGACTTGGTATGATGCTTCATGTAATGATTATTTCTTACTGATAGAAGTACAACCATCCGAACTATGATCTGTGACATTAGAAAATCACTTGGAGAAACCCTTAATGTGTATTGGGAATGATTTAAAAACATATGATCCATCGGCCCACATCAATACATTACAGAGAATCACTTTCTTGACTTTTTTCTATCAAGGCTTACTGGAAAACTACTGAAACCTTCTTGATGGATCATCATGAGGTGCATTGATTAACAAGTCACCAGAAGAAGCCAATGGATTGATTGAGTAGATTTTCCTAAAGACTCAATAGTTTTGTACGTGACGTACATGAAAAGAGGTATTTAGTAGGTATGAACATATCATCGATCACCCTTATTAGAATACTGGATTGAAGAGATAACATGATTGGTGAGGTAGATGTCCTTGAAACAAGTGGATAACCAACAAGTACCGACTAAAAATGTGGTTTATCCTCATCAACAGATCATTTAACTGACCAATGTATAGAAATATAGGGATTTGAGACTTCTATAGTAGAATTTCATCTGATTCAGTTCCAAAAAAATCAATGATAAGGAGAGGCTAACTAAGTTCAATATGGATTTTCTAATATGTAGAATCAAGATAGACCCTCAAACCAAAATGAGTGAAAAAACAAAACTCTATTCCAGCAATAATATCAATGACCAACTAAAATTTAAAAAAAATTATTATAACCATCATTATTAGCACCAACCACCCAATTTCAAAATACCATATGAGCATGCATACACCACCGTAAAACCCACAATTCAGAACTGACAACAGATATCTGAGATTATGGGGATGAAAGATACTATATAATATTTTTCCAAAAAGTTTGAATGCCTCATGGAATTCCTGACGAAAAATTCTAGAAAACAACATTCCGAAACAATTAAAAAACAAAAAAGGTATTTCATCATGATACCCCCAAGAATTGGAAAATAACTCTCACCACCAGACACCAATGACCCTAAAATAAGACCACCTGTGTTGAGTGTGAATAAAGTTGTAAATTCTAAAAATTCTATGAAAATGCAATGTGATGAATAGAAAAAAGTGGATCTATAGAATCATATGCCAATGAAGAAGAGACAATAAATATTGTTTCAATGCAAAAAGGTAGAAGAAAATAGAGCACCATCATTTACAAGTAGGATGACCGAATCAATGAAATTAAATTAAGAATAACTCCAAAAGAAATTCTAGACACCTTCCAAATAGTTGAAATTAATATTCCCCTTATTGAAGAAATCAATATAATTACAAAGTATACTAATATTTTTATGTATATTTATACCATGAAGAGCATACATTAATGGAATAAAATCCTCAAATTGGGAAGAAGTTTCTTATCCTTTTTCACAACACATATTCCATCCAAACGTCATGATCTTGCGATGTTTCCCATTCCATGCACTATTGGTGGAATCCCCAACCCTAGTTACCCAGTGTTGGTGCATTATTATATAACATTGGAATGATCACAAAGAAATAATGTATCGAAAGACGGATCAATTTAGTATTATTGGAAACAGGATTTATACATAGGATCAACTTTACAACTGGAAAAGAGATACAACTCAAATTTATTCCATAAGAAACATCCAAGACTAAAACATTATGCCTGCAAGTCACTCATATCTAACTTATTCATATCATAGGAAAATGAAACATAATAAAGGGGCGAGCTCAAACGCTTTGTAATGGAAAGAAATAAAATAGAAGATAACATAAATACTAAGCATGGTGAAAAATTTAAACCACATGCCTTTACCAATAATAAACATAAATTATTTTATGGGAAGAATATGAGGTGAGTAAATAATGCCATAATAAAACATAATCATGGGTATTATAGTAGTCGAATGACCACATGAACCAACAATATTACTTTCATAATGAGGAAATTTATAATTCCAGACGTTCTAAAACATTTTGTCATGGCCTCAACCAAGACGTCTAAAAATGATTAAGACGTCAGCCAAAACCATATATCAAATTGGGAAAGGCCTCAGCCAATTCCACGTCCACATATCTCATGAGACCTACCGATGCATCGAGGTGCTATAGAGGGATTCACCCATCACTTACCAAGTCCAATACATTCCTCATATGAAAGGGTTGAAATATAAAATAAACATTCGTATTAAAATAGCATACAAAATGTCAATAAATTAACCATAAACCATGAATGGTATAAAAGTAACACATCCACAGTCAAACATATCGCAAAAACATCAATACAATATGGATGATTTGTATTATAATGAATCAACTTTAAACATGTATAAAATCCATCAATGTATGTACACATAGATGAAATGAAAACTATTTGAGAGAAATATCTCTTTCTTTTTTTGAAATAATTTAAAGTTACATAATTATAAAATAAAAAATTTATTTTGAAAATATTATTATAAGATTGTAAGGGAAGCTTTTATGATGTTATAACAGTGGAGAATAACCACACCCACCGTATAATTTTAAAAAAACATTCTTACCTTAATTTTGTGAAAAAGGTCGTAAAGTAACTTATTTGGAAAACGACTGAATGATTCCTTTCAAAACATACAATTTCAAATAAGGGTATAAAGGACTTTAACAAATTTTCTAGTCAGTATTAAAAATGTTTTGAAATGCATTTTTAAGAAATATGGGTGTGGATGATAAAGAGGTCCGATTAGATACTTACGTAAAAACAACCTCAGATAATAAATAGATTTTGAAATTGACACTTACCTTGTACTTTTCCTTATCCAAGGGTAGATTAACCCCATGTATAATGTTAAAATAATTTTTATTAAATTATTCAAGAACTATATAGAATAATATGATATCATATATGATCTTCTAATATTGGTTTGTTAATAATATTTTAGTAATATCACCACTTCGGGTGTTAACTGATTCGTTTTACTTTATATGCTTTGTTAAATAAGTAATGTTTGTTATGGATAGGATGTATATTATTAATATTCAGGATTATATTAATTCTTTAAACATTATTTTTAGTTATCAAATGAAAATTATTCTTAAAGGGATACGATGGGGAATAAATCTCATCGTGTTTATGCAGTAGGTTATCCGTACGTACGCACGAGTGACAATATCATTATTTTGAAATTAAAATAATATATAATTGAATGTTATATGATATATATAGAATAATAATTATGTTATATTTATTATTTACATCAATTACACATCATTATTATACCCATCAAAATAATAAAGTATTGAATAACAATTACACCACGACGTGGAGGTGGTAAGCCGTACGTACACACGTATGGTGACCTGACATTCAAAGGATGGATATAATAATGAATATGGTTGTGCCTTATTTATAATAACATCACAGTATATAGATGATACTGGATTTATTATTTTATGATGGAAACAACAAAGAAAGAGGAAGTGGAAGAAGAAAGGAACATGAAAGAGGGGACAAAATATTCACCTCTTCTTTGGGATCTTACTTTTTATTTGATCAATAGGGCTCCATAGGTTGGATATTTGACTAAAGGAAGGAATCTAGGATAAAGGGAGGATAGTTGATAGGGTATTTGGGAAGAGGGTGGCTGAGCCAAGTGGATTTGAAGGTGTGAATTTGATGTATGTCGGAGTGCCCTTTTATAAGAGGGGTGAGAGGCATCTTAGGAAAAGATAGAAATATTATTTTATAATAAAATCATTTTCGGTTTCCAAGTACTCAAATATGAATTATTTAAAGGATAAGGTGGGGATGGGTCGAAAACCACTCAACCAGTAGGTTTTAGGCTGGTTCGGGTTACTATTTTAACTTTATCTTTTAGATTTAACTCTTAGTTAAATAGTTTGACATTTACCGTGTCTCTTTTTATTTTTATATTATATGGTTAATAAACTTATTATAAACATCCAAGTGAATCCCAAGTGTTTCATTAATGTTACACAAATAATTATATAATACTTTTCACTGAACCTTATATTTTTAGAAATTTATTATCAATTAATAATATAATATTTGTTTTGAAAACTCTATTATGTCAATTTTGACACTATTTGGTATTTTGTTTTTTCTACATTAATAACAACATTATTATTTCAAAAAAAATTCTAATAACAAACTCAAAAATGTCATATTAACCTATAAAAGTAGTTTAATTCATAAAAAATCTCAAATTACATTTATTTGGATATTTATAGTGTCATTTATTTTAATCTTTTATGAATACAGTAATTACTACATCATCATTATGTCATAAATAAATTTAATTATTTAATGTATCAAAATTAAAAATTACCCTTATGTAGGAAACATTTTTATCTTACTTATTAATATTTATAGTCGATTTATCTTATGTATAACTTTATTTGAAATATGTGATAGTTATTAAATATTGAATTTAACACTTTTAACTCTTCTTTGAATTAAATAATAATAAATGTCCTAATCTAATCCAAGTGGAACAAAGAGGTTAATATTTTATTTCTAAGGTTTTTTCGGTCGAATTCTACTTTTCCAATAGAATTATTACATGTTTTAGGGTAATAACAATATCATTTTTACCCTTAATTACCCTATTTACTTTTAACCATGGTAAAAAAAGTGAAAAGTTAATATTCACCAAAAAATATTTTCATCTTATTGAACCACATTTTAAATACAGATATCAACCATGTCTCACATATTTTTGAATTCAACTCACAAAATCGGTAAAATTATGTTTTATGTAAATTTTCAAATTCTCTTAGAAGGTGGGTAAAAGATAGTAAAAAGTTCAATAAAATTTTTATATATCTAGAATTATTATAAATCGACTCCAATGAATTAAATTGAACTTATATAAGTATTATGTATCAATTTTGACCTAAAATAAGTTTAAATAAAATATGTAATTATTGAAATAAAAAGTTGGTTTTTAAACAATAACTTAGTGTTTTCACTATTCATCCAAAATTGAAAGTTTTCAGAAAAGTACCAAAAATTCACCATATTTTAAGTATTATATTTCGAATTAAAAAAATTAATTCTATGTTAACAATTTCTAAACATATTAGTAACATTATTAAATTTAAAATTAATTCTCGTTGTCAAATCCAAAAGGTGAATTTTTAAGAAATAATAACTATCAAAAGATTGACACTTGTTTATGTCCGATTTCAATTGAAATTACATACACTAACCATCATTGGATTAACTGGTAAAAATATAATCTAATTATTCATCCATAAAATTAAAATTTTTTATTTAGCACTATAAATTATTTCGATTAAAAAAATATGCTTTTTGTTAAAATATTGTATTTTTTACTATTCACCCAAATATAAATGTTATCAGAAAAAACACCAAAAATTTATTGAAACTATATTATTATTTCCCAATTCTAAAGAAGAAGATTATTTTGTAAAATTTAATATATAATAGTTTCAAATATTGGATTTAAAAATGGATTTCCATTAAAGGACGTAAAATTGCATTTAAAAAAAATATTTCTTCTATCTAAAAAAATAAATTTGTTCTAATATTATGTCTAAGAAACTCATAATATGGATTCTAAAATAATAAGGATTATATAAAATTCAAAATTCAGTTAACACTATTCATAACCGCTTTTGAACGGCTAGTTTGGTAAGTCGTGGTGCGCTTGAACTAAGGGGTGCATGAATTGAATGTTATTGAATTACATTGAAGAAATAACGTACTATGAAATCTTGGGGTGTTACATTCTCCCCTCCATCAAGAAATTGTGTCCACACAATTTGAAATTGTTTTTCAGAAATAAATTGTTAATAAAAGAAAAATACCTTTGTGGAGAACCCACATCGAAAATTGGGTTAATAAAATTATTCTTAATAATAGGGAAAGGGAAATGAAAATTTCACCACCAAATTATGATCTCGATTAGGAGAATATTGGTGTAAATTAAAGACACATAATTGGATGAAAAATGTATATATTTATTCAGAGTGATTGAGGCCATCAGTCACAAATAATTGTAGAATTGAGGGCCTCAAAGCAATCAATATTTAATGATTTAAAATATCATCAGTTCAAAAAAACATAAGGTATTTGGATAACACTTTTTTAGTTTTAAGATCCCTTAACTAAAGTTTAAGAAATAATTTTTTATAGAATAAGAGAGGAACAAATATATGCTTGACAAGTATAGTTCCATCCTTTAACTAATTTCTACCACACACCCATCTTTCACTCTAAAAGATAATAGAACTTAAAAAATATATTTTATTTATCCTATTCATATAGGGTTCTAAAAAAATGAATTTCTAATTCCTCTACCATACTTTTTTAAAAAAAACTCCATTATTCAATCCAAGACATCATGTGGGATAGTGTTAGGTGATATACCCTTATCGCCCTTCAGTTACGAGTTCAAGTCTCGTGGCCTTGCTGAACGCGACGGGTTTCCACCCGACCTCTGGGTTATCCTTTTTATAGAAATCCAAAAATAATCTCAAACTAAAATTATTCAAAATACTTCTCTCAAAACTCACAGATCAAAATTTATAAAGAAGGTAAACACAAATAAGATCCTTTATGCCATGTAATCACATGTGAAAACCTTCCTCTTGTATTCTTTTAAAACACTGCAACATTCTGAATTACCATAAAAACTTATTGATTACATTCATGCTCTTTTATTCCTTATATAATACTGGATATACACTTTCTATCCAAATATTTTGTAAACTCCAACAATTATGGAATATACAAATCATTAATCATTTTCAAGGTAGTAAAGAATATACAATATAATTTATCCAAATCAATCATATATTATTCCAAAAATCACTACCTTAGAATCAGAACCATATCATGGTTTATCTTTCTCTCAACCATATATTTTCCCAAAATTAAACCTGTTATGGATTCACTTTTCTTGGTTCCACACAATCTAAAGTCCTTAATGAAATAGTAATGCAGTACAATCCTTATATACTATATATTTCTTATAACATGTACATCAATAATACAATTCTCAAATGACACAATACTTTAATAACAATGTAAGAAATATAATCATTCATCTTCATCTTCGGCAATATCATAAATTTATTATTATCATATAACAACATTTAGGGTATACTCTGATGATTTGGATATTGATTCGCGTAGTGTCCCAACTCCTTATAGAAGAAGCATTGTACATTTGAAACCTTTTTCTTACCCTTGCAATCATATACATGGTGTACTTTTTCTACACACTTATAAATAACTCTTATTCCCTTCAAGAACTTACTAGGGAGATTATTCCCGCAGTTATCACATATGGGAAAATCCTCCTTTTCACTGTACCCATTATCCATATTTCTCTCTTCCATCCTTTTCTTCTCTTACTTCCATTCAATGCCATAAGACTCTGAGAATTATTAACTTATCTTATAAACACATGATACTATATCTTCATATGTTGAGAATACATGGGATACTATTTACCTTCTAAATGTTGGCATAATACCGTGAAAGATATTATCCTTCTTACTCTTTCGATCATAAGTATTACTGGAGGTCTCATTCCAACTACTGGGTGCTATTTCTAAACAATGGAATAAACTATATTAGTTTGTGAAGAAAAATACATAATTCTAAACTTGTAAAATACTTAACATAAATTGAGCAGTTTATGGATATAATCCATAATCATAAAAATGTTTTCCTGAGAAATTATATACTCATAAACCCTTTATAATGCTTTTTAAAGAAACTGAGAATTATCCTATGCATATCCCCTGGGAGTGTCATAACCAAGAGTGCAACAAGGCTCATTGTCGAGCACCAGTTCTCGTTCGAGTCTAGATCAAATTGGTGTTTTCAGGTTTTACCCCTAGGTAAATCTTTCCCAGAGCCACCTCTACCAGCTCAGTTCCAGACAAGGATGTATTTCTTGGAAAACACACAAAATCTCTACAATACTAAAATTTTAGGAAGTTCTTCTATACTAATCCTCAAATTCTATCTTTGGTCTATGTTCTCTGATCACAGTTTACCTAAATCTATTTTCCAAGGTTTATACTAAACATGATATGATACCAACTATAACTCCCTAACCCTAGTTAGCCAGAGTCAGTGCATTTTTACATAACATTGGCATGATAACAAGGAAATCATGTCTCGAAAGACCGATCAGTTTAGTGTTATTGGAAACAAGATTTGTACATAAGTTCAAATTTACATCTTGAAAAGAAATACAACACAAATTTATTCAATTAGAAAAATCCAAGCCTCCAAGATTATTCCTTAAAGTCACTCATAACTAACTTTTTCGTATCCTGGGAAAATGAAACAAAAGAAAGGGGTGAGCTCAAATGCTTAGTAAGGGTAAGCAATACAGCAGAAGATAACATAAATATTAAGCATGGTAAATAATTGAAACCACATGCCTTTACCAATAATAAACATGAATACTTTTATGGTATAAATATGAGATTAATAGATAATTCCATAATAAAACATAAGCATGGGTATCCTACAAGTATAATGATATCATGAAACATCAATATTATTTTCATAAAGAGGGAATGTATAATGTCGGACATTCTGAAACATTTTATCAAGGCCTTGACCAAGACGTCTAAAAATGATTATGTCCGTAGCCAAAACCATATATCAAATTGGTAAAGGCCTTGGCCAATTCCATGTCTAGTTGTCTCATGAGACCTACCGATGCATCGAGGATGTATAGTAGTCTCCACCACTCACATTCTAAGTCCAATACATTCCTCATATGAAAGGGTTGAAATATAACATAAACATTAGTATTAAAACTAGCATACAAAATGTTAATACATTAACCATAAACCATGAATGGTATAAAAATAACACATCCACACTCAAACATATCACAAAACCTTCAATACAATATGGGTGATTTTTATGATAATGAATCGACTTCAAATAATTATAAAATCCATCAAAGGATGTTGACATAGATGAAATCTAAACTATTTGATAGAAATATCTCTTTCTTTTTATGAAATCATTTAAAGTAACATAATTATAAAAGAAAAAAATTATTTTGAAAATATTCTTATAATCATGTGAGGGAAACTATGACTATGTTATAACGACATAGAATAACCGCACCCGCCGTATATGTTAAGAAAACAATCTTACCATAATTTTGTCGAAAATGCCGTAAAGTACCTTGTTTGGAAAACGACTGAAAGATTCCATTCAAAACATACAAGTTCAAATAAGGGTATAAATAAATTTAACCCATTGTCTAGTAAATAGTAAATAAAATTTGAAATACATTTTTAAGAAACATGGATGTGGATGATAAAGAGGTATCAGTTGATACTTACATAAAAACAATCTCGGATATTAAAGAGATTGTGAAATTAACCCTTACCATGTACATTTCCTTTTTAGAGGGTAGGTAAACCTCCTGTATAATGGTGAAATAATTGTTCTTAAAATATTCAATAACTATATACATTAATATGATATCATATATTATCTTCCAATATTGCTTTGTTAATAATATTTTGGTATTATAGTCATCTCGGGTGTTAACTGATTTGTTTTAATTTATATGATTTGTTACGTAAGTAATGTTTTTTATGGATAGGATGTATCTTATTCATATTAAAAACTATATTAAGTCTTTAAAAGTTATTTTTAATAATAAAATAATAATTAGTCTTGAATTGATACGATGGGGAATGATTATCATCGCGTTCGTGGAGACAACAATCCGTACGTACGCACGAGCGACAATATCATTCTTTTGATATTGAAATAATATATAATAGGATGTTATATTATATATAAAGAATCATTATCATGTTATATTTATTACTTAAATCAATTACACGTCATTATTATACCCAATCATATAATAATGTATTGAATATCAATTGCACCACGGCGTGGAGACGGTAAGCCGTACGTATGCACGTATGGTGACATGTCATTCAAAGGATAGATAGAATAATGAATATTGTTGTTCCATATTTATAATAACATCACAGTATATAGAATATATTGGAGATATTATTTTATAATGGAAACAACAAATAAAGAGGATGTGGAAGAAGAAAGGAACTTGAAAGGGGTGCTGAAATATTTACCTCTTCTTCGAGTTTTCATTTAGATTTGATCAAAAGGGCTCTATAGGTTGGATTTTTGACTAAAGGATGGTATCTAGGATGAATGGATGAAATTTTAGAGGGTATTTGTGTAGATTTTATCCGAGCCCAAAGGATTTGAAGGTGTGAATTTGAGGGAAGGGAGAGTGCCTTTTTATAAGAGGGGTGAGGGGAACCTTATGAAAAACTAAAAATATTATTTTATAATAAACTTTTTTTTTCGGTTTCTAATGGATCCAAAATGAATTATTTAAATTCTAAGGTGGGGATGGGTCTAAATCCACTCAATAAATAGGTTTTATATAGGTTTGGGTCACTATATTAACTTTATCTACAAGAGTTAACTCTTAGTTAAAGAGTTTGAAATTTACCATGTCTCATTGTATTTTTATATTATATGGTTAATAAACATACTATAAACTTTAAAAGAAAACCCAAGTGGTTCATTAATGATACACCTATAATTATATAATTTTCTTTTTCTGAACCTTAGATTTTTAGGAATTGAATATCAATTAATAATATAATCTTTGTTTTTAAAACTCTTTTATCTAAATATTGAGACTATTTTGTATTTTGTTTTTTCTAAATTTATAACAGCGTTATTACTTCAAAAAAAATATTCTAACCAACATTAACATGTCATATTATCCTATAAAATTAGTGGAATTCATTAAAAATCTCAAATTACATTTATTTGGATATTTATAATGTCAATTATGTTAATCTTTCATTAATACTATAATTATTGAATCATCATTGTGTCATAAATAAATTTAATTATTTAATGATTAAAAATTATAAATAAAATACCATTATTTAGGAAATAATTATAGATTTCTAATTAATATTTATAGTTTAACTTATCTTATGTATAACACTATAATAAAAATGTTTTAGTTATTAAACCTTGAATTTAACACTTTTAACTCTTCTTTGAATTAAATAATAATAAATGTCCCAATATAATCCAAGAGGACCAAAGAGGTTAATATTTTATTCCTAAGGGTTTTTTTGGTCGAATTATACTTATCCAATAAAATTAGGCCATGTTTTAGGGTAATAATAATATCATTTTTTACTATATTTACCCTATTTACTTTTAACCGTGGTAAATAAATGTAAAATGTTACTGTTCAACTAAAAATATTTTCATCTTATTGATCCACATTTTAAGTGCTGATATCGACCATGTCTCTCATATTTTTGAGATTCAACTCACAAAAGTGGTAAAAATTTGTTTTATGTAAATTTGAAAAGGCTCTTAGGAGGTGTGTAAAAGGCGGTAAAATGTTCAATAAAACTTGTATATGTATAAAATTATTATAAACTGACTCCAATGAATTAAAATGAAATTATATAGTTATTATGTATCTATTTTAACATAAAATAATTTTAAATAAAGTAAATATTTATATAAATAAAAATTCGGTTTTTTAAAAATAACGAAATGTTTTCACTATTCATCAAAAATTGAATGTTTTCAAATACAATACCAAAAATTCACCCAAAGACAATTTTGATATTATGAATTAAAAAATCAATTATATAAATCCAATTTATAAACATTTATGTTTCATTAATATATTTAAAATTAATTAATGTAGTCAAAACCGAAAGGCATATTTTTAAGAAATAATAACTATCAAAAGATTATCAGTAGTTTATGTCCAATTTCAAAGTGAGATTACTTACAAGGACCACCATTGGATTATATAGTAAAAATATAATCTAATTATACTTCCAAACCACTAAAATGTATAATTCAACACTATATATTATTTCGATTAAAAATTTTGTTTTTAGTAAAAATATAATATATTTCCCTACTCACCCAAATATGAAAGTTATCAGAAAAGACCACAAATAATTTATTGAAACTAAATTCTTATGTCCTTATTCTAGAGAAGAAGTTTATTTTTTCAAATTGAATATATAAAAGTTTCAAATATTGTATTTAAAATGGTTTTTCCATTAAAAGGCAGTAAAATTCCATTTTAAAAAGAATACATCTTTTATCTGAAAAAATAAATCTGTTCTTATATTATGTCTAAGAAACTCATAATATGGATTCCAAAATTATAAGGACTATATAAAATTCAAAATATAGTTAATACTATCCATAACCTATTTTGAATGTCTAGTTTGGTAAGTAGTGGTGCGCTTGATCTCACTGTTGCATGTAGTGCATGTTATTGAATTACATTGAAGAAATAACGTACTATGAAATCTTGGGTACTTACAATTGGTTCATTAAACTTATTTAATGCATTTGGAAATCTAGGTATATAATTTAATTTATTTACTCACTCAGTATACACTTCTTTTTAGATAAGATAATTGAATCCTACAAGATTGGTAGTTTAGCTTCTTAAGAGATCCACAATTTCCCGAGTATGTGTTCTAGGGGGTGACCTACAGAAAGTCAAAGATCACTTGTTCCTAGCTATCTTCTATTTTCTGAATATGGAAGAAGATAGAATACTCTGAAACTAACCAAATAATTTTGGGGAGACCTTTATTAATGACGGCCAAAACCATCATCAATGTCCATGAAGGGAAAGTCACTATGGGGTTTGGAGAGAGAAAGATCCACTTCTATATTTTTTAATCCACGAGGCACCCATCATATGATCACACCCTCTTTTCACTCTCATATTTTTTGGTACTGAACCCATTGAATAATTAGGTATGTTCTGTGTATTCTTTTACATATAAGAAACTTACTCCATTCAAAATATCATTGATCATGTGTATGCTTGAAATTATAGAGATTCATATTTCACATTGGAGGAAGAGGTAAAATTTGAATTCATTAGGATTTGATAAATGACGAAGAAGATGATATCGTTTCATGTGTGAAGGATGTCCTACCATTGGATGTTAGGATCATTTGTTTAGTTTCATCCCTTAATAGGCCACACTATCTACAATTAAAACCACTCCCTAGTGATTCGAAATATGTGTACATTAGAAAGGGAGAGAAATTACTAGTTATAATTACTAATAATCTGTCTAAAATCCATGAAAATCCATTTACTGATCTTTTTATAGATATTTTCAATGAAATAAGGTGGATCTTAGGTGATACTCTTGAAATAAACCCAAAAATACGGCCCCAAATAATTTTTCTTGAGAGAGATTCCAAACCTGTATGATAGCCAAAAAGGGGGCTAAATCCCAACATGGTTGATGTTGTAAAGAAGGATATTGAAAAGCTCATTGAAGATGGAATCATCTATCCCATTTCAGATTCACAATGGGTTATTCCCATTCATGTAGTTCCAAAAAAAAATTATAACCACTCTAAATAATAGAATTAATGGATTTATCCCTATAGGAATTCAGAATAGCTGGAGAGTGTGAATTGATTTTAGGAACAGGAATAAGGTCACTAAAAAGTATATTTTACTCCCCCCGTTATAGACTAGATGTTAGAGAGATTTGTAGGGATAACTTATTATTAATTTTTGGATGGCTTTTCAAGTTGTGTTCTAGTACCCATTTCTCTTGGGATCAAGAGAAGATAAAATTTAATTATCCCTTTAGTAATTTTTAATATAAAAGATGCTAATTGAATTATTAAGGCTCCATGTACATTTCAGAAGTGCATGGTAAGTATATTTTCTAAGCACATTGAATATTTCTCTGAGGTTTTCTTGGTTGATTTCACAGTTTTTGGAATCTCTTTAGTTCATTGTTTGAAAAGTATATAATAGTTTTGAAAACCATCCTTAAAAAGAGTCATGTTTTAAATTTAGAAAAATTTCTTTACATGGGTGAGAGAATAATTTTCCTCTGTCTTGTATCATCTAAAAAGGGAATTGAATTTGAAAAAAAATTGAAGTGATGAATTATTTTTTGACTCGACTGTTGTGAAGCACGGTTGATAATTTTTAGGACATGCAAGATTCTATAAGAGGTTTATCAAATATTTCAAAAATATTTGTTCCCTCCCTCATGATTTCGTTTGAAGGATGATGATTTTGATTTCAATGTTGCATGTTGGGATTATTTTAATGAGCTTATGAAGAGATTCATTAAACCACCTGTGATACATCCACCGAATAGGGAAGTACCATTTGAGAAACTTTTTAATGCTTCCAATCAAGCAGTTGGATTAGTCCGTCTGCAGAAAATTTAGGGTAATCCACAATTCATTTCTAATTCCTCAAGAACCTTGGATGTTTCTGAATTCAAATAGACAACAACATAAAAGGATTTTTTAGTTGTTTTCTTATAATGATATACACAATATATTCATGCAATTAAATTCATTGTGGTTTCTGATCATACAGTTCTTACATACATGATAAAGAAGGATAATGATAAACTGAGGCTAGGAAGATTGATGTTACTTCTCCAATAGTTCAATATGGAAATCGAGGATAAAAATGGATCTACGAACTATGAGGCTGATCATTTAAGCAGACTTCCCAATACTACTAAAGCTGAAATTATAGAAATAGAACCATTGATTCATCACCTTCCAATATATAAGTTGTACTTTCTTGAAGGATAATTTCCTTAGTATGATAACATGGTCAATTGTGTAGTAACATCTCATGTACCATATCATTTCAATTATAACAAAATTCCCAAATTGAATGTCAAATCTATATACTAAATTTGGAATTATCCATTTCATGGGATGCTTTGCAATGACAAAGTAATAAGAATATGTTTTCTTGAGAGTGAAATGAATGTTCCGAGAGCAGTGGAAGCTCGTGGGTGGATGTTCCCACTTGGATGTTTTTCATCATCAATGATCAATACGGGATAAATATGATGATAAACGCCAGTCTCCACAGATCGATTCACAGAAATAGAAAAATAACAAGAATGGTTCTGGAACCAAAAAAGTGGATCATCACAGGTTGATTATTATTAAAATAATTAATTGATAAGAAGTACCTTTTTAGTGTCCTTTCATCATTGATATTATTGATCACGTTCTAATGTGATTCATTTTGGCGTCATAGAAGCCAAGTGTAGACTTCATCTAGAGGGGATCCACATGTGCATCTCATATCTCATGACATCACCAAAGCCGTCTTCGGGTGCTAGTGTGGAGAACCCTTTTCATGCGATGTCCGACTTAGATCATCTTGATCCAATGGAAGAGGAACTCTCTCGGTCTTGAGAGCATTATTAGAGGAAGAGGTTCGTTCATCATTGAAAGAATTATCCAAAATTGTTGTGCACAATGATTCACATAGGAAAAGAGTTCGGGTTGTGAGGATATTTATAATCGGGTTTGAGGTTGTAAAGTTATGACAATAAATAAACAAGTTATCCGTTTTATTTATTACATTAACTCTTTTGAAAAACCCCATGTTTAGTCATTAATTCCTTAACATTCACCCACACTAATTATAATAAATATCATTTAATAAAATGACATTATTTCTTTAAAATCCCGAATGGAAAAACTACACGGTATATAATCATAAATACATGTATTGTACTTGTTTTTCATTGAAAACTACATGGCGTGTGAATTCAATGTACACGGCGTGTATATCCTATTTTAAATTATTCATTTCCTTTTAAAAAAACTACACGACGTTAACATTCAATATTACATGCGTGTACTTGTTTTCAAAATAAAAAATATA
The DNA here is from genome assembly GCA_963277665.1 of Viscum album. NCBI lineage: Eukaryota > Viridiplantae > Streptophyta > Magnoliopsida > Santalales > Viscaceae > Viscum > Viscum album. Next base: position 106,885,783 of record OY728149.1, on the reverse strand, counting down.
CTACGTGTAATCATTAATATATGGAGTGTACTTGTTTTCCTTTTATTCTTACTCTAACATTAAAAAGATTTAGGCTTACTTGAATAATTATTAAACCACATACGTGAATATTCTTTATTTTAATGGATATACATGAATATACTTAGTGTGTGACCCTCTAGGCCTCTTTCTTGTTGGCATTAGGCGGGTTTGCCTAAAGTCCAAGATTACTCTCTAGCAACGGGTCAAGGCACCCAAGAGAAAGAAGTTGACTCCACATTGACGTGTCACCTCATACAAAGTCTTACCATGTAATTTAATCCCCTGTCTCAATATCTCATCAATCAGGTTTCATGGTAGTGTCATAAACCTATATGCTTGGTCTCTCATTCTTTGACATCCAGAAATAAACTCATCATTACACCATGGCCATGGAATTTGGGTGACAGTTCTATTTCAATAAAAGGGCACAAGATATCAACTTCCATAAATATAGAAGGGATAATTCCTTCCTCGACTTATCCATTAACAACATGTCATCCATGATGCACCCAATGTACCATACTTCTAAAAAACTATCTTCATGATGGTTTTCATCAACAAATCTAAGTGCACGAATCATGACATGAGTTATAGATAATATTCCGGTCTAAGGACCATTACACACGCTCGAAGATAGTAATGTCCAATGATACCAAGACATGTGGAATTATAACTGGAGGGTCTGTTATCATAATCTACCATATTGGATTTTAGCAAGTGCGAACTCCTTGAGAGAGAGTCTCATCTTCTTATAATTACTCCCACATGATGGTCTATATACTATGTGTCCTATCATAATATTTTATCCAGATGCAGAACATTATTTAAGAATATTTTTATAGCATTTCAAGGTTCTCATCATAGCGGGGATCTGCCATGGCCTCATTCATGCAATAAATAATCGAGGACATTATTGTATTATAGTCGTGCAGAAAAATGAACAATATATAATAATTGTACACTCATGTAATCAAGTTACAAAATAGTTGGTTCTCAGGACACCAACCCAAGAAAACACCCACTTGGACTAAAACCAACTATCTACAACTTTTAGTCTTCTAGACCTCACATAATGATCATGTTTCTACTGAGTCAAGGCTATAGTCAAGGGGTTGGCCACGCTGTCTTCCATGGAAATACTGCTCACTTCAACTTCACCTCAAAGAGAAAAATCCCTCAAGATATGATACATCTGAAGTAGGTGCTCTGTCCACTGATGTGACCTTGGAACTTTTTCAAGTTCCACTGCTGTAGTATTATAACAATAGAGTGTGATAGGATCTTTACTGCTTGGTACTACATCCAGCTCTTGGAAGAAACTCTACATCCATACTGATTCTTTAACTACCTCAAAAGCTGTGATATACTCAGACTCTGCTGTAGAATCTTCGACCACACTTTACTTTGAGCTCTTCCATCTCCCTGCACCTCCATTCAAACTAAATATGTATCTAGTCTATGACCTCATGTCATCCTGATTAGTCTGGAAACTAGTATCTACATGTGCTCTAATGACTAGTTCTTCATCTCCTCCATAAACTAGGAACATATCCTTAGTATGCCTTAGATACTTAAGGATAGTCATGACTGCTATCCAATGGAGATCTCCTAGATCATCTTGATATCTACCTACCACACTTACTACATAAGCAACATCTAGCCTTGTACATATCAAGGCATACATGACTAACCCAATCGCGGATGCGTAATAGATCCTTGCCATTTTCATTCTTTCCTCATGTGTATGAGGACACATTTTCTCTGAAAGATGAATGCCATGTGACACTGGAAATAATCCCCTCTTAGACTGTTCCATACTGAATCGCTTTAGTATCTTGTCAATGTATGCACTTTGACACAGGCCCAACATTCTCTTGGATCTATCACGATGGATCCCATTGACAAGAGTATATGCTTCCACACCCAAGTATTTCATAGAGAAACATTTATCCAACCATGCCTTAACTAACTATAATACAGGAACTTTGTTTCCAATTAGAATTATGTCATCAACATGTACTATTAGGAAAACAACTGCACTTCCACTAAAACCTTTGTATACACAGGGCTCACATTCATTCTTAACAAAGACAAATTCTGTTAGAGCTTCATCAAAACGAATGTTCCATGACCTTGATGCTTTCTTGAATCAATAATTGGATATATGAAAATTGCATACATTTTTGGCATCCTTTGGAGTCACAAACCCTACAGGTTGTGTCATGTAGACATCTTCCAGGAGGTTCCCGTTAAGGAATGTTGTTTTGACATCTATTTTCCAAATTTCAAAGTCATGGTAAGCGACAATGGCCAATAGGATTATGATGGATTTCAGCATCACAACCGGTGAAAAGGTTTCATCAGAGTAAATTCCTTGACGCTATCTAAAACCTTTTGCAACCAGTCGTTCCTTATAGGTGCTGACATGGCCATACATGTCCTGTTTCTTCTTGAATACCCATTTATTACCAACATGCTTTACGTCAACTAGAGGATCTACCAAAACCCAGACCTAGTTTTAGTACATGGAATCCATTTCTGAATTCATGGATTCATGCCACTTGGTGGTGTCTGTGCCTTCAACTGCTTCTTTATAGGTAAGAGGATCATCATTGTCAACCAATAATTAGTTACCATCCTCGGTGACAAGAAAACCATATCATTCTAGTTCTCTCACCTCTCTCATGATCCTATGCAGTTCTTGGATCTGTGGAACAGATTGTTCTTCTGCTGGGCTTTGTGGAATCTGTTCCTGTACCAACTCTTGTGTATTTTGAGCCTCGACTTCATCGATGCCTATCTCACTCCCACTATCTCTTTTGGAGATGTTCTCCCTCTCATGGAATATGGCGTGTCCTGCCAATGTTACCTTTTTATCCAAGGGGTTGTATAGGTAATATCCCCTTGTTTTGATGGGATATCCTATAAAGATACACTTTGTGCCTTAGGGTGAAAGATATTTTCTTGAAATGGCCTTAACAAATGTTTTGCCAACCCACACATGTAAATTTTATAACACTACTTTGCATCCACTCCATAATTCATATGGAATACCATTTATCTAATTAATTGGTACATGGTTTAGTATGTGTGCTACTATTTGTAATTCATATCCCCAAAATGATAATGGAATAATCACATGACTCATCATTGATCTCACGATGTCCAACAGGGTGCAGTTCCTCCTTTCACTTGTTCCATTCAACTGAGGCATGTAAAGAGGAGTGAGTTGAGATATAATATCGAACTCCCATAAGAAATCAATGAAGCCCTGATTAAAATATTCTCCTCCCCTATCTGAGTGGAGTTTCTTAATCTTCATAACAATATGGTTCTCAACTTCATTCTAGTATTATTTGAACTAATCAAAAGAATCTTACTTATACCTCATTAAGTTTATATATCCATATCTACTAAAATCACCAGTAAAAGTTATGAAGTTCAAAAACCCACCCATTGCTTCAACTGGAAATGGTCCACGCACATCGGTGTGAACTAATTCTAAAAGCTCTTTGGCCCTTTCACCTTTCCCACAAAATGGGGCTTTGGTCATTTTCCCCTTTAGACATGCATGACATACACCATGTGCTTTTAGTTCAAAATAATCTAGATACCCATCTTGATGTAATTTTGTCAAACATTTCTCATTAAAATGACCTAGCTAGTGATGCCAGAGTTAGGTGTGGTATGAGTCATGTGAATTAAGTTTTTCATTGATTTCTATTACTTGGTTTGTGTAGTCTAACACATAAAGGCCGTTATATAAATGTTCCCTACCAAAACAAATTCTATCTTTATAAAAGTAGCAATATTCATTTAAAAAGCTGAAGATGAATCCATCAGTATCTAATATATATACTGAAATAAATTTTTTGGTTATGGAGGGTACATAATAACATCCTTTCAATACCATGACCATCCCACCAGGCAATGTGAGGTGGTAGTCTCCGATAGCTACAGAAGCAAGTCTAGCTTCATTGGCTGCTCACAGATCCACCTTAACTCGGTCAATCATTCCGAATCTACTTGGTTCCTATATTTAGATACAGATGTTAGCACCACAACTAGTATCTAATACCCAATTCATAGAAATAGATAGATTGCATTCGATAACAAATGCTCCCGATGCTTCCCCTTTCTTCCTAGGCTGGGTGCAGTTTTTTCTTCCAGTGGACCTTCTTGCCACATGCGAAACAAACAGCCTCATCTTCTCTTGCCTCCCCACTGATCGTTCTTCTCATGGAATCCCATGAATAAGTTTTAGGAATAAATCTATTTTCCTTCCATTTCCTTTTATTCTCCATAAATACAGAATGTTTTTCACACTTCATATCATTTTCCACATGGAGAATGATGATAAGTAGATCAAATAGAGACTTCTCAATGTTGTTTATGTTGAAATTTACAACAATGTTATAGAATCTCTAGGGGAGTGATGCAATAATGAGATCAGTACCCAGTTATTTGGGGAGTTTAAACCCAAAAACCTCTAAGAGATCAATGTAGCCAATGATCTTGACTAAATGAGGCCCAACAGGGGAACCCTCTCCAAGATTTCTCTGGAATAGATCCTTGGAGATCTCAATCCTTTATCGTCTTCCTCTCTCCTAGTATAGACCTCGGAGGTGCTCGAGTATGCTATAGGACTCCATTTCTTCATGAGACTTCATGAGCTCACTAGACATTGATGATAGCATCAAACCTTGAAAATGGAGTGCATAGTTAAAATATTGGCCATAGACTAAGAAATTTTTATCACTTTCCCCTTGGGGAGGCGAATCAGTAAGTGAGGACTCCAGCACATAAACCATTCATTCATGGAGTAGGATAACATAAATGCGATTAAACCATTTCTAAAAGTTACTACCAATGAGTATATTGTCTTTATCCAGAATTGATCATAGAGAAAATGTGGTTGACAATCTTGTCATTTTGGTTCTAAAAATTATAAGAGCAGATTTATCAGTACTTATTGATTACATTTTGTGAAAAATAATCAATGAATTTATTAAGTCTCCCACTATTTTATCAAGTCCTAATGTCCCTCACCATTGAACTCAGAATGTCTAGTTGCTTTGAAATTCTAGTGTAAAGGATCCATATTCAACTTCTCATAACCCCAACAAGGGTTGGTCAAGATATTTGAAGGTATGTAGGTAGGCATGTCTTTTCCAATGGTGAGCTTACAGTTCCATGATCTGTTGAGTGAAATCCCCAATTCTAAAATCCCGACTTCGATTTCCTAAAAACATGCCTATATTTTACAACAAGCCTATCAAGGGATACTACTCTTGATGTAAAATGTTTAAGTCAAACCGAAACATTCATAAGAGCTTTATTTATAAAAGTAAGTTTCCCAAAAAGGGTTGGTCAAACACATAGTTTTATTGAGTCTTGACCTTAATCATTTAACGTAAGTCTTGGTCTGACTTAATATGGTATTTGAGGGATTTTATTCTTCATGCATAGTTTTTCATTATCACATGCTAGTTATTATTAAGTGATGCTTGCTTAAGGGATTAACCATGTTCTGATAATGTGTTACGCAAAGTCTGGTTTTTAATTTATTCCATATTTTAATTCTTTTGTATTTCATTAATTATGTGACCGTGACAACACGTACATAATAAATAAACCATGCAATCAGACAGAAATAAAATAAGATGGCTTGATCATGAGCTTCTATTGCTTGTTTTATCTACTAGTTTTGTAAGCTAACCATGACCTAGGGAAAAACACATTGAATGGATGGTTTGGGTTTTTTTCTCCCTCTTATCCAACTTTTTATATTCATGGGTTAGTTTCTCTTCATCTTTGGATTTTGAATCATCTCCTCTGGCTTGGGAGATCCTTCATTACATAGGGTTTACAATAAAGAAACCACTGGCACGCAAGCCCTTAATTTTATTAGAAGAGGGATCGCAGACCAATGTATTTAAATTAAACATTTTTAAATGAAACCATACACAAAAAAGGGTCTTTGGTCTAGCTCATGATCATTCATAGCATGCAAAGACATTTACACATATTTAGTATTAAAATTCCATTAATAATTCTTTTATTTAAGTTAAGGTTCTCTGAAATTCAATTAATTATGATCTTATAATTAATAAATTATTTATCTTGAATTCCTTTCTAAATTTCTTTGAGATTCTTCTCATCAATATTCTTTGTATGGGTCTTTGTACTTTGGAAGAAACATAGTGAAATTCCATTTCTGGAAAGTACACGGCGTGTAGGTTATATTACACAGCGTGTATTTATTTTCACCCTTTATCCAAAGTGCACGCCAGAGGCATTGGCATGTTTTCTGTAATTTGGAAATTTTAGAGTACACGGTGTGTAGATTAATCTAACACAATGTGTACTTATTTGTTACATGGTTACCAGCCTGGAAATACGATGTATGCGGAACATGACTTCTCCTTGTACACGATTTCACCTGGGCCAGATCGGACTACATAGCATGTTGATATAACATACACGTTGGGTATTATGGTTCCAAGTGTCATTCATTTCTGGTCAACATGGTGTAATAAATACTTAGGTATACTCAATTCACACAGCGTGGTTTGGCGGACCAGTACTTTTTCATTGAACCTAAGTACACGACATATAGTTTTCACTAAACGCCCTATATTCTTGTATTGTACGGACAGAAAGAGTGGCTCGTCTGAATGAGCTCCCATTTTTTTTAATTTAATCAAAATTAAAATTAAATTTTCATTTCTGTGATGTGAATTGTGAAACAAAGGAGGAAGAACAGATCTCGTTCATTCAGTTTTATATAAATATATATCATGAATTGAATCAAATATAAATGAGAAAATTATAAATGAAAATTAAATAATTTTAGTAAATGTTGTATCCTCCCTCTGATACCAATTTAAGGTTCTAGGTTCAGTGGAAGCTCATGGGGGGATGTGACCACTTTTGTTTTTGTCATTAGAAATGATCAATCCGGGATAAATATGATGATAAACCCCAGTCTCAACAGATCGATTCACAGAAATAAATAAAGAAGAAGAAAGGTATTAGAACCACAAAAGTGGATAATCACAGGTTGATTATAATTAATTTAATTGATTTAAAAGAAGTACCTTTTGGCTATTCTTTCTTCATTGATATTCTTGATCATGTTTTGATGTGATTCATCATTTCGTTTCAGAAGCCATGTGTAGACTTCCTCTAGCGGTGATCCACACGTGCACCTCATATCACTAGACATCACCAAATGTGTCTCCAGGTTATAGCGTGGAGAATGTTTTTTTGTGTTTTCTGCCATAGATTGTCTTGATCTGATGGAAGATGATCTCTCTCGGTCTTGAGAGCGTTCTTGGAGGAAGAGGTTCATTCATCCTTGAAAGAATTTTCCAGAATATTTGTGCACGACGATTCTCTTAATAAATGATTTGGGGTTGTGAGTATATTTATAATCAGGATTTAGGTTATGAAGTTATGATAATAAATATACACGTTAATCATATTATTTATTTTATTTACTCTTTTGAAAAACCCCATGTCGAGTCATTAATTCCTTCACATGCTCCCACACTGATTATAATAAATATCATTTAATAAAATGACATTATTGCCTCAAAATCCCGACTGGAAAAACTACACGGTGTGTAATCATAAATACACGGCATGTAATTTTTTATCATTAAATACTACAAGGCATGTACATTCAATGTACACGACGTGTATATCTTGTTTTCATTTATTCATTTCCTTTCCAAAAAGAAAACTACATGGAGTGTAATCATTAATACACGGTGTGTACTTGTTTTCATTTTATTCTTCCTCCAATATTATAATGATTTATGCTTCCTTGAATAAATATTAAACCACGTACGGGACTAGACTCTATTCAACTTTAGATACTTGAATACACTTAGTGTGTGACCCTCTAGGCCTATTTATCATTGGCATTAGTCAGGCTTGCCTAAATTCCAAGATTACTTACTAGCAATAGGTCTGGGCACCCACGAGAAAGAACTTGACGCTGCATTGATGTGTCACGTCATACAAACGCTTACTATGTAATTTAATCCCTTTGTCTCATTACTTGATCAAGTAGGTTTCATGGAAGTGTCATAAACCTATATGATTGATCTTTCATTCTTTGACTTCCAGTAATACACTCGTCATTACACCATGGCCATGGAATTTGGGTGACAGTTCTATTTCAATCAAAGTGCCCAAGATATATACTTCCATAAATACGGATGGGAAAAATCCTTCCTCAAATTATCCATTAACAACATGTCATTTGTGATGCACCCAACATACCCTACTTCCCACCAATTTTCTTCGTAATGGTTTTCATCATGAAATCTATGTGCACGAGTCATGACATGAGTTAATGATATTCTTCCAGTCTAAGGACAACTACACACGCCCGTATATAGTAATTACCGATGACACCAAGACATGTGGAATTACTGATGGTGGGTCTATTCTCATAATCTCCCATCCTTGAGATTACCAAGTGTGAACTCTATCAGAGAGAGTCTCGTCTTCTTATGAGTAACCGCACATGACATTCTGTATACTATGTGTCCTATCATAGTATGTCATCCAACCGTATTATTTTATATAAGAATATTGTAATAGAATTTCATGTTTCTCATCATAGAGGGGATCTTCAATGACCTCATAAATGCAACAAATATTCCTGGAAATTATTATATTATTGTAATGCAGAAAAATGAACAATATATAATAAGTGTACATTTAGTTAATCAAAGTACAAAATAGTTGGTTCTCATGAAAACAACCCTACCATGAAATTGGTTCTGTCTATGAGTTTTTTGACACTTTATTTTTGGGTTGACACCTTGAATCTCAATGAATTGCATGCATGGTTTTAGAATCTGAACGTTATTGGACCATTCTTTTTAAATATTCTCTTGAATTTATCAAAAGGTTTCAAAAATGTCAATTTTTAGAAAGCATTTAAAATAGACAATAAATTCCCCAACAACCACATATATTTTTTGATATTTTTGATCTATAGGGGATAGATTTTTTCGGACATTTTTTAATGCCATTTAATAATTATTATATCAAAAATTAATTATACTTCAAAATAGGGGGAAGAAAAATCCACCATCTCCGATGATGCTAATGTTGTTTGTGATTTTTTTATGGATAATATATTTTCTTGGTTTGAAGTGCCTAGAGACATTATCAGTGATCAAGGTACTCACTTTTTCAATAGAAGAATGTAGGATTTGCCGAAAATGTATGGGGTGCATCATAAAACATCAAATCCATATCACCCAAAGAAAAATGGTCATGATTAAGTGTCCAATATGTAAATCAAATGAATTTTGGATAAGATAGTGAAAATAAATAGGATGGATTGGAGCCAAAGGATAGAACCCACATTATGGGATTACAGGACATCCTACAAGGCCTCTACTGTAATGAGTCCTTATAGGATGATTTATATGAAAATCTATCAAGTGCCATTGGAATTGGAGAATAAGGCATATTGGGTTTTGAAGAAGATGAATTTGAAGGTGGAAAGTGTTGGGATAGAGAGAATATTTCAGTTGCAAGAGATGGAGGAAATTAGATAGGAAGCATTTTAAAAATACAGGATTTATAAGAGATAACAAGAGTGGCTCATGATAAGATGATCCAATCAAAATACATCCATCCTAGAGACAAATGGCTTTTATTCGACTCAAGAATTAAGATAATTCTAGGTAAACATCAATCCAGATGGGAGGGTCCATTTATGTCTACTCATGTATATCCTTTCTTTGCTATGATTATTATGAAGGATGGAGAGTATGAGATTTTCATTATTAATGGACACATGAAGAAGACATTCCATGGGACTATTCCATCAGATCTAATGGAGGAGATCACACTACTCCAACCTCTCTATCAGTCAAATCCATTAGGTTGTACCTCTCCTTTACACTTTCTTATTGTTGTGATTCATTTCCAAATCTTCTTAAATATTGAATACATTTGAATGCATTTAGGAAACTATATCATTTATTTGTGGGGGATGAGAACCTTTATCATTTAAGATTTTTCAATTTTTGTATGTATTTTTGTTCTCTAAAAATTTTGTTTCTCACATTTTTGTGCGACTCTTTTTCATATTATTGTATTTTTGATCATTTTGAGCAGAAATTATTATCATATCAATTTCCTAAACCCTTTTCCATGAGTGAACAAATTTATTCCATGAAACTGAGTGGAAATAAATGGTAAAAAAGACATTGTTTCAAGTTCAAATCTATAGGGAATTTCATGTAAAGTACTCTAATATTTGAATCCCAATCGACATCTCAATAACATTATATTGGAAACAACCTTCCCATGAGGCTTATGAACCATTATTTCCATAATATTTTCTTTTAACTCTCTTCTTGAGACAACCAAACCATGCATTATTTAACTGGAATTTGATTTATTCGTGTCAAAATATGAGGGTTTCAGGTCCTTGTGTTTTAAATGATTGAGGTATTTTATTGGTTTTTAATCCCCCATTTCAAAAGAATCCTTTTTTATATGATACATTGTATAATAAATATTTCTATCCCTTTGTGGACATGAATATCTTATTAGTTTATCCACATTAATTTTCTCCATCCAAAATGATCTTCATCTGCAATTTCTTGATCTAGTTTAACTTAAGTGTGGGGGAAAGATAAATTCTACTATGATGCCTCATTTGGTTGGAATTTATAATAAAATCAGATAATGAAGATATGTGTTTACTAGTAAAAAAATAATTCTCTTAGAATTTTTTCCATTTCTAGATATTTCACGATTAGAGAAGTTGTGCCTTTCTAGAGCTTCTATATAGAAAGAATGATAAAACTATTTGGATCTTTCAAGAAAAATCATGTTTGAGATTATATAGATTTTTTTTGCTAAAATGATGATTTTTTGAACATTCCTTATTTTTGTATGATGAAATATCTGATTTTCTACAAAGGGGAGTAAGGAAGATACCATACTTGAGTGAAAATTATAATCATACACCTTTTCATCAAAAATAGCCTTGTCCTCCTCATTCAACCTCCGATTTTTTCACATCAAACTACTACCAATTAGAAACCAAAAAACAACCATAAAAAGTCCTCATCATAAAAACCTTTCTTTGAGTCACATACGATGTAAATGTAGGAATTTATCAAGCTTATGGATACCCTTTAACGAGTTCGGATGAGAAAAACATTGTTCAAAATTTTCATTTTTGTGATGAGAGAAAATTAATGTGAGGTAGGTGTGTTGTGTGAAAGGGAGGACAAATGAATAGTAAAAATATTTAATGATATAAGTAGAGAACATTGATTAAGTGATTTTCATTAGGCATGATATAATTCGGTTTCTTTTTATGGAATTGGTGGATCTCATTGGCATGTGTTTTGAATTTGCTTCCATTCTATTTTTATTTGTCCAGGAGTCCATGTGTTAAGTGTGGGGGAATTTATAGAGATAATATTTTCATATTGTTTCAGGTTTTTTAATGGTTTAAATCCATATAATTAATAAATTATACCTGATTTTAATCATTTTTGTTTTTTTTTGAAGATTTTAGGATTTACTGTAAAAATTGTTTAAATCTAGAAATTTAGCAGTTTCATGGATCTTCGGTATTTTGGTCATATTTTTATAAATTTTCTATAAATAATGTGATTAATTTTTTTAGGTATTCCTTTATATTTGTATTAAACTCTATATTTTTTTCCTTGGTCAAATTCAACACAAAATTTCCATGACAAATTAATCAAGTGAAAAAAGTTTGTTGGCAAATGAAATGGGCCCACCTAAATTATTGAAGTATATCTCATCCTAAATAACATTAAATGTAGTTGTTTTAGCAGTAATTGAAAGTGGACTATACAAGTTTATTTCTATATTAAATTTCATGGTGTAATATTGTAATTAAGGAGTCTATTAAATTCTCAAAAGTGCTATTAGTTTTGCCGTATCTTTGGGTAGAAAAAATATTCATCAGAAATCCTTATGTGTTTAGTTATTTTTATGAACATTTATGCACAAAAGAGTGGGTTCCATTACATACTTCTACCAATGATGACTGGTAACTTGAATGACGATTCATTAATTGTTTAATAAAAAGAATGAGATGGTGAATTATTTTTATGATGATGAGTAAAATGAAAAAGGTGATCCAACCATAACCTCGTCACAATCTTCATCCACAAGTGTAAAAACATTATTTTAAATTGCATTATTGCTTTTTAAACTCAAACAATTTCAAAAAAAACCTCTTATTCTTTATCAAATTTAAATGACAAACATAATTTTTGTGAATTACTCTCCAAATAAAATCTAGTCTACCCATATTTCGAAATTTTCAGATAGGAAATACATAATTTTTCACTACCAATGATTGGAACTTCGTAAAAATATTTGCTGACACATTCAATCCTAAGTTTAATTTACTCTTCCATAAACACCAACTCAGCCAAAGTAGCAAGGGGTACTGTAGTCACCATCTTGGAATGGTACTACTGGCCCTGCTCTAGAACATTAGGTTCATGTAGATCCTCCCTCACTAGGAACTATAATAATTTTTCTCCATAAACACTAACTATATACCATCCTTATATAGCTTCATCACTCAACTAGGTATCACATGCTTTGGGGTTTCATGTGTCTTAGTTTCCAAATTTGGTAACATATAACAAAACCTTTATTACAGTGGGTCTAAATACAACTTCCCTTGAGAGAAACCTCAATGAAATGATTCCTTTATTTAGAAGAACTACTACCCTACCTGGGTGTTGAAACACTTTGGATCACACCATCATCAGACCTGAAATTTCATTAAGTAATGAGGTCCCGTTATACTATCTCAAAATCAATAGTCATCAAGGAAACATTTACCTATGATCAGATGGGGTATACTATCCCCTCCTAAAATAACACCACATTCATAAGATCATAATTATTTAGATTATGTGTGAATCGATACATCTCATTAGAATAGGAATAATACTCCATTATATACATTTCTCCCTGCTATAATCTCCTGAACTCTCTATCTCAGTCATCCTTCAATGTTCATCTAAAGATGTTTTCATAGAATACCATCTAGAAGTAGCTCTAATCCATATCTTGATGTTACTGTACCTATGTAATAACATCCAAATATCACTTGGAAGAACCATATAACATGTAATATACAATCTTGAACACCATTCCTAGAGAAATCTACATATTCTTGAAAACAAGAAGCATGGACTCCATCCATGCTTTTCCTGCATGAGGTATGCCATCCCCTAAAAAGGTGGGATGATGTTTCTGTTGAAACTCTAGTATCAACTATTCTATATTTATGTAAATTCTATAAACCTTGCGTATAGATTGCATTATATGAATGTAATCTATTTGAATCTATGCATCAATTGCAGGTGGTGTCATATGTGTCACAACCAGATGTAACACTTCCAGGTCAGTGCCCAACATCTTTGGGGGATGGTTATAAATTCCATATTCATGTATGACTCAATGACATTATAAATAAATGTTTCTATAATTCAAAAAACATTTATTATAAGTGAATTTGATGTTTTTAATGATTTTAGATAAACAATAAGGACATGTATAAATTTTTTTAAAAAGATCACAACTCTATATCCACACAAAAATATAGGTCAATGTGATAAGTAAGACCTAAACAAAACAAAAGAATTATAATAGAAACATTAATCTACCCAATACTACAGACAAGGTTGGGTCTAGGTATCATGTCCCAGTATAAAGTTCTGATATATAGAGTGTAAATTCAATGCTATAGAGGGAAAAACCTTTTAATTTGTCATAGACATCCCCATTTAATGGTAACCATATCATTTAATAGTTTTTCTTCATTTAACTTCATAATACTTTACAAAAACACACACACATATGATAATTCATTTAGATGTGTCACCATTCCAAATTTAAAAAGAGCATACAACTTATAAATTGAAATTGGAAGGTCAAGTAAATATAACATGACCCTTACATCTGGTATCTAGATAGAGCGGTTCATATTTAATGATTTGATTAAATGAATTAACATTTTAAATTTATAGATGTTCGTGCTTCATAAATTACCCCTGATATTCATCAAATCAAATAAACTAATGTTTTTTCCCTAGAATTTTTTTTCTCATGGTTAAAACATGGAATAGTTGGTTAATTAATGTTTAATCAGAAATCACAACAGGATAAAATAATTTATATTAATGTGGACACTTTAATTAATCGAATTATATTCTCCCTATAATTAATTTGGAACATTTCCCAGTATAATAATAAACTAAATAACTACATGCAATAGGCAGTGCACGTAGAAAGTAATCATGTCGTGGAGAAATGAATGAAATATATGTTATAATGTACATATGATGATGTATGAACTACAACATCCTTTCCATACTGGTACAATGGAAAAATAAATCTATATTAACAATAATAATGATTATATTAATAATTCCAACAAACTTATGTTCCACCCAAAGGTGAAATTGAATCAATCATAATAGGAATAATCCAATAAAAGAAATATCCTGTCATAGATAATTTAGGTGTCCCCTATATGTGGGTTACCTAATATTATGAATAGGCTCATTACCAAATTCAAACTTCTTCCTAAATAAAGGAAAATAAATTCTATGATATCACATTGTATCATATTTTCCCAAGATCCCCTATGATGGTGGGTCACATGGACTCAAGCATGCCCCGCATATTCCAAAGGTGGATGACCTGCAGTAAGGGTCTATGTGGTATAGGGGGTACTATACCATCTTTCATTAGAGTTACATAATGGTGATAATAAATAATAGAAGTAGAAGAAGCTTGATATAGCTGAAAACATTATGTAATGGATCATAATACTCAATAGTGGAATATAACCATTCAAAATATGGTAATAATAGTCAGAAACCATAATATGAGTCATATAATAAATGATTTAATGTGATCCTAATGTTCAAAATGTGTGTACAGGGGATATAGAGAATATACATATACAATATGATATACAAAAAAATAGACCAAAAGACATCTCCACTAGCATCATGAGAATAAGCTTGGTCCTCAACTCCCATATTCCCATTCTATAAGAGAAACTAACAAAGCATCTGGGATATGGATCTTGCCCTTATCCACACATGTAATCTGGAATCCATCCCGGGTACAAAGGGAGATCCGCGCACGAAGTGGGGTATACTTAGTATACAACCATTTACAGTGTCTAGAATATTATAGTCAGAGTATATATCATAATTGTTTTTTTAGGTATAATAGATTACAAAAGGTTATCAAAGTGAATATTAGTCAACTCATGTTCCCTTCGTGTTACTCAAGTGTTCATTCATAGTTTAATGAGATATAGGCTCCAAAGAGGTTGTTATCACTAAATCTCATTACAATATGATATTTCATGATCATTACTCGAGATACTGGGGTGAGTAACCACAACCAACACCCCACGAAAGGGGAATGTGAAACATCATTCCCATCATCTTAAATTCATTACAATCATTTATCCTCATTAATACAATGGTTACACAACTTATATAATTCATTATAAATTTACAAGATGTGATGTGGCATTTACACTAACCACTATTTAAATTATTTATGGAATTTAATTTAGGAATCAATGAAAAACCAATTTATCTAAATTAAAACCTCTTATGAGGTGTTTTCGGTCAATTAAAAATTTATATCGAGATATAAATTGATTGAATGCACACAATTTGATGGAAACCAATGAGTTCGATATACTATAATAATTTACATGGTTCTATAGAAGCATTATAAAATGGTTCAGTTAATCTAAAATAGAAAAAATCATTTTAAAGAAACATATATAAATTTTAGGCATTTAGAAGAATAGAAAAATATATAAAATTACATAATATTTTAGATAAAATCACTAGACCACTTACATTGACCCCATGAAAAAAATTCTTTCCCATCATCAGCTTCATGTTTGAAGTCGAATTGTGTAGTAAATGGAATAGATAAAAACCCAAAAAATATTGTATATGAACTTGTACCGAAATAGCACCTAAAATGGAGAGATAAAATAAGAAAAGAATAAAATTGATCGAAACCCTTAGTCATTGGAATCGAATGTGGTAGATGGTGGCTTGATTAGATGTCATATTTAAAAGATCTTCTTACAATGAATCCAAATCGTACAACCCTTTTTTACAAGGATAAAGTACCCTTTTCTCTATAAATTTTTTTAATCCCTTATCTATTTTTCTTATCCAATGGATGAAAATCACCTACACCAGAACCATGGTCAACAAAATTTCCGTTATCCTCATTATTTTGAATTATAATAGTGAAATACCCAAAAAAACTAAACACCAAGAAAATAGTGTATATAAACTCCTATAAAAATAGCATAGAAAATGGGAAGAGAAAATATGAAAATAATACAATGGATCAAAGATCATAGTCAGGAATCCAATGCAATACATGGTGTCTTGATTAGACATTAGATGATGAAGATCCACCAAATCCTAGATTAAAATGGATGGTAACTCATTAGAGGGAATAAGGGATGACGATCCACTAGAGAAGAAAACAAAGAAGAGGGATTATGAAATTTTCCGGAGAAAAGGGAAACGTATCCTTCTAAAAAGGGGTTGCATGATTTAGCCACAGAATAGGATAAACTGTAAACCAATCATGCATTTCCTACTACCAAAGGAAACCCCCTCACGCGAGCAATGGGGTAAAATTTGACTAAACCTGGAAATCCCATGTGAACAGCCTAAATCAATAGTCTTAAGAAATTCTCATGGACTTGAAGATGATTCCCATGGTTTATTCTAACCGTCTGTCCTCCGACAACCATATGAAACATCCCACCCGGTTTACTATAACCATGTGTTTTGTGCTGTAATATTTTTTCAAATCGCGTGTACTAGTTGTTTCCAACAAAACATGGAGCTCCATTCTCTGAATCAAACCATGGATGTTATCGATTCCATCCTTAGGCTATTGTTCACAATCACAAGGACAATAGAAATATATGAAAAAAATAAATACCTTTATAAAATCCATGTTTTTACAACATATACACCCATGATCTTATAAAGATGTTTGTAAAAGATCATGATAACAAAATTAGAACATGTATAAGTAAAAATTGTAATATTATTTAGAATGAGTCTTGTCAAACAATAGACAAAAATCTGTATCGATGTATAATTGGAAGTCAAATTTACCTTTCAGTGACCCGGTCTAACATCATGTTTAGTGTATTCATTTATGATTATTTGTAGTAAAATCCAATGGAATATCATATAGAATATCTAAATATAAATTCTATATTTTGAAAAGAAATTGAAAATGTGGAATAATTTATAGTAAAAGAACATAGTTTAAACTAGGTTTTATAATGTTTATTTAGGAGGGTGAAAACTAAATAGGAAAAGTACTAGTGTGACTTCAAAAATGCTAGGAAAATCAATTGTATCATTGAATGGTATGCAGAAAACTCTATTTCTCTTTCTATAGGCTATGTGGAATACATACCTTCTGGGGGATATTGTTCTAAAATCATATATGTAAAACATTTTATCCCATAAATTGAGATTACATATGATAATTTCCTTATCTAGTGTGGAAACATTTGTGTAATTAATATATCCAAAAACCCTATAAAAACTTTTATCACAAAAAAATATGTACAAGAGTTTCCATTTTCTTTTATAATAATTTCAAAAGGGTGATATCAATATTATATTTTTTTTACCAACCATCAACTTGTTAATATATTCACTAAAAACCTACTTATTCATCCCTTTACTTCACTAACTTAAATTTATGTAATATTATGTTGTCATAAATATATATTAATCTTGGTAATATTCAAAAATTATAATTTTATTTTTCAATTAATGTTTTAAAATATATAATATCATACATTTAAAAAAAATCAATCATTCTATAAATTTTTAAAAGTTAAGTGACTGTAATACTCCACGAAAGATATTACATTCATGATAAAATAAAGAGGTTGTGGTTCCAGTTTAGATTCAGTTAGAGGTTATTATGTTAAAAATGTATGATTGATTTTTAAATCTGATCTACACCCTAGGAAAAAGTAGTAGGCCCTTACAACCCACCTGGGTTTACAGTCATGTGGAAATTTTAATGGGTTTTTAAAATAATAATTAATATAAATTAGTAATGGATATATTTTCCAATTATTTTTTTAAATATTTTATTTTTCATTTATTTAATTTTTTATTAATTGAAAATATCCATTAATGTCAGTAAATTAATTATTTTATTGGGAGTTAATTTCCTTAATACGAAAATAATCCTAGAAGAGACATATATTTTTTAAATTATTTTATAGAATTATACTTTAACTCTTTAGTCTCTTTAAAATTTCTTTAAAATTACCATTTCTCAATTAAGAAATACTTTAAAATCCAAATTTTTCGTCAATTGATCTTGATATTTATTGAAAATCCATAATTCTAATTGATTAATTTTTTTATATTTTTATAACATTATTTTTTTCTCGCTTATAATTATTTAATGATGATAAAAATATAGTTATATGTTTATTTGTTTTTATTCTAACTATTTCTATGACTCATTTTTGATAATTTCAAAGGGGTAAAATATCTTATTTTTCATGAAATTTCATGTAAATATGTAAATATTTTTTCCCTTTTCTATTATTTGGAAATAATAAATGTTATTATATTTATAATTTTATGATGCTTTTTGTAGTGGATGTAAACTATGACAGAGAAATCATATTGAAAATTGTGTTTTTATTCATTGTTATGAACTATTTTTTACATTTTTATCTTATTATTATTTTTTTCTTGTGGTAGTGATTATCAAAACAATGTTGGTTTTTTCCTTCCCAATTTTTTTTAAAAATATAAAAAACACCCATGAACCATTCTTGTTATTTAATTTATGTAATTTATAGTTGGAAAATTATTTATAACATTTTATTATCATTAAATAAAATTGAATGATACTTGGATAAATATTGTTGTTATTTTTCAATTCTAAAAGTGATGTCCTTATAAAATTTGAAGGAAGAGTGGGAATATATGGGTCTATTCAGTTTCAGGGAAATCTATGACTAGCAATGGCTAATCGGTGCATAGACATCTTTCAATTGATGGTGAAGGAAATAGCCTCCCCGAGCATTAGAATTTCACTAAATACATGGTTTAATATCACCAACCAAATAGTGTTGTTGTATAAAATCTCTAGATGATTTAGATATCCATCATCCAACCAATAGATAATTGTTGGATTCCAGATGGAAGTAGGTAGTGAGCATGGAGTCTAGGTTGACAATCAACTACCTAGTGGAGGATACTTGGTATTACATGTCATTAATATAGTAGGCCTAGCTAGAAATAATTAACTTTGAAAAATAATATTAATACCATATTTTTTGTATTAATTATCCCAGTTAATTCCATAAGGTTCCCAAATATTTTTTATTAAATAAATAAACCTCTTAGTAGTCATAGAAACATAACTTTTCAACCATTATCCAATGCTAATTTCTTATGATCATAACTCATTTATAATATACTAAATTCGTCAATATATATTGTGTTATTATTGTAAAATCATTCTAAATATAATACTTTTAATCATTGTATCCTTATTATTCATCATATTTTATTCATAGAATCGTGATTGTACTATAATTTAATTTTATCTATGAAATCATCCCTTAATAATTATTCTTCTATTATAATTTTTGAATTACATTAATGTGAGGGACTCCATTTTTATTTCCATGACCATTAAATTGGGGTGGACTATTCTCTTTTTTGGATTCTAGTTGTACCCATTAAAATCTAGTTTCTATTGTAATTATAGTTTCATTCAATTACATAAAAATAAAGGGAGTTTTGGTGTATTAGATAGAATTAATTTCAACAGAATAATAAATTTGATGATTATGTATTTAATTGGAAGAAATATGAGTTACTATTGAGCTATTTGATGAACATCCTGACCAAATATTCTTCCTTATTCAAATTCTATGTTTTTATTTACTAATTTATTTTAGTAAATTATTTACCAAATTTTTCAATCCATCAATTAACTCAATCATTTAAATTTTGAATATATTATTCTTTTATTATTCTTAATTTATAATCATATTTTATTTTATTATTATTCATTAAAAGTTGAGTAATTTATGCCGTTAATGACTTTAAAATTTTTAGTTATCATTAATTAACAAAATGTAAATTTTATTCTTTGATACATTTTTTATTTTCATTAAAATTTTTAAAGTGAAATTGACCACCCACCCCCTCTTTCTATTTTACCCTACTTAGAACTAAATTATTTACCATAAATTTTATCTATTTTAACTTATTTTTTGAATATATATAAATTAACAAAAATGTGTAATACATACATAGAATCCTATTTGAATAATTTTGAATTATAATGACAAATTTATTTCAAATTCACATCTAAATTCTCAGAATCATTTTTTGAGATCACTTTTCTACTTTAAATACGAATATATAATTATAGTATTATTCATGACTATAAGATACTACAAATTATAATCAAGATTCATTTTATAATATAAAGAAAATATATATTTAAAGATTTTAATTATCTATTATATCTTTTGATTTAGGATTTTTAATTAAATTAGACTCATTAAAAATGATAACCTTAACCACCATATTCATTTAGTAAGAAAATATACATAATTTTTTAGTAATGACTCTCATTCAGAATTAATCCCATGAAATATTTATTAAGATTTTCTATCGTGAAAATCTTATCACATATACCACATTGATATTTGATTAGATGACTCCATGCCCATGTCCATCATCTGGTTAATATATTACTTTTTTCCTTGGTATTTTATCTCATAGTATTTTCTAACAAATTGCTATCCCATATATATAGAAATAATTTATTATATGTATTTTAGGGTTTTCCATTTGTATAATAGAATAGAAAAGTTAATACATGGAAACACTACTTTGAAAAACCCTATATGATTGAATGATCGATGTCTTGATATGTTTTTTATATTGTATTAGTATTACACTAACAATTTGAGATATTTTTTTAGTTAATCCATTTTAATTCACATCATTTTCATATTAATTAGATAATTATTTCATCTAATAAAATCATTATTATCTCATTTTATTCCCTATATTTATGCAGGATTTTGAACATTAAATTTTCAATATCAGTTCCCTCATCCAAAATAATATATTCACACTCGATAGATGTGTATCAAATTACACAAAAAACTGTTTATTTTAGATTCCAAAAAATAGACACACAACATATTTTTAGACATCCAAATGCATCCCGTGTATGATATACATTTAACCCTCTTATGTAAAGGAATAAAATTATATGAAATCAAGAATATCAGTATGATTTTACATTGAGAAATACATATCCAACTCTAATTTCTCTATACAATGTACATGACTATAGGCCTGTGAGAATTCTACTCCAAAATCCCTCTATAGATGGTTCTTTGCCTTATAGACACCTCAATTTCATTATATTTATAACAATTATAACTTATAAACTATGTTCAAACTTCAAATTCATTATTATGACTTGATGATGAACTAAATACAAGGAAGATGAAGACTAAGTATCATGTCTTCATTCCAAGCATGTGATACATAGCATAAAAGTTTTATAAGAGGTATTTTATAATATAAATTTAAGCTTATATAATATTTATATTATAAAAAATTTCAAATACCTGAATATTAAAATTGGACAAAATAAAGAAGCATTTTATTTTTTTCCAACATGAGATATCAATATATATTTCTCATATTTTATTTAGGCATTAAAATATTTCATTTATAATACCTAACACTTAACTTTATTAAATAACTTATAATTCATAAAAAAATTTAAAAAATATAAAAAAATTTAACATGATATCCCATATTGTATTTTAACATAGGTAGTTGAATTATCTATCATGTGTTGTGCTCCTATTATGGAAAATTATAATCCATTTTTTATATTAGAAATCAAATTTTGTGATATTCCTTACCATAGATGTGGTGAAAAAATTGTATTCAGTCATATCACCTATAACATCATTGTACACATAATTTTATTAACATATAAAAATAAATCATAACCTATGAAAAATATTATATTGGATTACATCATAGAATAATACTATGATTTTTTATGAAGAAAATTATACAATTCTTCTAGTCATACTCTATTAAATAATGAATCCTGATATAAAATATCATAAACACAATTATAGTGGTCCAAAAATTAACATTATATAATATTTTATAATATCACCCCAAAATAATTATGAAATATTTTTCATAAAAAAATAATTAATATTTTTTAAATAATTGATGATGGAAAATCTGATTATACTAATGGGTTTTGTAAGAACATATCTTTCCCATAACATTGAAAGAAGCAATATAAAATTCACAATATATATTCATTGAATCAATTTGTAAATGATGAAAATAAAATTATAATCGATACCTAATTACTATTAAGAACCATCTTGATGGTGTCTATTTGATGAATATAACATATAAATATAAAAAATACTCTAAACTTTCTAGGTATTGGACTAACCATGACATTCCCCATATGATATCAGAGGATCACATGAACTATAATGTTTTTCTATCACCAAATCCTGAAATAATTTATTTTTGAATAAAGTGGAATTGTAAATAATCTTGGATTAAACAAATAAAAACCCCACATAATAGGGGATTAGACCTTTATAATGCCTCTATTCATTTTTTATGGTGATTGAGCATCGGCTGCAAAAAAAATTCATTGAAATTCTTATCATAACAGATTCCCAATGGAATTACATAATCACTTCATGATTCAAGAATGATAATATGTTTCTCATTCCTTAAATGAATATTATATATTATTTATAACTGATGAAAAAGGTGTTTAGAAATTGTGTCCATGCAAATGAACACAATATTCCTTATCATAGGAAGAATTAAACAAAATTAAAAAGGAATCAAATTTATTTATACTACCTTATTCATATATAAAAATCCAATCATGTAATATGATATTGATGAATCATATAATACTGTTCATCAAATTTTTATGAACTTTTTATTTATTATGATTATAGAATTTTAGGAAATCCATTTCTCAATCTTATTCTGAGTATACCATAAAATATTTTATCTTACCCTCAATTTTATGTATTTCTCATGGGTATCCCATTTAGTAATTACAATTTGATGAAATCATGGATCTTGTCATGAAGATAGAGATAATTTATTATGTAATTTCATTATAATAAAGATTTATAATTTATCAAACCACTTAGAGAAATTTGAACAATGGATTATTGGTGTGTATAATTATATATATTTTTTTTAAAAAAAATTTGAAACTTTATTTTTTGGGGTTTTGATTCATTATAAAATTAAAAATTTTACCATATGAATATTATTTCAGACCCCTTAATTATCTGACCCATTTCACTCCTTGTAGACTAATATTTCATTATAAGATGTAATTTTTTTATTCAATTTGGTCATTAAATTAATTTTTCCTTATTATGTAGACCCCTTTAATTTTATTATCATTTATTATAATAGTACCATTATCCATGTCATTGGAATTAATTTAAATATATAATAAAAGAATATTATAACATTGTTTTTATGGGAAATTTTGATGTGCGATTCACACAATGAGGTGATTTACTATTTTAGTCATGATAGAACACTATTACAAACAAATGTGATCACTAAGACATTACCTGTGACACTATAGAATGTGTGTTTTATTATGGGTGTGATGTTAGGCTCATCACACATTTTTAGGGGATATTTTCTTACTCGTGGACTCTTTAATAAATTTATGTTATATTTTTAAATCCTTCAGAAGTCCATATGTGGGTCTTGTTACCCATGTTCCAGAATTTGGTCATTAAAATGTAATAATGTGAATATAAATATGTAATTAGTGGTTCTACAATAAATTTATCTACTAGTTATTGATTTTTAATTTTCAGGTACTGTAGATTAAATCCATGTAGCTATCTACTCTATAGTTTATTAACATCAAAAGAGGTGGTAGTTAATGATGATGTTCTGATTAGTCCCATGAAATTGGATTCCTATATATGTTATTAAAAGGATTCATATTCCATATAGTTATATGTTACTTATTTGGACATTTAATACCATTTAAGGTTGTGTTATATATATTTACAGAAGATGTTTAACATCATTTGGTAGGTATAGTTAGGTTAAATGTTCATTGTGATGGTTTATCTAGGATATATGAATGTGTCACCTTTTTTATAGAAATAAAAAATAATACAACACAATTAGGTTACGTTTGATTCATAGGGAATATGAACTTATGATTTTTGTGGTTATTTTGGTGCTAGGAAGAATATGGGCCACTTATCAAGGTACGAAATAATCAATAATATGGATTGGGGAACGAAATATGGTGTTTAATAGATGTAATATATTCCTCCATGTGAGATATATTTTCATCCATGATATATCCCAATGAGGAGAGATCCCATTTAATATGTTTATATTTAAAGGGAATTCCAATCATATGGGGAGTATAGATTATTCATTAAATAAGTCAGTGGATTTATGGTGAATATGACCTCATTAATATGCTAATGGTGGTTTGGTGACATTGGTTTTTAGCCTTTACGTGGTATCCTATGTATCCTTCTGGACTGGAAATCCAATGTAATTCAAATATTATAGTTTAAGGTAGAGTGGAAAGAATGTTCCAAATAGTTTAACATTAAGTAGTGAGGATGGTGTTGTCTAGTTTTACATTATTCCATTGTGACATTTAATGAGTAATTTAAAACTAATTTATGTTAAAAAAATTTGGAATGGGGAAACATCATAGGATTGAATAGTTCTTATGCTTTTGGAGCTACTCTAGAATGCATAAACCAATCATCGGATTAGGTGAAGGTATATAACATTGGGTTTTATACCTAGTAAGAGGCCACCCCCCTATAATATTACTCATTGGTTTGTGATGAGGGAAAAATGAAGCTCCCAACTAATCAGGGGACTCAAAGGGTGGATTTAGGTCTTATTCCAACACTAGTTACTACTATTTACAAATGGAGTTGGGTGTCCACCAAGATCCCATGATAATTAAACTCAATTTTAGGTCATCCAAATCAGACTGCATCACCAGTAGATGGTATCACTAATATACCTATGAATAGGTACCATTATAACAAGGTATGTAACGCCCCGACCCTAATTACCTAGAGTCGGTGCATTATTACATAACATTGGCATGATCATGAGAAAGATCAAGTCTCGAAAGACCGATTAGTTTAGTAGCCTTGGAATAACTAGATACATCCATAAATTTTTACATTACATCATAAAAAAAACATCTTGTCTTCATATCCCCTCATACTATCCATGCAGGTCATTCATAAATTACTTCTTCATAATCCTGGGAAAAATAAAACATTGAAAGGGGTGAGCTCGGATGATCAGTAAGGATAACATTATAGCAGAAGCTTTCATAAATAATCATAAACACTTAAGGCAATTTATAACTAAAACAAAAGCCTTTTAAAATTGAACTTCAACATAGTATGGCAAAAGTAAAATGAAATAATGCCATTTACTTACTCACATGGATATTCTACTAGTCGAATGATCACATGCAATATCAATAACCACTTTCATAATGATGGAATGCATAATGCCAGACTATCATAACCACATAGCCAAGGCCTCGTGCCAAGACTACAAATAAGATTTTGCCAAGGCCTTGTGCCAAGACACTAGTTTGTCTCATGAGACCTACCGATGCATCAAGGAGCTATAGCGGGCTCCACCCGTCACTTATTAAGTCCAATGCATTCCTCATATGAACAAGTTTAAACATAACATAAACATTCGTATTGAAAACTAGCATACGAAATGTCAATACTTTTACCACAAACCTTGAATGGTATAAAAATAGCACATCCACAGTCAAACATAACTCATTCGATACAATATGGAAGATTGTATTGTATCACATTAACCTCAATCAAGAATAATGAAGGATGTTGACATAGATGAAAATAATCATCAAAACTATTTGAGAGAAATATCCCCCTTTTCTTGAAATCATTTAAAAGTCACACTATTTGTCAAGAAGCCATTTAAAAATAGATTTTTGAATCAAAGTGTCCCATACCACTTTGAAACTTTTTAAGAGGAGTTTTAATTTGTAAACTTTAATGTCCATATAAATAAATCCTTAAAACCTTTTTTTTAAAACATGGACATTAATGAGAAAGATTTAGATGAATAAGTCTTTAAATCATTTTAAAAATGGTATTTTAGTTAGAGATTCCAACCAAAAGAGACACTTGAATACAAATAATTGTGGTAATCAAAACTTTGTAATATCATGAGAATAAAGGGATTCATGATATACTATGTCAAAGTACGTTATATACACCACATAAAAGTGATTTGGTGTATATCAACAAAGAAGTCTCAATGGAATGTAAATTGAGATGAAATCTCTTGTAAAGGTTGTATACTTAGGTTAAGGATAAATCAATGACATAATTATGTGTGAAAAATATAAATACACTAAATATGATTGGATATTCAGTGTAAAACAATCAAAGGACATTCACACATATTCTTGTAAAAACAATACCAGCGAATTGGATGTTTAACTCAACAAATGGAGAATGAGTTAAAATTACTCTTATCAAATTCATATCAATGACTTGAGAATTACCAATGGAGTGATTATGTGTATCAAACTTATATCCACAGGAAGGGGAGTGGAAATTATGACATAATCAAATGAATAGTTATTCCACACATAATCTTGGGGTAATATAATCAATGAAATATGTGTAAATCCAAATGAGTGGAAATTGAAATCTCAAATTCCCTTATCGATTAGGTAACTTACGAAACATACACCCATGAAAGAAGTATCATACCATGATGATGTAAATACCCATAAATTAAAGTATATTACACAATGAATACGATCATGGGAAGTACACATACACCACATGCAATAATTAAGTGGTGATCAATGGAATTCTCACGGAATTAAAAGTGAGATAAGAAAACCCTTACTTTGTACTTTTTCCTTGGTCGATGGTAGGTTTACCTCCTGTATAATGGTGAAATAATTGTTATTGAATAATACAAGAATCATTTACTTTAATATGATATCATATATGATCTTTTAACATTGATTTGTTAATAATATCTTAGTATTAACGCCGTTTCGGGTGTTAACTTACTCATTTTCTTTTATATGTTTTGTTACATAAGTCATGTTTGTTGTATCTTATTCATATCCAGAATGATATCAAGTCCTTAAATATCATTTTTAAATCATTAAATGATAATTATACTTGAATGGATACGATGGATAATGAATCTCATCGCGTTCGTGGAGACGGTAGTCCGTACGTACGCACGAACGCTACTTCCATTTAATTTTTTATTTTAAAAGAATCGAATCCAAATGATACATAGGTATATTACTATTCCAGTATAATATAATATTTTATATATGTTACTTAAGTTCATTAACACCATCCTTTATACGTTCCATGTGTGGTATGAACGAGTCATATCATTTTAAGGGGGCGGTAGTCCGCACTTCCTCAAATGAAATTATCGTATGTATATACGACATGAAACGAATAATGGTATGAAATAAAATGGAATTACAGAAGCTTATATATAAAATATATATCATTAATATCATATTTAATTACAGTGCCATCCTAATGGCCACCATGAGAGGCGGTAAGATGTATTTGAACAATCATCGTTTCGTGAGGCGTTAGTTTGCCATCCACAGAAACATTATGTTCATCATCCATTAGATGGAGTTGTGTGAATGTGTAGTTTGAATCCTTCTTATAACAACATCCTAGTATATTTAGGATACTGGTGTTGTTATAAAATAAAGGAAATAAAAAGATTTTGGGGGTTGGAGAAGCAAAATAAATGAAAATACTTTAAGAGAAATTGTTACCTTTAATTTAGGTAACTCACTTTGGTTGGAACCAAAGGACTTGTTGAAATGCTTTCTGCCTAAGGGGAAGCTTCAAGGAGGAGGAGAGGGATGTGGGGAGCTTAGTTGGGCATAGTTTGGACGAGCCAAGTGGCTTGAGAGGTGTGAGGAAATGAGAAGGAGGAGTGCCCTTTTATAAGAGGGGTGAGGGGCACCTTTGGAAAAGCTAGAAATATTAATTTATAATAAATTCATATTCGGTTTCCAAAGGCTCAAAAGTTAACTATTCAAAGGTTGAGGTGGGGATAGGTCGAAAACAACTCATCCAATAGAATTTAGACAGGTTTGGGTACTTATATTAACCTTATCTTTAAGTATTAACTCTAAGTTAATTAGTTTCACTTTTACAATGTCTCTTTGTATTTTTATATAATATGGTTAATAAACATACTATATACATCCAAAAGACCCCCAAGTGGTCCATTAATGATTAACCTATCATAATATAAGTCTCTTGGCCGAACCTTAGATTTTTAGGAATTTAATATCAATTAATAATATAATATTTGTTTTAAGAACTCTTTTATGTCAATTTTGACACTATTCACTAGTTGATTTTTGTGAAACACATAACAGATTGATTACTTCGAACAAAGTCAAATAAATCAATCCTAATATATCATATTATCCTAGAAAATTTGTTTAATTCATTAAAAGTTTAATATTATAATTATTTTGGTATTTATAATATCAATTATGTTAATTTTTTACTATTTTAGTAATTACTGCATCATCATTGTGTCATAAATAAAATAAATTATTTAATGTCAAAAAATTATAAATAAAATTTAATTATGTAGGAAATCGTTTTAGCTTTCTAATGAATATTTATAATCTAAAATCCAGCATATATAACCCTATGTAACAATTGTTTTGCTAAACGATATATGCTTGTGTCATTTTTGTATTCATTTTAACTTAATTAATATAAAGTGTCATTATCACTTACAAGTGGATCCATGGGGTCCCAAAATTGACCCAAAGATGCCCATGGTCGACCATGTATCAACCAATAGGGTTAAGACACATTTTAGGGTAATTTAGTATTATTATAATATTATTTTTTTAACCCTTATTTACCGGATTTACCCTTAACCATGGTAAATAAAATATTTACCGCAGTAATTATTCAAAATGTCTAAAAATAAAAGTTACCTATTTACACAATTTGGACATCCTGATTCCAAATATGGAATCCATTTTTCTAAATTCAAAACACAGAAGTGGCAGAAATTAATTTAAAATTAATTCCCGCTGTCAAAACAAAAAGCGTGTTTTTAAGAGATAATAACTATCAAAAGATTGACACTTGTTTATGTTCGGTTTAATTGTAAAATTATGTCCAATGACCAACATTATATTAAATGGTAAAAATATATTCTAAATATACTTTAAAACCACTCAAATTCACAATTTATCACTATTAATTATTTTGATTAAAAAAGTTGTTTTTAATTAAAATTTAGTAATTTTCACTATTCATCAAAATATGAAAGTTATCCGAAAAGTACCCAAATTTCACCTTAGGATAAATTCGATATTCCGAATCCAAAAATGAAGTCCATTTTGAAATATAAAATATATATAATTTCTAAAAGTAGGTATTACTATTCATAACGGCTAGTTTGATTGGTTGTGGTGTGTTAAAATCTCGAAGTTGCGTACAATGCACGTCATTGCATTATTCGAAAGGAAACATACCGAGGAAGCTTGGGGTGTTACAAGGTAATTCATGATTGCAAATTCGATTAGGGACCTATCAGTTAGGGAGGACACATAAGAGACACAATTTAGAAAGTTAATGAATGGTCAAATAAGAGGTTCTATAGAATGTTCAAAAAAAAGATTATATATTTCTAGTGTATATAGGATAAGATTTTATATATAGTATTCATTTTTTTATTGTGGTGATAAAAATCCGTAAGTATCATTTTGGTGCTTTTTTATGGGTCCATAATGAATCCAAAATATATATGGAATGATATAATTATAAAATTGATAATAAGTACTATAAATTTGAATTATCTTGCATTGGATATTTTCTATATATAATGGAGGGGATCAGGAACAACCCATTAAACTATGGGTGTTAAAAATGAAAATATTTCATAGATTTATCACAAAGAACCTGCTTTTTAAAGTGATCATGAAGCACTTCTCTCATGAAGTTGTTCACAGTCTAATCCCCTGGTAAGATATTTTCAAACAACTTCCTATATAACGTGACTTGTGATCTTCAAAATGTTCATTCTTTAAACCTTTTAGGTAAGTTTGTTACCAAAAAATTGTCTTCACATAAGGAAATATGAGTCTCTAGTTTCAAATATTAACATTTTTCATTACTTTTTATGATGTATCAATGTACTTGGTGAATGATTTGGTTATTTATAAATGATTGTTTAGAAATATATTTCTCTAAATCTAGGTCCACATAATGATTTTCAAGAGATATTCACAGTTTAATGGTCACTTGAAATAATTTATGTAATGGGCATAAAATCCATGCCTCTCCAAAAAATCCATCATTGGGGAGAAAAATAAATTCCTTCCCATAAATGACACTACATGATGGGGGAAAAAATAAACTAACTTTAGTTAAATAAAAACCTTTTACAATGCAAGGTGCATTACGATGAAAGAACTACCTCACATAGGAAAGTCTTCTCCAAAAAGGATGTCTTACTTAATAGTGGAAGGGATACTGGATAAAGCATCTAATCTGATTCAATTTTAACCCTAGGTTCTAGGCATAATTATTTACTTTTCAAAATATTTCTCGAATTGTTTTCATATTAATCCTATTATTGGTTATTGAACATATTCCTAATTATTTATTATATTATTTTTAATTTTTTCAAGCCCAAAAAATATCCCCATGGAGTGGGATTTGATCATCATGAAGATATGAAGATTATATGGATAAAAACTTCAACTCTTAAGTCCATTATGGTTTCCTAGTTTACGGTATAGAGGAACCACCCTATATAATGAGTATTAGGTTGCTCATTTTGTACTATAACTACTGTCATCCTATGCATAGATCTGAGAGATTATTAAATGACGGTATATAATATTTTCATTTTGTATTATAATCTCGTCATGTGATAACCATTTCATTATAGATGGGTTACTTCATGATATTTAGCTAATTTTTCACATTAAATGTCTTCAAGAAACCTTGACATCATTGGTTAATAACACGGAGGTTTGCATAGAAAATATGGCACTATGAAATTCCCAATTATCATAAAATTCCGCACATGATTAGGAATATGTTATGCCCACTATAAAAAATATATAAAATATGACCATATTTTGTCTCTATCTGAAAATGAATGATTTCAAGTTATATGTGATACTGATGAGTGGAATAATCCAATGATTGAGATTATTAACCATGACTATAGATGATGTGTGAATTTAAGGAATAACATGGTTTCTATGTTTCTTTTCTCTTTTATTTGGAACTACTTACTATCATATTTTCATAAAATTTATAAATTTTGGTTGTTAATGAAACCCCCATTATGACATAATACTGTGGGAATTAACATGTTAGACAAATTAATATCTATTGGAAGGAATCATGAGTAAACATCTACATTAAGGGGATATATATAAGGGATGATAACTTTTATTGATTTATACTATGATATAATTCCTTAACATTGGAAAAGAATTCTGAGCATCGATTTTAGATACCCAAAACTATGGATTAATCATGACGAGGTCTATAATTAAATAAAAGTATCGTTGGTTTTCCAAGTGGGACCTCTGACCTTGGGGATCTTTAAGAATGGACTAGGGCTGATTGAAATAGTTAATTAATAGTTGTGAAACGTTTTCCCTTGAGATTTATTTTATGGTACTTCTCAAATCTACTTTTTTGTCACAATATTTTCTCATCACAATAAGCATCTACTTTTAGACATCCTTTTCAGATTATGTTGGGATCCGAACACGTTCCACCTAGTTCATAGGGATCTCAACATTATCTTTTAAGATGTCTATATGATCTTGGGGGAACCAATATCAGGGGATGTGTATGACTATTTCTTCACCCTTCATATATATGGGGAGTCATATAGAGGATTACCCCACATTTAAATTTTTTTTATCATGATATATAAAAAGCACTTTAGAGAAGAGAAGGTCCCCCAAAAGCTATACCTTCCAATTTCATAAGGGATAAGGTATTCATATCATCAAATGGTCCCTATCAAGTAATGAGGAGGCTAATGACTTTACCAACCCATAAAACATTGATATTTTATGTTATATATTTTCCAAACCTAATAAAAGAAAATTTAACTCAGTGTGGTTGAGAAGATCCACCCAATACTGATGGGATTGTATGATTAGTAGTATTCATTACCACATACCTGAGTGGTTTCATGTTTCTAGTGTGTGATTACCAAACAAGATTTAATGAATCATCCTTTTTAATAGCTTCTAAACTGGTTACTACGAACCACATAAATGTAGTGTTCTATGTTCTGGAAAAATTATATAACCATATTAGACACTCTAACCGAGGGAAGGACCATTTCTTAATTTTTTTTTTCCAATTTCAGATGCTCTAAGGTTATATAACATCACACATGGGTGTTCAATAATTCATAAATGTCCTAAAAATTGTAGATTATTGAGTAGGTCCACATATAGATTGTATGTTCGTATTCAAACATCTATTATTGGTGGAGAATGATGTGAATAGAATACTAAATCATCACTACTACATTGTTTATACGCCGTACAGACCTTCAACATTCATGATGACAAATAATTATATTTTAACCCACATTCATTGAATCATTATTATAAACTTGAGAGAGTGTGTCTTAGATACTAGGATTAATGAAGAGTTTATTTGCAATGTATATTAATCCTAAATATTTTAATGACTATTTCTTTGTGTCTAGTAAAAATTCCATACTCTACTGATTACAATTTCTGAAAAGAAAAATAAGGCGGCGATAAAGAACCCATATCCCATATTCACACAAAAGGATATAGGTATCCCATTATAACATTCATATATATATATATATCATATATAGTCTTGTGAAGAAGTATGTTGAATAATGGATTATCACATTTCTAGGTATATAGTTGGATTAACTAGTTCCCTTGTCCATGCAACTTCTAAAAGTTTATGGGGAGGATCAAGATCCCCTAATAGATACAAAATACTTAATAAATGACCTTTCCTAAGTAAAACATTTATTGTTGATACAAATGAATATAATTAAGGAGTTTGGTTTTTTCTCCATCAACACGTAAAAAATTTCATTACTTAAAATCCAAATTATAGTGGAATTCCTATATTTCTAGAGGTAATGGTATAAATAGAAATACAATATTCAATATCAAAGAACCTTGGACTGTATTCTATATAAAAGAATCATGCTGATATGATTTTGATTCACAAATTCAATATTTCATATCTGTTTTTAAGAGAAGCATCGTGAATTTGGGTCACCTCTCAAAGTCATGGAAACCACCCTGTACTACTTTATAGTCATGATTCACTATCTAGATTAAGTTATAGAAATTATATTATAAATAGTAGAGTAAACTATTGATGATAGTTGACTAAGTCCTTATGGATTAGTGAAATACAATTGTATAATGATTTTATTTTAAACCTTCATGTTATTATCATGGTTTTTAAACTCTTTTAGGGGTTTCGGGTGAGGATTCCCATGTTGATTTCTCACAAAACTTTAATGGTTGAATAGTTCTTAGATAATATCCACTTATAATTTAAGGTTCATGAATTTTATCTCATCATTCGTGAAAGAGTATATACAAGAGGTATTTACTGATCTTATGAGAGAATTTCCATCAACCCCACCATAAGCATCTACACCCACAAGATTATCTTCATGGGATATTATTAACCATAGGCATGAAGTACACATTCATTCAGGGATAATGAATTATTATTATACTATCTCACAAAAATCACTTATCATTATTTTGAATTTTTATTGAGAACTAATTTGTGAAACACTCGATGGAGTTCCACTTGTTTCAGGGTACCAACTCTCTAAAAGTATGTAACTTCCCTTCATTAAGAATGGGAACCCACAACTATGGTAGTAGGATGGGTTCTTAAAA
Organism: Viscum album; assembly: GCA_963277665.1. Taxonomy (NCBI): domain Eukaryota; kingdom Viridiplantae; phylum Streptophyta; class Magnoliopsida; order Santalales; family Viscaceae; genus Viscum; species Viscum album. The sequence goes on along the minus strand of OY728149.1, from coordinate 106,851,529 downwards.
GTCAATACTAAATTGGAACAAAACTACAATATGTTTACCCCTATAGACTTAATTCCACTGGGTGAGACCATAGAGATAGTATATTCTAGTTTATTATCTCCCCAAGGAACCACGATTTCTGTCCCTTTGGATTCCATAGGAGTTAAAAGATGTCAAATTAAAGAGATGTAATAGTTTACTACACTAAGAATCATTCAAAATGTTCCAATGATAGAGGATTTCATCACACTGGATCTGGATGTGAGTGTTCTAACCGACCTAGAGAAAATTCCATATTCACTTTTGGAAGGAATTTCTATTTGGGTGGTGTTTGGTGATACATGTAATATGCTGGGTATAATATTTCCAGCCTTAATTCAAATTGAGAAAATCCTCCTGGGCCATTCCATGTAGACATTAGATACAAGAGTGCCCATGCTCGTAGATAAAATGGTTCAAGTCCTTTTAGAGGCTGCATCTATGGAAATTGTGGAAACTAAAGAATACGAAATGATTTAAGCCCCCAGATGATAAAAATAGGTCTCTAATATAAACTCCATTCTAATCACTCCTTCCAATCAAGGGTTGGTGGATCATCATGTGGGGATCAAAAACAAAATTAATTATTCAACTGCTAATCATTATTTGATTTAAGAATCTATGAATGAAGGTCAGTATCCCTTGAAATATTTATATTTTTTCATTAACAATGATGACATTGTTAAACCTCATTTTTTCTCTTTAATGAATAATTATTTTCATAATTTTCACTTGAATTATATTCTTCAAAATTCCACAAAAAAAATTTCATTTTGTGGGAAATCGTAAAATAATAGTATTAAATAAATAATTTGGGTAAAATTTAAAAAAAATTAATTATGCATTTTAATGATTTTTATTTGTATTTGATATAAATTAGTGAATCCATATTTTTTATGGGATGATTAAATTGATAATTTTAATTTGAGAATGAATTATGGAACTGTATTAAAATTTCTATTATTCCATTCTTAAAACACTTAAGTTTTATAATTATAAAATTATCAATGTGTATAATTTTGATTTAAATTTTCATGAAATAAATTTTTACAGATCAATGAAAATATTTTCATTGAATATCTCAAACTGTAACCTATTTTTCCCATATTATAATGGTCTTCAAAATCAATGATTTACATGATTCATAAATCTAGACTTTAATTAAATGATCATACAATAACTTTTTCATCAATTCTCATATTTGGCTTTATTTCATACATAAAATACAAGAATAAAATCAAACTATTTCATTCATATATAGAAACAGTTAGTTAATTTATTTAAAGGGTTATCCATGCATGAGAAAATAAGTATATTATTTGACTCAATGTTTTCAATATTCTTATATATATGATTTGACCCAAACCTCACATCCCAAAAATAATTATGTATTATAAACCATAGGGGAAAGAGGTTTATATATTTGGAGTTTGGGGTTTAATTAGATATTATACATGTGTATTTTATTTCCATTTATTTTTCAATTTAATTCCCTAATTGCATGTTTTTGAATAAATTGTTAATATATATCTCTCTACCATAACCTATTTCTCCCATAATTTTGATTGATTGTCTAAAGTATTTTCCTTTGTGGAGGATTATATGGTGTTCCAAAATTTAATCTCTTTAATTATAAATGTTTTAATTCTTTTTGTTTTGAGAGATATAGAGTATTTTTATGGTTTAGTATGGAAGTCAAGCACCACTCTTTAGCATTACTCTATATTTAGTTTATATTCTCTAAAAAATAAATATTCCCTACTTATATATGTAATTATCTTCATAATGTGGAGTTGAGTATGTTTGATGAATTAAATGGGAAATAAGATAGAATATAATTTAAATTGTCATGTTCTTGGGGGAGGTGTGTCCACCATTCCTGATGCTTAAATGTGGATAGGTTTGGTGTTCCGAAAAGGTCTCATAAGAATTGGTCTCACCCAAATTTACCCAAGATTTTAGGGTTAAGCGTTCTCTTGTAGTTTAGCTTGGGTTGTCAAATCCTTAGAGACCTAATAATTTACTTACAGACACATACATTCTATGGAATATTTTTTGCTATGATGTGGCTAACATGGGTTGATTTCAGATTGTTTTATGTGAACACTAATAGACATAAGTGGATTCAAATTAAGAGAATGATTTGATCTAAGGTTATCACATGGGGTGGATTTGATTCAATCCATTTTCAGCTATTTCAATTTCTTATATTTGAGATGGGAACATTTAATAAGATAAAAAACATCATCACTTCTTGGTTTAATACATACACCCCCTAATACTAATCACCTATACATTTGGAGGTTCAATATTTTGAGCACTCTAAGGTAAAAATTCGTATTATCCCATCAAGTGTGTGGCCTTAATATTCAAAATGGACAAAGAAGTTTTAAAATAATCAAATGAAATTCTCAATTAAAATAATTTATTAAAAATTAATAGAGTGTGAAATAAATTCCAATCAACCCCCTTAATACTCCCTTGGATATACCCATAAGATGGGTATCCCTCCATTGATGGTATGGTTTCAATGGAAGCTGGAATTAGACTCATGAGGGAGTAAATGAATAAGTAAAAAATGAAAAGAAAAAAATAACTCCACCATTGTGTGGATAATATCACATGGTTTGGTGGGAATAAATTCAGACCATGAAGAAAAGGTACCAATGTGATAATTATAATAATAGAATAAGAGAAGATGAAGCATTTTTATTGAAAACTAAGGTGATTCGTACAACCTAAAAATGAAGAAGAAAAATACAACATCAAATGGGTATCATAACATTAAAATGAAACAAAGAACTAAATATGCTCAACTCCATCACCACCACCTCCTTAAATAGGAATCATAAGTGGGATGGGTCGAGGTCCCAACAATAAAAACCAACCCAATTGAGTATGGTAGTCCTAGGGTGGTGGAATGTAAGGGAGAGTGTAATTATTTATCCAAGACCCGAAGTGGTAGCCAGCTTCCATCCACCGAAAAGGACGCCTAAATGACCTTCTACATGCCCAAATTAGAGTGGACAATAAAATCATAAAATGAATCCCCTTATATCTCCTAACATCCAGTAATAGTTCCTCCTAAATAGAATTTTTTTGAAATATATGTGTAAAATGGTGGACTGTTTCTCTAGGACATATAACCTAGTCAGGAATTTTATCTCCATATTTGGTTTCGTAGAACTCCATTAAAACATCTAAATTATCTCCTGTCACTATTTTCTGAAATTATCTCCATGATGTTCCCTATCATCAGTTAACCTTTTGGAATCAATGGGCTGGGATCCTGACCTCTACATTCTCTTTATTAGGTAGCTCTCTGGTTGACCTTTCCTAGAATTTGTTTCCATGAAAGACCATTTTGGTGGTCTTCTCGTGTGAATTCTCATATACTCCAAAATCATGAATTTTTTGATATATAAATGGAGAAATGAAAATAATGAAAATCAATACCATTTTTAATTTTATAATATGGTCAAATATATACCATTTAATTGTTCACATTATCCTAGAATTAAAATTATAATTTGAAACAATTATCAAAGTGTAAAACACACTAAAATAGTATTTATGATTAGTGAATCACATGAATACAAAATATATTAACAAAAAATATTAGACTCATTTAGTTTCTAGTCACACCCCCAGCTTATGATTTTCTAGTCCCGAGCAAAATATATCTGAAAAATATTAAATTTGATTTCCCTTTTCCAAATATATTTTAATACACAATGATCACCAAAATCCATTATACTAAAAAATCATGAATCCCTTAAAAATATCTTAATACGATATAGTTTCATAGGAAGATAAAAATCCCAAGACCATTCCTTTCTTTAAATGCATCTCCATATTTCATCCAATATCAATGATGCAAGATGATGTGTTTTGTATCACAATAGACATGGGGGTTCATCTTTATTCAATAGATAAATGAGGGAAGCCCTAGGTGGAATTAAATTTCAATATTAATATGAGTATTAAATATAAATATATTTATGATTTTTCAATTTTTCCATGATAATTGAAATTGCAGTCAACATTGTCAACCCATGTAGCAAGACTTTCCTGATGGCTCCCAAGCTCAAATACCTTAGGGAACCTAGGGAAGCCCACATACTCGGGCATCATCTTGAGTCAAATCAGTCAAGAAAAAAGTCAAATTACCATAAATAGAGATAAAATTACTAACTATGGACCAGAAATCTTGGAGTTACGATTTGCAAGTGTCGAAATCCATGCAGTAGTAAATTCCATTTCTCTACGTGAATATTTATTTATTTATTATTTTCTTATTGAATATTCATATTAAAACTAAAATTATTTGTAAAACTATACTATTTTTTACGGGATCCCATGATCTCAAAATAATACCCCACTATCCAAAGGTTGTATATTGTTATTTTTTTCATGAATATATAAATGTTGAAATATCACATTAGATAGCCACAAATTCCAAAATCAATTCTCATGAAATAATAAATTGATTAAAATAAGAATCAGGGAATGCTAAATTATTTGATATTCAATTTAAATATGTGAAATATATATTATCATGTATAATGTTAAGGAAGTTTCTCATTCCCCAAATTTTCCAGGAACATAAAAATAATTTTTTTTCATTCTTATAACCCCCCAGCATAGAATAACTTTGTCCCCAGAGTTTAAAGAAAATAAAAATAAGAAGGGGTAGAGGAGAGGAGTTCAAAGAAGACACTGAAAATTAGAATCATGGAATGAACTCACCTAGTGTAATAAGTTGGCATTCTTGCTGTTCCAATTTAGTCCTTTGATATCCATGTCACTCACAGAGTTCTATAGTAGTGTAAGGAAAAAAACCAAAACAACAAAACAAAACCATATATATATATTAAATATAAGTATATAAAATATTATATAATTAGGAATCCATATAAGTTGTAGGTAAGTGGAAATCACATTCCTTTATCTCCCTTTGGTACCAAGTTCGATTCCCCACAGGTTTACTCATTTTGAAGTTGTTTTCTCCAAGACATATGACATGTATTTTAATTTATTTATTTAATTTTTTTTTGTTTTTTTGTTTTTACCTACAAACACATGTAAAATAAAATAAACCATTGATTCAATTTCTTCTTTTTAAATTTCTGGGTAATATATTACTAAAGGATCACACCACACGACAGAGATGAATATGGTGCTCCCCTTTCAGAACAATCCATAATCATAATAGAAGAAAATTTCAACAATATAAAGTACTATAATATTCATAGTTTATTGATTATGTCTTTTTTTATATAAAAACAATTCATTAATCTTATTTATAAAATAAAGATGATTCACAATGATTGAAAACATGAAAACCAAGGGTTTCCTCCCATACCTTGCTTTTGTTTAACATCACTAGCTCAATATAATCCTCCAACCATACCCAAAACCAAATTTTAACATATTAAGGATTACATGTTTCACCACTTATAGTAAAATGATATTGATTCTTTGTATAGAATTTTTCTCATGCAGAAACCTATGTTCTATAATGATTGGGAAAATCCAAGGAATGTCAGAAATGGTTGATCTAGTTTCCTCTGTAGTCATGCCAATGACATGAATTATCATTCCAACTTTTTTGGTTTCAAGATAAGAATATATTCAAATCGAAAGGTCATGATTATAGCCTTTGATGGGATACATGAGTAGGGAATGAAGGAAAATAATTATTAGCTCAGGATAGATAGGACATTCAAACACATGTTGAGATTCTGAATCCATCTCAGTTTCAAATTCCAAATTCCTCAATAGAATTGGTTCCTTTTGAATAGAATCTTTGACCACAAAATTTTAAATATAACTGTCAGGAATGGGTATTGACGTAATTTTTTTGATTTCTCCAGTTGGTTAAATAATTTTTTGTTTTCAAAAACATCAATAGAGAAATATTCAGGACACTCAATTTATGATGTGAAATTTTCTTCTTGTGAATAAAAAAAATCATTTTTCTCCTGATTTAAAAACCCATAAAAAATTCCTTCATGTTATTCAGGTCACTTTTATTAAAAATACAATTCATTAGTATTTTCCTGATCTATTTGTGTGTACCAATATTCTTCTATGAATGATGAGGAATGGACAACCTAACTGGGAGTGGGTTCCATAACGGTTTCAATGCTTTGTAGTTCTACTCTCAATGATGAAACCTCAGAAGTCATTATCTCCATTAATTTTAAATAATTTCATATGTAATGGTTGTGGATCAAAATGGGAAAGGGGATAATATTAATGTTCTATTCTAGGAGGATAATTTAGTTGTTACACTTTCATTGAAGTATGTTCAGATTGGCTTTGTAGGGATTGAAACTAATTATATGTTGTAATTAATTGTGGATAATATGAGTTTTTTTTTTGATATGGATGTTGATTATACCACCAATTGAAACTAAGATGGTCATTTTACATCATACTTGGTGTGGGGTAGTCAAAGTAGGGAAAGGTGCCCCATGTTTGGATTTGTTCAAAAGGGATTTCCATAAGAGTGAAATTAGGGATGATAATATAGATGTGGGGTGAGAAAAGAGTGATAGTGTCAAAGATAACATAATTAGGTACCTGGAAATGGTGCCAAAAGTTTTTCTCACGCAAATTTACCCATGATTTTAGGGTCAAGTGGTCAGTTTTAGTTTATCTTGGGTTGTCAAATCCTTAGAGAATTATCAAGTAACGTATAGACACATACATTCAATGGATATTTTTGTATATGAAGTGGAAAAATGGGTTGATTTTAAATGGTTTTAATTGAATGCTAATTGAATTATGTGAATTCAAATTAAGAAAAGGAGTTTATCTTAGGTTTTCACTTAGAGTGGATTTTATGTATTCCTTTTTCAACTATTCCAATTTCTCATATTTGACATTTGTTCATTATATAATATTAGACAATAACATCACTTCCTAGTTTAATACCTACACAACCTAATACTAATCACCTATACATTTTAAGGTTTAATGTTTTGAGCACTCCAAGGTAGTGGTTTGTATTATCACGTGAAGTGTATGGCCTTAAAATTCAAAAAGATTGAAAAAGTTTTAAAATCATCAAATGACATTATCAATTAATATAATTTATTATAAATTAATAGACAATGAAATAACATCCAATATATCCCCTTGATACTCCCTTCTATCAGAGCATAATAGGGTTATCCCTCCATTGATGTTGTGGTTTCAATGTAAGCGGGAAGAAGGTTCATGAGGGAGGAATTGATGAAGTAAAAAATTTTGAAAAGAAAAATATCACTCCACTGTTGTGTGAATACTTTCCCTAGGTTTAGTGTGAATAAATTCACACCATTATGAAATAATATCAATGTGATAATAAAAATAATAGAATAAGATACGATGAATAATTTGTAATGGAAAAGAAGTTGATTTGAAAATCATACAAATGATGAAGAACAATACGACCTCAAATGGGCAGCATAATATTTAAATGAAACAAATCACATAAGATGCTCAAATACTTCACCAACACTTCCTTAAATAGGAATCTAAAGAGGCATGGGTCAAGCTACCATTATTACAAAGCATCAGACTTGAGTATGGTAGGCCTAGAGTGGTTGAATGTATGAGATAGTGGACTTCTTTATCATTGACCCAAAGTGGCTGTCATCTTGCATCCAATGAATAGAGCCGCCTAGATGACCATCGAGATGGCCTAATTAGAGTAGACCGTATAAGAATGAATCAAATTATCATATTTCTTCTAACCTCTTGAAAAATTTCATCACAAACAGAATTTCTATTTGCAAGATATGTGCAAAATGGTGGACTATTTTTATGGGCCACAGAATCTATCAAAGGATTTAATATCAAACGTTTGCCGCTTGGAAATCCATTAAAACATCTGAATTAGATATTGTCACTAATTTATTAAATGTTTCCCATGTTTTCATCTATCTTCAGTTGATTTTTTTGAATCATTGGTCGTGGATCCTATGTTCTACAGTCACATTATTGGTCTATTGTCCAGTTTACTTTTCCCCGAATGTGTTTCCATTAAATCCCATCTTGGTTGTCATTCAATGTGAAGAATAAATTACATCAAAATCTTGAATTTTTCCTTATATAATTGGAGACACAAAAACAAAATAAAATCAAGACCATTTTGAATTTTATAATGTGTTCATATATATACCAAGTAACATTACACTTTTCCAAATAATTATAATTATAATGTGAAATAATGATTAAAGTATACAATGACCTAAAATGGTGTTTATGAATATTTAAGATAATTAATATTATATATATTGAAAATGAATATTATACCCATTTAGTGGATAATCACACTCCTCAACTAATGTTTTTATTGTCCTGAGCAAAATATATCTAAAAAATATGAAATTTGAATTCCCTTGTCCAAAAACATTTTAACACACAATGATCACCAAAAACCCATTTAACAAAAAATAATGAAACCCATCAAAATATTTTAAAACAAGATATTTTCATAAGAATATCCCAATCCTAGGCCCACTAATTTGTTCAAAATCATCTCCATATTTCATCAAATATCAATTAATAATGATGATGTGTTGTGTATAACAATAGACCTGGGAGTTCATCTTTATTCAAGTGGGAAATTATGGAAGCTCTGGGTGGAATCACATTTCAATATTAATACGAGTATTCAATATATATATATTTTTTGGGTTTTCTAAATTTTTACATGGTAATTGAAATTTCACTCAACATTGTCAACCTATGTATCATGACTTTGTTGATGACTCCCAGGGTCAAAGACCATAGGGCACCACGTGAATCCCATATACTCGATCATCATCTTGAGTTAACTCAATAAAAAAGTCAAATTACAACAAATAGAGATAAAATTACCAACTCTAGTCTAGAAAAATATGGATTCATGATCCCCTTGTGGAAAAAGCCACACATTATGTCATTTTATTACTCTATGCACAAATTTATTGTTTTTTGTTGAATAATCATATTAATACTAAAATGATTACCAAACCTATTATATTTATTTTGGGGATCCCATGAACTCAAAATAATACCCCACTGTTCAAAAGACATGTGTCATTAAATATTTTTTTTGGATGAAAATATAAGTGATAAAATATCACATTAGACTGCAACACTTTTCCAAATCTGTGATCATAAAATTATACATGGATTAAAATCTAAATCAGGGCATGCTAAATTAATTTATATTCAGTTCCAATGTGTGCAATATGAATTATCATGTTCAGGGTTAATGATATTTTTCATTCCAGATATTTTTTATGTGCACAAAATTAATGATTTTTCATTATTTTCATCCCCGACATTGAATAAAATTATCCCTGGTCTTTAAAGAAAAAATAAATTAGAAGGGGTAGAGAAGAGGAGTTCAAAGAGGACATTGAAAATGAGAATCATGGAATGAATTCCCCTGGTTTTTGATGTTGAAATTCGTGCTGCTCCAATTTAGTCCTTTGATATCCATGTCACTGGTAGAGTTCTATATGAGAACAAGGAAAAACAAACAAACCAACAACAAAAACCATATATATATACACACATAAAAATAAGTTAAATATAATCATATATAAAATCAATTATATAATAGTGAATCACTATAAGTCATAGGTTAGTGGAAAGTGTATGCCCCTATATCCCTTTGGTCCTGGGTTCGATTCCCCGCGGCTTCTCCGGTTGTGATGGGGTTTTCCCCATGACCTATTACATGTTCTTTTATTTATTTTTTTGGTTAATTATTTTTTTATTTTTATTTTAACCTAAAACACCTATAAAATAAAATAAATTGATGATACATTTTATTATTTTTAAAATTATGGGTATGGTATTACTCAAGGATCACACCACGTGACACAAATGAATATGGTTATCCCCTTCTATACCCATCCATACTAATAATAGAAGAAAATGTCAATAGTATAAAGTAATATCATATTCAGAGTCAATTGATTATGTTTTTTGTAAAATATCACAATGATTCATTACAATTTAAAAAATACAGATGATTCACAATGATTGGAAACATGAAAACCACGAGTTCCCTCTGCAGGATGTGTTTTTTTTAATGTCGCTAGTTTGACATGAAGCCCCCAACTTACCCAATAACAACTTTGAACATTTTAAGGATTACATGTTTGACCACTTCTACTAAATTGAGATTGATTATTTGTTTATTCCTTTTCCCATTCAGAAACCTATGTTCTATAATGAGTGGGAAAATCCAAGGAATATCAGAAATGGATGATCTAGTTTCCACTATAGTCATTCCATAGACATAAATGATCATTACAAATTTATTGGTTTATAGAGAAGAACTAATTACAATTGAAAGTTCTTGATTATTCCCTATGAAGGGATACTTGAGTGGGGAAGGAACGTCAATAATTTTAATCTCGGGTCGGATAGGAAATTCATACATAGGTTGAGATTTTGAATCCAACATAGGTTTTTTAAAATTTATCAACAAAATTGGTTCTTTATAAATAGAATATTCAACAAAAAAATTGGAAATTTCAGTGTCATGAATGGGTATGGACTAAATGTTTGTGATTTCTCCGAATGGTTCAATAATTTTTGGTTCTGAAAAACCACCAATGGAGTAATATTCAGGGCACTCAATCCATGATGTGAAATTTCCCTCTTGTGAAGACAAATAATCAGTTTCCTCTTGATTTAAATACCCTTAAACAATTCCTTCATATTCTTCATGTCTCTTAGATTCAAATGACACTTCTTTATATTTTTCAAGAGATTTTTGTTTGTAACATGATTATTTTATGAATGATGGGTAATGGACAAGCTAACTAGGAATGAGTTCCAAAACTGTTTCAATGCATTGTAGTTATACTTTCAAGGATAAAACCTCAAAAGTAATTCTCTCCATTTTTTGACCCAATTTATCAAGTAATGGTTGTTGATCAAATTGGGAAAGTGGTTGATATAGATGGTCTATTCTAGTAGGATAATTAGGTTGTTGGAATGGAAGAGGAGGAATATTTAGATTTTCTTTATAGGGATTGAAACTTATTATATGTTGGAATTATTTGAGGAAAATATGATATCAAAAATTTTCTCTGATTAGGTTGTTGATTATAACACAAATAGAAACTAGGATTCTCATTTTACAATAGACCTGGTGTGGGACAGTCAAAGTAGTGAGAGGTCCCCCGTGTTTGGATTGCTTGAAAATGGATTTCTATAGGAGTTAAGTTAAGGATGAGAATAGAGATTTCGGGTGAGACAACAATATTATTGTCTATGATAACTTACATAGGTCCCCAGAAATAGGTCCAAATTTGGGTCTATCCCAAATATATCCCAGATTTTAGTGTAAAGTGGTTGCATGTAGTTTATCTTGGTTGTTCAATCCCCAAAGTCCTAATAAGTAACCTACAGACACACACATTCTATTTATTTTTTTGGCTATAAAGTGGCCAAATTATGTTGATTTTATATGGTTTTATGTGAATTTTAATATGGCTATGTGAATTCAAATTTAGATAATTAGTTTATCCTAGGCAATCACTTGGGGTGGATTTGATGCATTTCTTTTTCAATTATTTCAATTGCTTATATTTGAGATGGGATAATTTCATAAGATCAAATAACATTATAACTTCCTAGTTTAGTACCTACCCACCCTAATACTAATCACCTATACATATTTAGGTTCAATTTTTTGAGCACTATAAGTTAAAGGTTTGTATTAGCACTTGAATTGTTCATCATTAAAATTCAAAATGGAAGAATATGTTTTAAAATCTTTTAATGAAATTCATTATTAAAATAATTGATTAGAAATAATTAGAGTAAAAAAAACATCCAATAGATCCCATTTATACTCCCTTGGATCATCCCATAAGAGGGTTAGCCCCTATTGATGCTATGGTTTCAATGGATGCGAGAAGTAGAGTCATGAGAGGGGAATTTAAGAAGTAAAAAATAATGGAAAGAAAAAAAATCACTCCATAATTATGTGAATAATTTCACATGGTTTGGTGTAAAAAAATTTATACCATGACGCAATGATATCAATGTGATCATAAGAAAAACAGAATAATTGAATGTTAAGAATTTTTATTGAAAACAAAGGTGATTTGAATAGCTTACATATAAAAGTAGAACAATACAATATCAAATGTGCAGCGAAACATTTAAATGAAATAAAGAACTAAAGATGCTCAACTCCTTCACCACCATTGCCTTAAATAGGAATCTCAAGAGGCACGGGTCTTTCTCCCAATAGTATAAAGCATCCTAATTTTTTATGGTAGGCATTGGGTGGTGTAATGCATGGGAGAGTAGACTTCTTCATCCATGCCCCGAAGTGGCATCCATCCTCCATCCACTAAACATAGGCACCTAAATGACCTTCTAGATGGCCGAATTAGATTAGACCATATGAGAATAAAATTAATCCCCGAATGTTTACTAATTTTTTTTGACATTCGTCACAAATAGTGTTTTTGTTGGTGAGATACGAGTAAAATGGTGGACTATCTTTCTGGGCCACGAAATCTATACTAGAAATCTACCTCCAAATTTGGCTGTATGGAACTCCATTAAAACATCAAAATTTTCTCGTCTCACTATTGTAGGAAATGTTTCCCATAATGTCCAATATCATTAGTTAAATTTTTATAATCATTGGGTTTGGATTCAGGACTCTATAATCCCTTTATTAAACTATTGCCCTATTTAATTTGTCCAGAATGTGCTTCCATGAAAGCCCATTTTGGTGGTCTTCCAATGTGAATCATCAAGTACTAAAAATCATGAACTATTCCTTATATAATGGGAGACCTGAAAATAAATTTAAATCTATAACATTTTTTATTTTATAATTTTTTCAAATATATACCATGTATTAGTGAACTTTAACAATGCATGATAATTATAATATGAAATAATGTTCGAACTATTAAATGCACAAAATTTCTGTTTATAAAGAGAAAATCATGGGAATATTATATATATTAACAATGAAAATTAAACTAATTCAATGGATAATTAGGATTAAAAAAATCATACTCACTGTAGAGGATAAAAACCCATGTATGGTGGGATAGACACTTAAATAGAATTTTGAAAATATTAACGAATAATTGACGAAACCAAATCACTAACTCTAGGATCATATTTTTTCACATTGACTAAATTTTTCATTTATTTTAGTTTTTTGTTTTATTTTACATTATTAATTATATAATAAATAAAAAAAATACATAATCCCATAAATATATTAAAAATATGAAAATATAATAATTGAATAATAAATAGTGAGTGATTGAATATAAAATATCCTCAACGGAGATAACCCTGGTAGTCTAATATGATACACTGAGAAAAATAAAAAAAATATATTTTTCACACCTCAAGATAGGTTTTAAAAAACATGGGACCATTACCAAGGATCTATGTAGACTTTCAGTCTCTATTTCATTTTCAAATTAAATACCTTTTTTGAAGTAAAATTTTAAATTTTAAAATTAGGTATTTTTCTTTTGACTCATACCAACAAAATTGTGAAGCTATTAATACATGTGTTGGATAGATCTGATATCCATGGTTCTAATAGGTAGAGAATAATTTATAGGCCTCTTTGAGGATCTCATGTATGACCTTGAATGATCAATTATAGAAGCTTCAAACATAGATCTCTCCATGATCCTAAAATACATCCCATTGTTTTATAAATAATTGTTCAACCGAAAAAACAAGCCCACATCAAACCTTTGAATAATACATCTAGTAGGTGGAAGCACCATGTGAAAGAACCATCTCTCCATCACATTTCTATGATGATACCTATATAACTCATATAGGAAAACATATTACTACATGAATAACTTAAGTGGGATGACCATTACTCGAATTCATTTGTCTGTAGTATTTGTTATAATCATCTTAAAATTCACACTCTTTTTTTGAAAAAGTAGAATAAACACTTTTGTATTATGCCTTCGTATAAGAAAAAGAAGGGGATATTCTAGAATTTTAGGAAACCATAATGGATCCACTGGAATGTATTGATGAAACCCATATGGGGAAATTTATTAAATAACATGATTTTATTGCTTATCCACACAATATATATTACCCTAGTTCACCACTATTTTTACTAGGAAATGTATATCCTAAAATTAACACACCAAATGACATGTGTTTGAAAATATGGTTCTTTTAAAAGGTTTTAATTCCATTTTATTTATCCCTACTATAAATCCAAACTAATTAACTTTTTTATGAGTATATATGATTGGCAGAGAATAATGTTTCCCTAGAAATTAATGATAAACCTAAGATAACCTTCATTTAATAGTGTAGTATTTTGATAATTATATAAAATTATACCTAACATAATGAGTAATATGCCATACAAGTATTATAAAAACAAAAGTAGATGGACCCATATATTATCCTACCATGACCATGTAATCCATATAAACATTAAAATGGGATATATTCGACATAATATATCCATGGGAAACATGCTAAGGAAGGAAAGTTGAAGAATCCTATAAGAAAGGCTATGTGATGGTTAATCTCAAAAAAGAACACCCACCATCAAATGATGGATAACAACTGGAACTGAACATCTAGAGTCAATAAAAACCCATGTATGACTTGGCGAATAAAAAAAATATCATATTTCTTTTCATTCCTTTTATCATTCTATTTATATTTAATTTTCATTCAAAAAATTTAATATTTTTTCCTTTCTACATTTTCTTGTATATTATTAATGATTATTCCCTGGAATAGTAATTCAATCATGTTCAACCCAAAATTTAATGTGGTATGGATATTTTATATATACCTTTATCTGAAAAAATAATTATACATGTAATGATAATGAAATTGTTTTTAATTAAAAGTTGGATGGTAATACTTTATGTGTTATCAAATCTTACCAATATGTTCGGAACCAGATTTTTTTTCAATATATCATTATGTTACAAATTCAAGACTTAGGTGTTCTGTTACCTATGGAAAAATACTAGACATGTTTTTAGGATTTCATTGATTTTGAATTTATCAGACTTTTATGATTTCTAAGATTTTTTTTTATTTTTTTCATGGATTTTTTTTCATTTTGATAAGGACAAATTATAAATGAAAATAAATAGGTGGAATTATAATTTTTACATAAAGAAACCTATGGATGTAGAATATTTTCCAGTGATAAAAATAAATCCTTAGCAAAAACATAGAAATAAATTTATTTAATTAAATTAAATTTAGTAAAAAAATTGTAATTATGTTCTCAAATGACGCTAGTAGATATAAATAAATAAAAATATAAATAAAAAATTAAAATGAAAAAAATGAAAAAAATAGATAGTGTCTAATTATCCAAAAGAAATGGATTTGGAAAAGTATGATATTAAAAAACAGACGGAGAAGGGGAAATTAACACAACAAAATATCATTTGGTTTGTATCATGGAAGTGAAAAATATAGCACTAGTTTAAGGATCTTCGAAATAATAATTTTAGATAGCGCCACATGTAATAATATTAATTCTATAAAATTAAATTACATTCAGAGACATAGAACCTAGTCTTTTCCATAACTTGATGTTGGATAGTGGATATGGGTTTTAATAATGTTTTATATTTTCAATAAAAAATGAATATTTTATTATCTAATTTTCTAGTTTTTCGATTTTAATGTATGAGGGATAAATATTTATGTTAGTCAAATTCAATAGATTACTTAAAAGTGAAATATTTAAGTGTGTGTAAATTGACAATGTCAATATTTTCATTTTTTTTTTCAAAAATCTTAATCTTCAAAATCCACCAATTTTTCGAATTTATATTAAATAATCACAAATTTTGAATAGAAAATTATTTTTTCAATTGAAATAATGAATTATTGATTAATTTTTTATTTTTTAATTATATTTGATATTAATTTGTAAATACATAATTTTGTAATGATGATTTCTTATAAAATTTTAATTTGTGAATTAAATTTAAAATTTGAAGCAAATTCCAATTTTTATCTTGTGACAACACTTTAGTAAATTTCATATTAAATTTATACGTATTGTTTTTTAATTTGAAATTTTTTTATTGAATCTTACACATGATAATATTCATATTTTCTTTAAAGGAAATTATATGGATCACAATTTCTCATGATGA